>JAAEAF010000470.1:0-256785 GCA_011037195.1 Triatoma infestans
GAATTTTCCCAGAAAATTATTTCAAATTCAATAAATCAACTACAAAAAACAAAAACAACAAAAATCCTTTCAATGAAATGGTACAATTGATATATAACAGTGCCGTCTCATCTGATAGAAATTATGAAGTTTCAGAGATTTTCCGTTTTTTTGGTTTTGTTTTTTCAAGTTAGTGGTGTCCATAGATATATACGTGCACAGATAAATTTCTAAAACATTTTTTTTTCGGACATAGGGGATCGCAAGAGTAAAATTTTGTTCGGGTGAAAACTCGATAACTTCAAAATTTGACACGATCGTGCAATACCTGTAAGCAATAGGAATGATTAAGAACTTGCGATTACGATATTGAGTGCTTGCTATTATCGATCGGAAACCTGTTTTAGGATACCTAAGGTGGTTCTTAAATGCAAGATCATTTTTGAGCTCCCAGCGTTTTTTTTTTTATCTTGAGATATTCTCTTATTTCTCTCTCTCTCTCTCTCTCGCACACACACACACCCAGTGGTCCGGCGGAAAGAAGTGCTGGTGGGGGGGTGGATTCCGCCTCGATGAATGTTGCTTCAATAATCAGGCGGAGCAGTTGGCAATAGGAAAGGCACTGGAGTGGCTGGAGTCAAACGCCAGATCGGAGGACACGTTAGAGTATCTACAGACAGCCGTATTACTCTGGATTCAATGCAGGACTCTAAAAATCACCTTCCTCTGATTGAGAGGATAAGGGTGATTTTGGTTGGGCTACAGCTGCGATGTAGTGTTTCGTTCTCCTGGGTTAAAGCCCACGCTGGAATACCAGGGAATGAACAAGCTGATAAAATGGCTAAGGCCGCCTCCAAAGACAGCGAACTTCCAATTAGCTACAAAAGCTATCCTAAAACATTCCTCAAGCATTGGGCTCATCAGCGCAGCGTGCACTCTTGGGAGCAACTATGGACGGGATCTCTCACCGGAACATTAACCAGGGAGTTTTCCCTTCAATCTCAACTCGCCTTCGAATGCAGCACATCGGCATTACATATCGGTTGACGCAGCTGTTATCGGGACATGGGAAAATGGCCGCTTATCTATATAGATTCGAAATCGTCCCATCCCCGGTCTGCTCTTGTGACAACTCTTCGGCTCAGACGGTGGATCATCTTCTGTGGGACTGCATCTGCTTACTTCCCTCAAGAAGTGCTTTCATGCAGCGGGTAGTAACTCAGTCGGTGGATTGGCCGCCTGGCAAGTCGACTTTGCTTCAGCCTGAGTTCTTTGGGCACTTCAAAAAATTTATAGACGACATATTCAAATTCTTGAATGATTAGGAAGGAGAAAAAATAAATAAATAAAGAAAGAAATAAATAAAAATTAAAAAAAAAAAATATAAAAAAATAAATAAAAAATAAATAAAATAAAAACAAATAAAAACTGATTATAAAAAGTGAAATATATTAGGGAATGATATTGCATGTAAATAGAATGATAATAATAATAATGAACAGTTGATCCAAATTTTTCATAACTGAACATTTCAGTGTTTCATTTTGGTGGTTTCAGTGTTTCAGTTTCATTTTAGTGGTTCGAACTTATATTTTTATATTTTAATATAAATTGTTTTAAGTATTTTAAAATACGAAAATATGTTGATGTATAAAGCTGTAATATGTACTTTGTAAATTTCATGTAGTGCTCTTTTAACGGAGTATGATGAGAAATAAATGATTAAAAAAAAAACAAAAAAAACACACACACACACACAGACATTCATGTTCCGAGAGAGAAAGAACTAATCGCTAAAACCATTTTTGTAATTCAGGAATTTCAATAAATGTAATAGGATCTCAGTACCTCCTCTTCCTAGTACGAGGTTAGTAAGAGGCGAAAACTAACAGTGAAAAGTGAAAGTTTCGTACACAAGGAATAATCCTGGAAAATCCTTAATTGCAAATGGATGTGGTTAGTAATCAAAATCGGGCATGGTGTGTTGTCTATATGATCTTTCTTATCACAGTGATACATGCCAAATGGACAATTTTGTTCTAGGCGCCATGTTAGCTGAGAGATTAGATGCGTGGACCGCAAAACTGTGATGTATCAACCAACTTGTGGTATTGAGTTCGATTCCATTAATAACTAACTTTTAATGTTAGTATATTAATGTTAGTTAATACATAGTTAAGTGATTGTTGTGTTGGTTGGTTCCGCAAAGCTGGAAAGTATCAGAGACATTTTCCGTGGTAACCTGCTTCATTTTGTGTTATCGACCGGTTTCGGGCGTTCGCCCATCTTCAGGATGCGTTTGCCAGACAGTGTGATATCACAGATTTGCACTGTGCAAGTCTGTGTTATCACACTGTCTGACAAACGCATCCTAAGGATGGGCGAACGCCCGAAACCGGTCGATGACCACAAAATGAAGCAGGGTACCACGGAAAATGTCTTTGATAGTTAACTGAGTTTGCTAATCTGCCTCTCTCTCTGTACAACATCTGTTTGATAGTTGCCCATACAACCCGCCTGAAAAAAATAGACATTACTTTTACTTTTAGGCCTTATATATTTCTCAATTCAAGTTAGAAAAAAACTTTGTGGTGTCATAATGAAAAAACTAAATTCTCAAAAAGTTAAATAACCTAGTAATGTGGTACTTCCGGCTAATCGATTCGTAACAAACTTCTTGTTTTGATTCTCTTGAACGCCAAATATCATAAACTTTGATTATATACTGATTTGCACCTTCCGTCTGCCCTTTCGTATTCTTATTAGTATACAACAAAGATACATAATTTTTTTTTATAATCGGCAGAATATAAAATTTTCCTATTATCTGATTCATTCGTGCATATCGGTTAGAATTCGTCATAAACACGCATCTATTGTTACCGTTAACCTTATAGCAAGTATTTACGTACCGTCAAGAATCAACATACGTATTGTACTTGACATGTTTCAAGTGTTAATTCAAAGTTCATAGTGAAAATTGTTCAAGGAAATTTCACATCCTTGAATAATTTAAAAAGAAAAATTATATTATTTCACATAATTACCATGAAATCAGCAGTCATTATGTGATAAAAGAAAACTACAAATAATTAGTTTTACATCTCATTGTAATGTATGCGTACTATAACAAAATATATATAAAAAAAAAATATACAATTTCTATTGTCTTGAGAAAAGAAAGTTTTATAACGATGTTAGTTTTAGTTAAAGAATTATAATGGTGGCGGGATGGAAGTTTGATCAATGATGAAAAGGAAGACAAAAATTGACTACTGGTAAGGAGAGTTGAGTGGCCGAGCGAACAGTGATGATGTTGGTAGTGTTGGCTGGTGCGAGAGCGATCTGGCTAGTTAGAACACTTTGCTTGCACTAACGGTAGTTTAGTTAGTATATGGCTAGCTTCATGTATCTTTTAAGGTTGATATTAACTCGACAAAGGGCGAGATAATATCGGCGTACTGCGTACTAAAAACTGTGCTTGGAGGCCGATGTTGATACCTAGGCAAGACTGCTAATGTTTTTTCCTGTTCAGAAAGGGCTCTGGCATGATTCTCTTAAATAATTCAGTCAGTACATAACCAGTGTATGTACTCTGACTGTTTTTCTGCAGAATCGCATGTCTGATGGGTTTTTTAAAGAGAATTTGGCAAGCATCCATTCTTGAGGTGTAACTTCATGCGGCACTATCCTACATCCCCTTTTTAACTTTTGCATAGAACCAACGGTAGCGGCTGGCCACCTCGGCAGCAAATGCATAAAGCCAATGGAATAAAGCCAACTTCATCAACTTCAATGGAACTATTGAATTCCAGCGCTTAGTAGAAAATGTTTTTTGGATTTGGCTCGACAACTTCCCATAAAGCCTCATCAACGTCACACGATGGCCGCCCTGAACCTCTCTTTCTTTATTACATATTACTAGTATTAAATTATCGAAACGAAAGCCCCCTGGCAGTACGCTGATCAAGGACAGCTTTCCGTTCGATTTCAAATAGAGCACTTGTAGCATAAGCATCTGTGTTTTGCTTTAATGACGTAAAATTATTTACGAAAGATCAAGTCATAGTTTTCTAAAAAAGCTCATAATTAAACTGGCATAATATTTATAGAAAACATTCGACCGAGTCTAGCGATAAATTTAATATTGTGTTTATTGTAAACTTCAGACGTATTTGGACGGGTTTTAAAAGTCCATGAAAAAGGCCTTTTTGTATATAATACACTAATAATTAATAAAGTAATATTTACAGTACAATTTATACATGATTAACTGGAGAATGATTGAGTAGTTAGTCAATTTCATCAATCATCACTAAGAATAAGAAATGTTATTAATTATTATTTAAAAAAATGTTTGCCTAACATTGCTTCAACAGGTGCAGTTATTTACCTATAGTTGCATTTATACAATTTCTTTTTATGCAATTGAGTTAAAATGAAGTCTTTACTAAATAAAAATGGCCTTGAGTCATATGTTCAGATATGGCCTTCTAATCTTGAGTTACTCAGAGTTCTTGAGTAACATGTATTTTTATTGCTCAACTTGTACTCAAATTGTAAACCCAGTATTTTTTTTTTTACCAGTTCATATTACTGTAGAGGCTGAGGTCTGGCGTTGAGAAAAATTAATTTACAAATATTTTTATTAATTTTTTTTGTATTTGATTGATTAGTTTGAAACTATTAAACTACCTGAACTCACCAGCAATTCATTATTCCGTGAATTACTTTTAATAATGTCATTAAATGGATAATTTATCATAATTTTATCTTGAATCTTAATTTTGCCTAAAATAATATATTACCCTTGTATTATTACAAGCCAGCCAATCAAATGCTGCGCACATTTCACCTGATCTAATTTTTTTTTTGTTTTTTCTTTATTGCAATATAGAATTTGTAAGAAAATTACTGTCTATTTATAGTGTTGTGTCTGTTACACATTGCTTAATTTGTTTGTCACTTTCACTTTGTGTTGGCCCATCCTAGATCCGTTTGACCTCTAATTTGTCAGAAATTCCATGATCCTTTATTGCTTACCTGTATATAAAATACACCATCCATCTTCTTGACAGGTACACGGTAATATGATAAATTAATTAAGCCTCTCCTTAGTGTTTAGTTCCTCTGATCTAGCCGATGTAATCGTAATTGTCTCTTCCATTCTCTTTTGTGATTATTTAATAGAAGTAAAGTAAGAAGAAGCCAGAACTTTTTATCACACTCTCTCCTACTTACACCACATAAATACTTATCACTTTTATTTGAAATATTTTCCCGCAGAAAATTGATTTTGGGGGGGGGGGTTTCTGAGGAAACAGTAGCGTCATACTTTCCTTAAGTACCATTTCCAGGTACAAAGTATGGTTCTACCACTATACACTTTGGAAGCATTGGTAGAATTCCAAATTTGAAACAAATCGGTTAACCGGAAATGAGGCTTTACTGAATAAGTTTTTTGTTTGTTTTTGGAATTTTCCCCAAAAAGATTGCAACGATTTTATTTGTAACACTTTTCCAGCTAACATTGTTTTTAAGAGAGTTTTGAAAAATCTGCTAAGTCAAATGTTACGTTTGTACAATATATTATTGACGCTCTCTTGTAAGACGACTTATATTGTGATGTAACAAGGAAATTTGTCATTTCTATATTTAATTGTCACCGACAGCAATAAAAGAAAGATGTGTGAGTGTTTCACATCAGAATTTTTTTTTCCACTAGTTTTATATTGACGATATAGAAAAGGAGAAGCGAGTATATGGCTGAGCCTAGAGTAATTGTTAGGGATTTCTTGGGAGACTTGTTAGGTTTAAATTTAAACTGCCATAACTAGAGTTTCATTTGTTGCAACAGAGGAGTCTGCCACAAATGTCACATTCAGACATGGTATATTAAGCCCAACTAAACGTTTACTAAGAGTTTGCACTTTTAGAGGAAATTTGTCAATAAAATTATATTAATAGCGATAAGAGAAAGTTTTACGAGTTTTTCACATTGATTTTTATTTTATTATTTTTACACCACGACGATTCTATTCATTGCCATCAACAACAGGTTGCCAACTGTTGAACTTTTGTGGGAAAGATTCTTCATTCCCTCTATTCTTTCTGATCTTTGCAAATTTACATAGAAAATGACATATTTATTATAATGAAATTCCTTTTGCCAAGAAATAAGGTCAACTAGTTTTGTAACTATTTCTGTAACAAATATTACTTCCGCATTTAGAATGTCTCGAGGTTGGGTATATTTTTATTTTTTTTTATTTTTTACTTAGGCAAAATTTGTCATTGTTAATTGAAGTGGTTAATTGATTGACCACAGAATTTCAAATAGTTAATGATAATAGTTAATACTTCTCCATTAAAGCCAATATTTTCTATTCGTAATAATTACTGCTTCATTTAGTTTCTCACCCTAATTTGGTAATATATATATTAAAGATAAAAGTTACACTCACACTTGTTGGTTGTATATATGTGTGGGAGGTTATAAGGTTATGTTACTATATATATGTGTGTGTGTGTGTGTGTGTGTGTGTGTGTGTGTGTGTGTGTGTTTAATGACAAAATGAAATTATTAAAAATTATGATTATACATTAGAAAATGTGTATAATAAATAGCATGTTTTGAAGGATACTTTATAACTAAATTTTAAATATTGTTGTTAAGTATGCTCAGTGTTTTATCAAGCCATTTTTTATGGGGGGGGGGAATAAGAAATTTCAGGAGTTTCCTGTACTGATAAATTTTGAAGTCAAAAGCTTGTATAAATAATAAATAAATATGAAATCCCAGCAAGGTTAATACAAGAAAATATGTAGGTAAATTGATATGCAAGAAGGTTGGCAGCAAACGGCAAATCGGAGGATAATTCAGGATATTCATTACAGGATATTGTCTTATCTTACAGGATATTCTCTTCTCTTGGAATATCCTAATATATGTAAGATCTCTATATCTATACATCTCTATAATATATATATAGCTCTCTATAATATATATGTATAAGATCTCTATCTTACAGGATATTCTCTTACAGCAATTAAACACATTTATTACAAACTTGGAATTTTATTGAATGTTTAGGTACTGCTTAGCTGTTTCAAATAAAACTTAAGGGGTTAATAATGTATCCAATTAGCATTACTAGTTTAAATAAAATCAGAGTGGTTTTTGAGAAAATTAAAAAAAAGATAAAAAATTTAATCGCACTTCCGGTTAGTGTATCTCAAATAGGTGGAAAAAGCATACATTGTATTGAAGTGATTACAGGAAACTCTATCAAGTTTCTCCCCCCAAAAAAACCTTTTAAAATAAATTTTCCAGTAGAACTGTTTCAACTAGAAATTTTAGGCATATACTCGTATATATGTGCAGCTATTATTCGAAGTTTCATGAAAATCGAGTTGAAGTTGTTTTCGAGGAAATCGCGGAAAAATCGTAAAAGAAAAACTAAAAAAAAAAACAGTAAATTAGCAGAAAATGTATACGGTGTTTGAACGAGACATACGTCTCAGATCTGCGGCTGATGGTGGTACCTAAACGGAATATCGAGTTTATCTTCTCGCTATTTTTCGTTTTTGAGATGTTTTGTCCACACACACAAAACACGGACACACAAACGAATAATATAGAGCAGTCGTAAAACATTTTTTCGGTATGTTTGGCGTGAAAACTCAATTTTGAAAGTTTAACACGATCATAATACTTCTTCTTACATCTGCAGAAGAAAAGAAAGTACAAAATTGTAGAAAAAAAATTGCAACTGCACATTCTATTAGTGGATATCTGCGAGAGATACGCATGGAATGTTTTGGGAAAAAGAAAACATCCACCGCAAGTGTTCATATTATCCGGTTTTTACTTTCTCTTAATGGTACTTACCGTTAAGAGGAAGTGTTGCAGTCATGTCAAATTTACGATATCGAGTTTTCACGGGAAATATACGGCTTGTAGTCACCTGAATCGGAAAAGGTTTCTGTGAGTGCACTCAAAAATAACTCAAAATCGGAAAATCACAGACACTTCAAACTTGTTATTTCCATAAGTTAATATACTATAAGTTCCAGCGGTGAAGCTGACTCTTAAGGTTTTGGCCAAAATCGGTCAACCGGTAGTACCACTTCATTGATTGTTGTTTTTTTTCATTAATTAGTATTTTCTCGAAAATGGCTGCAATGATTTTCTGTATACTTTATTATACAAATAAACTATACAAATAAAGAACTACAACATTTATTTGTAATATTTTTGCGGGAAAATTTATTTAAGGTTTTTTTTTTTTTTTTTTTTTTTTTTTTTGGCAGAAGGTTGGGGAGATTTGTTTTCCTTCAAAAAAGTGTTATTTTAATTTACTATACGATTCTATCACCAGTATATATATAATATTTAATAAATACGATTTTCCCCTTAAAATTACCGACGGGTTTCATAAAAATTTTATAGACTAACTACCTACATAGACATAAAGAGCCCTATCACTTTGGTTTGAAACTTTTTCCGAGAAAATTCATTAAAAGGGGTTTTTGGGGTGTGGTTGGTTCAGTTTATGATTGCCTCAAAAAGAAAGATGTTTTCTTGAATTTAGATTCTCCCATTGATTCAATGTTGAAGAGAAATAAACCGTAATTGTCATTTATAACTATGTAAATTGTATTGAAAAAGTTGTGTGAGCCTTTCACACGGATCCCCCCCCCCCGTTTTCGTGATTCTTTTGAAAAGTGACCGAATGATTTTCTTTATGCTTTTTATTCAGATTACACACAGTTCGATTGATCTAAATTTATCATTTAGATTGATGACATTTGTGATAATTGGCAGTGAGTGTTTCACGCAAAATTTTTTTTTTTGTAATACTTTACAAAAGGGATTTCTAAATAGCCATTTCACAGCAGTTTTGAAATTTTATGATGACACTGTGTAATAATCGATGTTTGTAGTCATATATCCCCCCCGCCTTTTGTTTTGCAACAAAAAACTCAGTGAATTTATTCAAGGCAGATAGGTCATGCGGGTATAGTATACAGTTTTAGAAATAAATGAAAATTAATCTCTCATTTATTTTATGTTGAGCATTTAAGTTTTGTATTACGGTAAAGCTAGAAGAGATGACGCACATTTCAAAGTTATGCCCTGTTTCAAAATATAGGAGATCTATTAAAGAGGTAATTCTTATAAAACCTATGTCAACTACTATTATCTACAAAAAAATGTTATTTTTCAAAATAAAGACATTCTCATTTATCCCAGAAACAAAATACAAATACACTACATTTGGCCGTCTCTCCTACTTTGGTAGGATAGATGATGCACCATAGGTAGGAGACCTCTCCTCTGTGAAGGTAACATGGCTGATCGACATGAAACTTGGTAAACACTATGTCTACGAGTCCAACTTTAACAAAAGCTGGAAATCTTTCACTTCAATTGCAATTAATACAGTATATAAAAAGAATAAAAAAATTTACTAGGCGTTATGAAAACACACGCTGATGCGTATAAATGTTCCTACAACACAGAAGAACACTCAAAATAACTGAAGAATTTTGCAATATGTTCGCTTCTTCTGATCTCTCTACTCCTCGACTAACTTCCATGACGCCACGTGGTGGCAAACAAGAGAAGCAAAGCCTGCGTCTTCTCTCCTACCCCCGTCATCTCTCCTATCTTTACCCTATATGATTTATTTGCTCTTATTATTGTTAGTAGAATAATTGCGATCGTGTGGATTTCGAAATTTCAATTTTTCGTGGGAGAGATGGAGATGTGGAAAGATGAAAATCCAGATATTACATATGGGAGACGGTGTCAGACAATAATTTCAATAAATGTATGGTCCGGCCTAATAAGGGATCATTTTATAGGTCGTATTTTTAGTATAACGCCTTAATATCATCATCATAATGCTAGTTCATAGTTAACGAGAATAGATTGGCACTCACAGTCCTATTCAGAATCGCTTCCCGGACTGGACCCCTCTGGATTACTTCCACTGGGAATTACTAAAAAAATTAAATCGTGTCACCACTGTAAAGGAACGAATTTCTGAATCTACAATGAAATCCGTCCCCATTCCGTAATAAGTGCAATCAATGAAAACTGGACAAAAAGGCGTATTAGTGCCATCATGGTGCCACCCATTTGAACTTCCTTCAATATACCAATCTAAAAATAACATTTCAATATAGGAATACTTTTATTAGTTATTTCTATGAGAAACTAATAGATAATTATGAACTTATGATAATTCGTATTATTTTATTTTTTCTACTTGTTTAATTTAATATTACCTAAATGCCAAATTCACCATTTTCTACTTACATTCTTATAAATATAATTTACCCAATATAAATATTTGTTTATATTCATCTTGCATGTAGTTGCATTATTTATTTAGCTGCTGAAGCTATTACTTCCTGTTTCCCTATCTATCAGAATAATCTATATTATCCCTTTCCAGCTAATTATGTATATATACTAATTACCACATCAATTTCCTACTTGAATTTTTTTATGCTCCTCCGTTTTGAAAATATTATGACAATGACACAGCTCAATATTATTATATATAGTTCAATATTATACAATCTAACCTATCGTATGTTAACAATGCATTAGCTGTGGACCCAACATTAGCATTTATCCGAAACTTTAGTGAAATCTCTAGCTTGAAGAGATTCACCTAGTACCATTATTTGAATTGCGATAAAGGAAAGTCGTGCGAGTGTTTCACACCAGATGTTTGTTAAGTCTCTAAACAAGGTCTTTGAATAGAGCTTTTAAGTTGCAAAACGGACCATTCTGACTGTAATGGTAACAAGAAATGGTGGTTGATGTTGAAATGAGAACTCACGAACTAACTATTTATACTTTAGCACAATTTATACCTTGAGATATATTTAGTTAGGGGACAAGAGTTTATAGAGTGGAGTATAAGACAAGAGTGATGATGAAGTGTGTCAAACTTGGTGTAACTTTCAAGTTTGATTTAGCGACTTATCTTTATTCTTTACAGCTGATCACTCAGAAGCCCCTCAGATGATCGGCTTTATTCAATTTCTCTTATCACTAGAGACATCTTCTTGGTGAGAGGTTGGCTGTCAAAGTTTACGCTTGGAAGCTCAGTGGTGGTGCCTTGATGCGGTTGCTAATGAAAATAATGAATCCAAATTTTGTGTGACGAATTGGCTTGCGATTGTTTTCTATTACGTTCCCTAGTAACGCTTCCATCTAAAAAAAAAAAACTCTCAGGTCTTGTGTTAAGAGAAAATATTCCGATATTACTTCAGACGTTCCTCATTTTATTGACTCACGCAACATTCAGCACTATTCTAGTTAAGACGTCTTTTATTAATAATAATAATAATAATAATAATATTATTATTATTATTTTCTTAATGTTCGACCTCCAATTGATGCTTAATCTAGGATAGAATATCATATACTGTCTAGACAAACATTTAATTTAGTCAGGTTTCTCCAGGTGAGGTTACAAAGTTATGTAATTGCCATATTTCATGTGTTGTGTATTAAATAAAATACATTATTTCATTAAATACTTTGTATTTATATTGTGTGCGTTACCTTAAACGATATAGTTACTATAAAGGCAGAAGGGTGTGTTGGAGAGGGGGAAAAGAATGAGAGATAAAGTTTCTAGAACAAGTGTACTGTAGAGATTCCAAACTGAAGAACTACCTGTTTTATTACGTAATATGCAGTGAAGTCAGTTTTTTTCATTTATTTATTAGAACAAAATTTTGAGGATCTATTTTCATAGGTCTTTTTTCTTTACATTTACTTTCTCTTACTGCTGTAGAATTGTTGAAATTTAATCTTCACCCGGAAATAGGTATTTCGAGGTCTTCTGAGCATGAAAAAGAAAACATTTAGCGATTGTTCTGAACATAGTTCTGCTGATTGGGAGTTTTATTTGTGTTTTTATCACATAACTTGTATCACAATTTCTATACTGGCTACCAATATTTTATTAAGTAAACAGCAAATTAAAAGAAAACCTCGATCACCCGATCCAGAGAACCTCTTGATTTTATCTTTGAGAGTCACCTAAAGCAGCTCGTATACACTATACGATTGTTATAATAAACACACGTGAATAGTTACTCGAAAAACAAATTTGCAACAATAATGTGATGCTTTGTGCTTATGACTCTATGAACTCAAGGTACATATTTTGAGTTTCATTGGTAAATAGATATGAATGCTAAAATTTTGAACTGTTGTAATTCTGTAAGTGATCGAAATAGGACCTAATTTTATATAACAGTTTTTACTTAAAATGACTTCCCCCAACAAGTTCCCAAAGTTTTATACATATGTTTAAGGTCTCCCAGTATATAGAGAGAGAAAGAAAGCGAGAGAGAGAGAGAGGACCATTCGTTAAATATATTTTTTTTTTTTTGTTAAACACGGAGTACCTTCAATTACAAATTTCCGGTGAAAACTTGATATCGCGTGGCAATACTACATAGTAGATCACAATTCTACAAAGTAGTAAGGAAAAGTAAAAATTGCAGTATGTACTCGATTTTTAAAGGAAATTTACTTTGATCTGAACTAGTTTATTTGTCCAATAGTTTTTTTGATGTAACAATGGAATAGTTCTTTAGCCACCTGATTCCATGCTCAGACATGGCTCCAGTCACGTACACCTCTGGTTAGATTATAAAATAAATAAAAAAAGGTAGGAAAAACTTCAAAATCGATCATGTCTTATTAAGTGATGCGTATATGCATGGTTTTATCACCACCTAGTGTGTGAGTCTGTAATAGACATTTCTCTTTCACTTTGATGACTTTAATATTCTATTTTCTCTTTCGTGTTAGTCACATATTTTAATACGTCACGCTTTTGTGTAATATTATATTTAGGTTTATAGATTTTTTTTTTTTAATTTAATTTTTATATGGAAGTGAAGATTCATTTCTCTTCATTGCTTTATGGTATAATGCGTCAAGTTAAATAATTTAAA
Source organism: Triatoma infestans (assembly GCA_011037195.1). Lineage (NCBI taxonomy): Eukaryota > Metazoa > Arthropoda > Insecta > Hemiptera > Reduviidae > Triatoma > Triatoma infestans. Next base: position 12,979 of record JAAEAF010000470.1, read on the forward strand.
AAGATTGGTACCTTTTATAATCAACATACGCACACACATACTATTATCACAACCAACAGGATGTATCCTGCTTACAAAAAATAATAATTGTTCAGTTGAAATTACCATCAACAGGAGTGAAAGTTTTTAACGAAAATATATTTTTTTTATAATAATAATTACTTATTATAATCTTCGGTAAAATTATTATTATCTCTTACATAATATAAGAGGGAAAATTATCGCGGTCATTATCATTTTTCTAATATGTGTAAAGAAATCTTGTGTGAAACTGTCACACAACTTTCTCTTATTGAACTTAATACCATTTCACTACATTCACAAATTTGTCTTCAAAAATTTAGACCTTTTATTAAAAGTTTAGTTAACAAAGATAAGTATTAATGATTTAGATTTCACATTCTCTTCCTATCTTAAAATAAATATGATCGCGCCCCCAACAAAAAAAAAAGTTCTCTAACATAAAAATTATAAATTATGTCTATATGTGTATAGTTGCAATTTATTCAAATTTGAAGAAAAACGATAAAATCGCACTTCGCAATAAATATGTTTTCGATATTTGAGAGTTTTTACATAGAAACATGGGTGCTACGAGTCATAATAACCATCCTCTTTCTGAAGAAAACATGATTTTTTAAAAACATATTACCATGTACGTATTAAATCAAATAATTAGTTACTTCTTGTGATCACTTGTTCTGTTTTTTTTATATTTACTCTTAGTAAGAGCTCAAATTTTGGATATGGAGTTTTCACCGGAAATACACGTTTTGACATCCTCTGAATACGAAAAAGTGGTTTTTGGAAAATGGTCTATATGTGTGGATTTCTATGTATGTTTTTGAACATCATAGTTCGAAAATGGAAAATCACATAAAGTTTTATTTGTTAATTTTTTTAATTTGAGGCGCATCAACACCTGTGGTGATTCGGCGCCCGGAGCCTTCTCAGTGCACTGCCGGCCTCTGGACAGTGTTTTCTTGTTACAGACAACACTGTCCATCACCGGACAGTGAGCTTAGAGGCTCCTAGGAAGACAAAATCTAAGGGTCAGCACTAGACTCGAACCCGGAATCTCCGCGTGTGAGTCCAATGCGCTACCACTGAGCTAATCCCATCCCATCATAGAAAGTTCAAAATTGACATTCCCTGTGGGTATCATCATGGGATTCTACAAGAACCTACATATATATACCTGTCAAAATTCCTCACCTGGAAGTTAACCACTTTACTGAATATATTTTTCAGCTTTTTTCGATTTTCTCGAAAACGTCTCCAACGATTTTCTTTAAACTTGTTATATTAACTATACATTATAAATAGCTACAACTTTTATTTGAAACATTTCTCGAAAAAAAGATTCATTTTTGGGGGATTTTAGGGGGATTGGTGGGGATTATGTGTTAGTGTATAGTGCTAATTTAGTTTATTACCATCTAAATAGTATTATGAAATATGTTGCTAAAATTCCGACTTTGAAGCTAATCTCTTGACTGGTTGTGCGTTTTTAGTCAATTTTTTTTTTTTTTTTTTTTTATAGATTTTCTTCATAAAAACATGGATTTTGTTAAACTTTTCATGCTAACTATGAATACAGATGCGTAACAGTTTCGTTAAAATAATTCGACCGCTGTTAACCAAAATCTTACTGTCCATCCCCAGGTAGTACCAAAAAGAAATACCAAATTCGGCGATTTTTTTTTTGTTTCGTTTTTGAGTTACGCTGACCACATTCACAAATCTCAAAATATATATTTTCGAAATTAGTTAACGATTGCAATACTTTCTTTCTCTTAAGGTAATAATACCGAACAAGTTAGACACCTTTTCGATAAGGTCGCATTTCTAATTAATCGATTTTCTTCAAATTAACGGAATTCTAGTAATGCTTGTAACGTATCTTAAATATTATAATATAACTATTTGAATGATACATTTAAAGGAAGTGATAGTCATGTATGTGGGCAATTAGGTTGCCAGTTTTGAAAAAAATCATATTTTCCTTCTTATAGACTTTATATTAACATAAACAGATGACCTCCTACAAATTAATACCCCCTCCTACAAATTAATATGACAATCAAACTTGGTTAATAATTTTGATATAGAAAGTAATCTGTTTCTAAAGGATATTTTTCTATTGTACGAGAATGGAACTAAGATGTATTCTTAATGGATTTATCTTTTGATTAATTATCATTTAACTGTTTAGTCTTTTATGAACAGTTGGAGACTGTTGGAGGATATTCATTATTCATTATTCCTAATGGCGATAATAGTAATGTCTGTAAGGCGTAATCGGCGACCCTATTCTGTATGTGATTGTAGTGCAGGAAAAGGCTACTGTCTACTGTTGTATTTTGTTCTATTTGTATGCATCTCTCTCTCTTCCCCTCACACTCCTATTCAATGTTTACTATAGTTCTATTTTTTTCACAACAATCCTGCACAATGTTATTGTTATCCCTAAACTATGGTTTGACCTATGTCTTCATTTAACTTCCATTCTACAATAGAATTTACATTCAAATGAGTAAGAAACTGCGTTTTCTCTGAAGTTGAACGGAAAATGGAAATTGCTCACCTTATTGCACACCGTGTCGTATTATTTTCACTTACTGTTATTTTTACATTATTATTTTTTTTTTTATTATTTAACTACTTTATTGAAATTTCCAACTTCGTCTGTGCCCATTTTCTCTTCTTAGGAGGCTTTACAGCTCATTACCCCGCGTGTTGTCTATAACTAGAGAATACTGCAGAGGCTGGCAGTGCACAATAGATTATTCAGGTCGCAGTGCACTATCCCCTAAAAGAATCTAATCTAATAGCTGATATTGACATGTCCACCGATTGATGACTGACCGAATGAATCAGTTACTGACCTTGACCGTTGAATAAATCGTATGGGCAACACATGTGGAATTTTCAACAAGATATAAACATGAGAGCTGATGTATTAAAGGATAAGGATGAGCGGAATGGCGAGAGTGAAATTTCTTATATAGAGTTGTGATTAAATCTTACACTAAAGATATAGAATTTTCAGAGACATTTTCCGTAATAGCCTGCCTCATTTTGTGGTCATCGAGCGGTTTCGGGCGTTCGCCCATCTTCAGGATGCGTTTTTCTGACAGTGTGACAACATAGATTTGCTCTGTGCAAGTCTGTGTTGTCACACTGTCTGAAAAACGCATCCTGAAGATGGGCGAACGCCCGAAACCGGTCGATGACCACAAAATGAAACAGGCTACCACGGAAAATGTTTCTGACGTTTTCCAGCTCTGCGGAAACCAACCACCACAACAAATATAGAATTTTTTTTGTACGATTTTTTAACTGCATTGTTTGGCGATAATGCTTGGCTCAGCTGCCAAATAGTTCGAGGCCGTAAGTGTAACTCGGTTGCAGTAGGATTTTTTGAAACCGTTTTATAAACGGTCCGACTGTTATAATGTGTGTGAACAGTTATGCTGTTCACACACATACACACACCGGGTTCCAAAAAACCGCATTTTGGACTCAGGAGACCTCAAAACGTGTATTTCCGGTGAAAACTCGATATGGACAATTTGACGCGATTGCAATACTTATTCTTAGTAATAGTAACAGAAAGTAATAAAATTCAAGATAAAGAAAAATAATAATAATTAGTAATGGTGCCTTATCAGTCTGGTATATTGTGTTAGTATATATATTTAGATAGCGTTGCAGTGCTGTTTGTTTTTGTTTACAACAGTGTTGTTGTGGATGTAGATATACTTGAACAACTCCATACAATGTGCCATTCATTCACATATCGCAAGGTCATACAATAACAAGATCCACTAGTATATTGCTTTACTATATACATCACATTGGACCGTTAAAGTCACTGACTTTTCGTCCTTGCCGATTTTATTATTCGCTTATGTTTTCCTTTTTTTTTTAATTTGCATATGCCACTAACCTTTAGAGAGGAAAATCAACTTCTAATCTATTTCCTTGTCCGTCAGCTGACTTACAAGGTTGGAAGTTTTTGTTTATATAGTAGTTGACATGCGCAGGATATGCTGGAGTCTTCTTTTAGTGGCTACAAGTATATTTATTAATATTATACAAGATTCTATATTAGCCTCCTTACAGCTGCCAAACGGGAACCAAACCAGTAATTTGACAAAGAAGAAAGGTTTAGCCATCTGGTTCATAGCAACAGTATCCTACGAAAAGAATAAGCTTATTCTAAATGGGAAAAAGGGAAAAGAGTACTGTTGTAATATCTTATGAAACCTACAAGTTTCCCTATTATTCATTTCATAAGCCAATATTCAATGGACCAAGTTGCTAAAAGAACTAGCTATATCCGATATTATTTGGAAACGATTTGTCCGATATTATTAAACAAGCTGATTGTTCCAACAAATGAGTTAGACTAAATAAATAAAAAAAGCCGTTCCATTTTATCGCATAATATTTTTTAATATATAATACGAGGTCGGTATATATTTATTTTATGTTTTTATCCTTTCACTTAAACTATTGATTAAAAAAAAAGGAAAAAGTTGTTTGTAATCTAATACAACGATCGTTTTGGAGAAAAAGAAATTAAAATGCAGGTTTATCAGATCGATTTCCAAGTATTGCGATATTGTTGTCAAATTTGGGAAATTGAGTTTCCGCAGTTTTACCTTTTTTTTTTTTTTTCAGTGATTCTCTTTTATGTGATCTACCACTTGAGTACTGTAGACCGTTCTAGCGTCTATTTAAAATCAAGGTACATTAGCAGAATTGCTACAATTCCAAGTTTGAAGTAGATCAGTAAACCGGAAGTGTAATTTTAAAGAATAGGTTTAGTTCTTGTTTAATTTTCTCGGCTACAATGATTTTCTTTAAACTTGCAATGCTAACTATACAATATATTATACATAATAACTTACATTGGAAACATTTTACTGGAAATAGTGACTTTAAGGTTTTGAGAAATTTCAAATGATATTTGGCTATCTTCTGGACTACAATGTAACTAACCACCTTCAAGTGATTATGGGTGATAACCAAGTTAAATCCCTCAAAGCTCTAAATTTATGTTCCGGCAACTAAATAAAAAAAAAATTGTTTAAAGTTTAAAGAAAATAAATCAGTTTTATAATTGTTTTAACTTACAGTAAGAGAAAGTAAAGTAATTTTTTTTGCTTTCTCTAATTGCCGTTAGAAAAAGTATTGCGATCGCATCAAATTTTCGATATCGAGTTTTCACCGGAAATACATGTTTTGAGGTCGTCCAGAATCCAAAAAAGTGGTTTTCAGAAAAATGGTGTGTGTGTATGTGAGTGTGTGTGTATATTGTATGTGAGCAATTTTCACGAAACTGCCCAAACGAATTTCTTTACACTCCGTAACTATTTACACATATAATCACTTTTTCGTTGCTTTCTCTACTGCAGTTAGAGATAGCATTTTAATCGTGTCAAGTTTTAACCGGAAATACTCGTTTTGAGGTCTCCTGAGTCCAAAATAGTGTATTTTAGAAAAGGATGTGAACAGCATAGCTCAAAAATGAAAAATCGTAGAAAGTACGAAATTGACATTCCGTGTCGTTTATTTGTAATATTCTCGAAAAGTTCCAACGATTTTCTTTAAACTGGTATATTGCACATTCAGAGAGCTACAACTTTTATTTGAAACATTTTTTTTTTTTTTTTTTGAAAGGGGCTGAGTTATGGTTTTCTCTAAAGTGCTATTTTAGTTTTTTATACAATTCCAATAGATTTTTGCAATTTCGATTTCGAAAACGACAGTATTATTCTTGACTAGGGGAGGGCAAAACCCTACGCTATCCAAAGCCTCCCTGGGCCCCTAAAGAATAACAACTACTGGGTCTGGAACAAAAGTCCAGGCCCAGGTTTCACCCATCTAAGTTTCACCACAACCGAAGAAATCGGACCAAAACCTTAAAAGGACATAGCTTAAGATCCCCTACCAGATATCCTATTCTGACCGAAGGACCTAAACCTAATCTTTTCACAACCCAAACAATCCGTCATTAGATGCATGGGTGTTTCCTCCTCCGTCTCACAAACTCTACAAAAGGGGTCAGGCATGAGTCCCATTGTATAGAAATGTCTCCTTAAGCCACAATGCCCAGTGAGGAAGCCAATCAGATACCTGAGAGAGGTCCGTGAAAGACATCGGATCCCGCTACTCAAAGCACCGTTCGGACTCCCAATGAGCATCTTAGACTGCCAACAACCCATTGCACTCATCCATGAGGAGTTTGCCTAATTTGGCAGACCTGTCCACCTCCTCATCCCCAAAGATTCCCATATGACCTGGAACCCAGACCAGAAGCACATCCTTCAATGAAGAAAGAGCTTCCAGTCTTTTAGAACATTCCAACACCAATCTGGAAGTGAAGACTCATGAGCTAAGCGCCTTCAACGCAGCCTGGCTGTCCGAGCAGATACAAACACCTTTTACATTAGTGTTACGCACCCTCTCATCCAAAATACAACAAAGAATTGCATAAACCTCAGCCTGGAAAACGGAGGCCCGCTCGCCAAGAGCACCGCCAAATGGTCTCTCGTCTCAAAATAGACGGCAGCCGCAGACCTACCATCCATCCTGGAACCTTCCTTGTAGCATCGGAGATAATTCTCAGGAATCACCCCAGACGGACCCAGGGTTAACCAATCTTCCCTAACCCTGTAGGAATGACCAAAGACAAAAGTCTTCAACATCCTATCAGAAGGGAAACCTGTAATGGGAATCCTTAAAAGCATCTCGCGATAAATGGCAGAATGACCATATCGCTACCCTGCCAAAAACCTGCCTGTTTAATTCTATGTAAAACGACAGTATCGATTTCCTTTAAATTTGGTACGCTAACTGCACTGATATAAACCTATCATTTTTATTTGTAACTTTTTTACACGAAAATTTGATTTTCATCAGTTTTGGGTGAATCGCAACTTTGTAGCGTTAAATTTCAAATGATTTTGACGCGCTCTTCTGGAGTACAACGTAATCAGCTGATGCAATTAAACAACATTTATATTGTATATCAGCAGATAGAGGAAGTCGTGTGAGTGTTTCACACCAGATTTTTGTACTATACTAGATAGAGAGATTATGGAATTTCTCCTGTACTATCAGTCTCAGTTTCTGCAGCTCTTCTGCTTGACTTTAATGCTTTTTTTAAAGAAAGTCACAAGAATGTTGAAAAAAACGTAAAGTTTGATGAAATACCAAAACAATTGAGATGGTTTTTTACTTCATCCCTATTCTACTATTTATTTTAATCCTTTCTTTAGGAATATTTATGAACTATCACAGAACAGGACTTGAAATAAATCTTAGCTAAATGTTAAGGTTAAATCTATATGGGAACCGTTTGATTACAAAAAGATATATAAGATATACTAGTATACAGTAGCCAGACTGCTTTGTACGGTGGTAAACAAAAGTAGACGATTTTGTTTATTTGGACTCAGCTCCTCCACAGTCAAACTTTGCCGTTCGCACTTATAAGTAGACCTTTAAATCTTTTGTACAATTTTGTAATTGACAAATTTTATGGTTTGTGTACCACATTTGATGAAATTCGTTGGAGTTCGTCGTAAACTGAAAAAAATGTTCAGTAAAAGGGCACTTCCGGTTTACTAATTTTCTTAAAACTCGGAATTTTTGCCATCTATTTATTTCTAATTAATTTTATTTGGGTGGTAGAACTGTATAATCAACTACGACAGCACTTTAGAGAAAAACATAACCCCATCCCTTCCCCCAGAAGCCCCTTTAAATGACTCCACCTGGAGAAATGTTTCAAATAAAAGTTGTAGCTCTTTATATGTGTAGTTCACATTCCTAGTTTAAAGAAAATCGTTGGAGCCGTTTCGAGAAAATACCAGAAAACTGAAAAATTCATTTCAGTAAAAACGCACTTCTGGTCATCCGATTTTTTTCAAATTTGGAATTTCAACAACACATTAAATTCTAATTAATATTATTTAGATGATAGGGTTGGATAGTAAACTGAAACAGCACTTTAGAGGAAAACCTAACCCCACCCCTCCCCCAAAAGTGCCCTTAAATTAATTTTTCCAGAGAAATGTTTTAAATAAAAGTTGTAGATCTTAGTTTGTCTAATTGATATAATAAGTTTGAAGAAAATCATCGTAGCCATTTTTGAGAAAATTCCAAGAAAGTAAAAAAATACCAGAAAAATGAAAAATACTTTTCAGTAAAAACGCACTTCCGGTGTTCTGATTTTCTTCAAACTCGGAATTTCAACAACATATTTAATTCTAATTAATATTATTTAGATGATAGAATTGTGTAATAAACTGAAGTAGCGCTTAATTTTTTACGAAAAATCGCCCGGAAGCCTGAACTGGATATTCCGTTTAGTTATCTCCACCATATATAACGCAAAGATTTTCGTCAAAATTCATCAACTGGAAGTGTGTCTTTTTTATTTTAGTTTTCCGCAATTTTCAGCGGAAACAGCTGCAATGGTTTTGTTTTAAACTTACCATGCTAACTACACAGATATAGTCGTATTGGTTTCAGTTGAGAGTTATGAGGAATCTGGGACATTAAATTTTCAAAGTTATTCGGGTTTTTTTAGGTTTTCGGGTTGAGACTGCATCAATGGTTTGTTATAAACGTACGTTTCGCACATTTTGCTATGAATTCGAAAGCCAGTACAACACTCATTAAAGTGAGTTTAAAAACATTGTTAAAAAGCAGACAAAATAGAATTAAAAACAACAGATTCATCTCAGCCACCATCTATAATGTCCATACATCATTTTAAATAAAAATGTGGTGTGAAACAGCTCACGACTTTCTCTTACAGTAATTCACACAGTTATCAATCTGACACATCATTCTTCTTATTATTGCCTACCACGGGTGGGCTATACCCCGGCACTGCAGCCAACAGAGGCTTATTGTGCCATCCCCGAAAACCTCTAGTAGTTGAACCTCCCTCCCTAAGGAGTTTGAGGACTTTCACCACCAGATCTTTGTGAACTACCATCTCCTCAGGTCGCAAGGTAACAAAGGTCTCATACCTCAATTTAATTATTGCTACGCAATCAAATAGCAGGTGGCGGGCCGTTTCCTCCTCCTCCTGACATAATCTGCACAAGAGTTCCACGCTTATCAGCCTTGTGCAGATGCTTCCTCAACCTGCCATGCCCCGTAAGAGAAATCTGGCCCCTTTTCATACTAAGGGCCATTTGGGTCCTTCGTTTACACAGCCCTGGCATCATCCTTTTGCTGTGTGTGGCACCTGGACTCCCCCTCCAGAGCTCTTCATGCTTACCGCGAAACCACTCCCTAATCGCCCCACGAATCGCTCCGCCAGTGATCCCCAGGACAGGCTCTGGACCAATGAACGGAATATTTGCCCCGTTCCTGGCCAATCAGCCATCTCAGTACCCTCAATCCCTATGTGTCCAGGCACCCATATCAGCTGTACCTTGTTGTGCCTGGAGAGTCTCGACATTCCTTCACTAGGGGATGAGGTAGTTCTGTAAGCCTCTGGAGCTTTCACTGCGGCCTGACTGTCCGAGCAAATGCGTATGACCTTGCCCCTTGGGGCTCTGCGCAGGTTCTCCTCGGCACAAATATTTCAGCCTGGAATATTATGGAATATCTGCCCTGCGGTCTCTCAATACGTACCTGTGGGCTCGTTCTACATACTCCTGCTCCAGTTCCGCACCCCATCCTAGACCCATCAGTAAACCACAAGGGTCCTGTTCGGTAGCGTTTTTCCCACCCCTTGGCCCATTCCGCCCTAGAACCTAGGAACACCCGAAATGAACCTCGAAGTTATATATTGGACAAATGCTATCCTGGGCCATGCTTAATACCGGGCCCGGATTGACCTTTAGCAATATGTCCAGATGCTTGGCTAAAGAGCCCCTCTGCCTCCAAAGACCATTGTTGCGCAATCTGTGTGCACTGGCCCTTGCCTCCGCCTGCACCACACATAATTCTTACTAGATGTCTTCAAGATACATAAGTGGAAGAATATAAGCATTACATAAACTACTTATTTTGAGGAGAGCATAAACTTATTGCCTCCCCAAGCAAGTATTTAACATCAGATTTCTTTTTTTATCAGTTTTTCGTGATTTTCCGAAAACAGCTCGAATTCGTTTTTTTTTTTAATTTCGCGTAGTAACTACGCAAATATTTTTCTAGGAAAATTGAATTTTGCCTGATTCCGATGGAGCTGAGAATATTAACTTCTTCACTGCACTGTGTATGCCTGAGGTTGAAGTTACTGTGACGGGTGGTTGCTTGTTAGTAGTACTAAATGTTTAATAATAAAACATTCCGACTATTAAGGAAAATTGATCCCGTGAGAATCGCGATCAGAAAAACTCGTATAAGGTTTCACTACAGATTTTTTTAGTCACTCTTTGACTCTGTCACGTTTCTTAAACACGAGAAATATAAATATTGGTACAACTTTGTATAAATTCCTTTGCTAAAGACAAGACAGGGGTTTCTGTTAGTAAATATGGTTATGAAGAGAATTGCAAAATTACGCAGTCAATATTTAATTATTGTGTTTATTAAATTAAAAAAAAAAAAATTGCACGTTAGATTTTATTTATTAGATTAAAAAAAAAGTATTTAAAAAAAAATACAAAATAAGTTGGATTATTATGAAACACCGCTATCTTGTGTCCTTGACCACAACCAGTTTCTGACATTTACCTTATGATTTCGTTGTGAGTATATGTGTCATAGATGTATGAAATACCTTTAAAAAAAAAAAATTATTCTCTTCACCAGGTGGTGGAGAATCGAACCGGTCAAACTGCTCGTCTGTTAAAAGTGAACCAATAGGTCAGTCTTTCGTCAGAGTGTGAACACTCTTGTCTCTCCCTTCTTTCTCTCGCAAACACCGCAGTTCTACTCTCTCTTTCTTCACCACGTCGTACACTGAAAAAAACCATAGTTTCTTTCCAATCCTAAATGATTATAAAGTTGTCGTAAGGTTTCTGTTATTTTTTTTTAAAGAAAAATATCTGGTTTGAAACATTCATATGACCTTCTCTTACTGCAGTAAGAGTTTTCTAAATTAAACTGGCTACTATATTACATCTACAACCGGAAGAAACTATAGTAAAAAAGACACATGAGACAAGAGATAACTTCCAGCTACCCCAGAGCCCACTTAGTATCTATTACTCAGAAAAGTAAACACAGTATAAGATCTATTTAAATGTAGTTAACATATCAAGTACGTAGAAAGAAAATCATGCAAATCTTTATCAAGAAAATCGCAGAAAACTGAAAACAAAAAACCTTTCAGTAAAGAAAGTACTTCCGGTCAAACGATTTTCTTCAAACCCGGTATTTTTACTTTCTCTTACTTCTAGTAAGAGGAAGATATTGTAATCGTGTCAAATTTTCGATATCGAGTTTTCACCGGAAATATCCGTTTTGAGGTCCAAACACCTACATCTTTTACTTTTAAAGAGTCCAAAAAAGTGGTTTCTAGCAAATGGTCTGTGTGTGTGTGTGTGTGTGTGTGTGTGTGTGTGTATGTATGTATAGCTCAAAAACGAAAAACCGCAGAATGTTGAAACTTGATATTCCGATTAGGTATAACCATGGGATCTGACAGTACGTTATCTGTCAAAATTCCTCAACCGGAAGTACCACTTCACTAGTTTTTTTCTCTTACTTTTTTGGGTTTTTCTCAAAAATGGCTCCGACGATTTCCTTGAAACTTCCTGTTTAAACTAAACATGCAAACACCTACATCTTTTATTTAAAACATTTCTCTGGGAAAATTCATTTAAGGGCACTTTTTGGGGAGGTGTGGGGTTACAGCTTCCTCTAAAGTGGTATCATAGTTGATAATACAATTCTATCATACAAACAAAATGAATTAGAAATTAATAGATGGCCAAAATTCCAAGTTTTAAGAAAATTAGTAAGCCGGAAGTGCGCTTTTACTGAACAGTTTTTTTCAATTTTCGAAGAATTTCGTTATATTTGGTACACAAAATATAGTATTTGTCAATTATAATTTTGAGAACAGGAGTAAGAGAAAGTTGTGTGAGTGTTTCACACCAGATGTTTTTCAATACATTTAATTCTTATTAATATTATATAGATGGTAGGATCTTAAAACATATGGAAATGGCACCTATGAGAAAAGCCCTCTCACCCCCACCTCCAAAACCTTTTTTATAATGAATTTTCCTGGAAAAATATGTTTCTAATAAAAATTGTATCTCTTAGTGGGTGGAGTCGGTGTGTACCAAGTTTGAAGAAGAATATTGGAGTTATTTTTGAGGAAATCGCGAAATCTGAGTAAAAAGAAAGAAACCTTCACAGCAAAGTGGTACTTCATCCGGTTAACCGATTTTAAGTCATATTGGCCACGCAAACACACACCTATATAGTGACCAATTAGAACTCAGGGGAACTGGACATTACTGTGTGTATGTCTGGTGAAAACTCGTGATTGAATATTTTGAAACGATCGGTTCGCAATTCTCTTAACTAGCTTTGAAGCCACTGGTATGTGAAAAAACATGGCTGTTGGGAATTCTGTGTGGTTGATGGAGAGGGTAAAAAAATTCGTTAACTGAATATCTGTTAAATTTGGTTTAAGTTAAGTAGAGGTCTATGACTTTTATTTGAAAAATACTTTCTGGCCAACCAATTTTTTGAGTATCTTTTCAGGCGCTAAACTTAGTTTTAAAGTATGCTGTTTCATTTTTTTTATTTGCGACTTCACTTTATTAGGAAACTTTAAATGCATTTCTAAAAATATATAGCCTGATGAAACTCATTCATTCAGAAGCGCTGTTTCACTAAAATTGTTTTTTCAGATTTTTCACAATTCTATAAATTTAGTAGTTATTACTACACCTATTTAAATGTCTAAACCCATCATTTAGAACCATTTTTCTGTATCTAATATTGCACTGGAGTAGCTGTTCACCTTTTTTTCTTTCTCTTACGCCTGTTAAGAGGAAGTTTTGCGTATGTGCGGAGTTTTCAAAATTGAGTGTGTTAATGTATGTGTGAATAGAATTTCTCAAATGAAAAGTCGCATGAAGCTGGAACTTGATATTCCGTCTAGGTATTATCATTGTACTTGCCATGAAGGTTTCGGGCAATATTTATTAACTGGATGTGTGACTTTCAAACATTTTCCCAGGTAAATTAGTTTTTTGTGAGTTTCGGGGGGGGGGGCTGTAATGTAAAACTTTCCTCTAAAGTACTATTTTCAATCAATTTAATGTTCTGCCATTAATATACATTAGAAGTATTGCTAGATTCTAAATTTGAAGTAAATCGGCTAACCGGAAGTGCGACTTTATAGAATTTATTTGCTAATTATCTCGAATATGACCATAACGATTTCTTGTAAACTTCGAATGCTAAGTGCACAGATATGAACCTATCACTGTTATTTGAAACATTAATGTCACTGGCATTTGTGACATTAAATTGGGTTTAATTGGGTGGCATAATGTGGGTTAGTTCTATGTTATTGGCACGCTCTTCATTTCCCTATCTGTTTCTCAGCACGTGTATATTATGTTGGCACAAATGAGCAAAATTTGAGGTTTAAAATGAATTTGTCAATTTTTATATTGAATTGTATGAACAGTTGAATGGAAATGGTAGTGTTTCACAGCAGGCTTTTCTATTCTTAAGGCTGTTAGCTTTCCTAGAAAATAGGTCATTTCTTCACATTGCACGGCATTGGTTGTAAATAAAGTGTGTTTTTAAGAGTTTTCCTCTTTGGCCAATATATAGTTTGGTTTAATATATAAATTCTGAGTTATATATTTAAATTTTATATATAAAATTTAAATATTGTTGAATCATAGTCTGTGCGCACGGAAGAGATAAACTTAGCTTTAATGTCCAAGGACAAGTCGAGAAGTATGTACATCTTGATGAAGTTGTCCTATCATGAGGATGTAAAAATTATCTTTTTATTATTTTTATTTTTTTTTTAATGACGTCATGATAAAGATAATTGCAAAAATTTTATGTGCTAAAAATTGCAGCAGGGAAGAGAAATAAAGCATCACGTCGCTAATAAAGTTCAAAGATAATAATAGTTTTATGACGAAAGTTCAAAGGCAAAACATTTTTTTTTTAAATTGGTAGCAATTATATGGTGTTTTATGTATACTGGTATAATGTTTAATGTTAAAATTAATGAGTAAACCTTTTTTTTTTTTTTATATACTAAAATTATTTTTGTGGAGTGTTTATTGCATCGAAAAATAACTATTTATTGTTGACATAACAGTTAAGGACTATGGATCTACCTTGAGGGGAAGAAACTACTGAGATTTTCCCAGAAATATATGTTTTGTGATCGTCAGTGTATGTGGAAATATGTTTTTACCGAACGTTCTGTATGTCACGAAATGCGTCTGTAAATACGTTCATCGCATCTGAAGCGAAATTCACCAAACGGAAGTGCAACTTTACTCTATTTTTTTCAGTTTTCAATTGCAATTTTCTCGAAAACGTCACCAAAATATTTCCTTTAAACATCGAATACTTCTACACCCATAAATAACTATCATTTTTATTCGAAACATTTTTCAAAGGAAATTATCTTCTTTTTTTTTTGAAGAGGTTTTGAGGATGGAGCAACGTTAATCTCTCTTCTCAGTTTGAAAAAAATTGGTTAACCGGAAGTGCGTCTTCTGGGACAATAGGTTTCTGAGTTTTTAGAATTTTCTCGAATAGGGTATCACGTAGTTGTTTTTTTTGTTAAACTGGGAATCCATTGTGAATCATTTTCTCTGGCTCTTTATATGAGTTCGAACTTCAATGAGGTAAATAAGTGTAATCCCCACCAACTTCATTTATAATAATGCCTGGCCGAACTAACCTTTTAATAAAGGAGCAAGTTTACCACAAAGTGGTACCTCCGGTTGATCGATTTTGACCAAAACCTTATTATCAGGTTCCCTGATATCAAAATTTGACACGATTACAATACTAACAGTAAGAGAAAGTAATAGATTGAATTGCTGCCACCACAACAGAACTAAATCCTCCGGATCGTACTGCCCAGTTCTATCCTGTATCATATCTCGCTAGTATCGTATATCTTCATCGATTAGGAGTATTTTTTTTCTCTTTAATTTAGAACTACCTATATCACCAGATAGCCACCTACATCCCCGATTTGTCCTCTTTGAACAACTGCTTATTCGTACAGGAAAACTTCTTTATTTCACAATTAACCCCCCTACCTGGCTGGTAATTTTATTGTCCGCAACGTATCTAACACGGGAATGTATCTAGGGGTGCCCCCCCTAGAGCAAAGGACAATTTAAGCTCCGATCAGAATCTAAAGAAAGAAATAGAAAATTGCTTTTAGATAATCTAAAAAATCAAAAACAAAACAAACAGGATTAATATTTTCATCAGTGAAGGATATCTGCTTGCCAATTTTTCAAGTTCGTTGGCCAGCCTTCACTTCCGTTCAAAGGCCATTTATAATAACAAGCCACCTGAGAAAGGGAAAAGGAAAAAAAACTAAAAATAAAGCGCAACGCGTAGCCTTCGATAAGTTTATTTATATGTATATGACCTTAGCACTGATCTTAATGTTGTTAGCACTGGAATTCTCCCTTGAACTTTATATCAACAAAGATTACCTTGCTGGTGGATAAAGGGGTTCAAGATCTCTTGTTTGTCGTTATTGTAAATCTCAGTGTGAAGGACGATATCTGTCGTCTGATTAATCTTTGTTTTAAAAAATAAACATAATTTTTCTTTTAAAAATTTGTCTGTAAACAGTGGAAGTTTTCCCACACAGTTTAATACCATAATTTGATACAAGGTAGTTGGAATTTTCCAGAATATTGAAATCATATTTTAGTGATAAGTCTAACGATACCGCTCCCTCAGAACCACCTGAAATCAATTCATTCGGAAATATTTAGATTTATATATTCCAAGTTCAAGTTTTAAATGGAAATTCTAAAAGCCGTTTTACAAATAATTCTGGAAAAGTTATATTTTATAATGTCGGACGTCTAGTTAATTGATTTTCTTCAAACTTGGAGTTTATTTAATGAATCTAAACCCTTTACCCTCCTGAGGCCAGCTGTACTGCACAGGCAATTATGGCCCAGGAACAAGGCCCACATAAATTACCATCATCAACATATCAAATTTTTGATTATCAGCTTATTGATTGTTTAGATGTATGCTTAAGGTAATTTATCTCGCGTTTTGCACTAAGCCTTTGCCATAGACTTTTTCCCGCAAAAAATCTACTGTTTCTGAGAGTATACTTAGTAATATGCTCAGAATATAGGAAGTAAATACATCATCATCATCAAGGTTACAATAAACTCGTACCTCAGGGCGAGGAGATCAATATGATACTGCGGTAACACCGGGAAACTTGCCACAATACTTATCAACATTTTTCCAAACACTCTTACTTCGTGCCTTTGCGAGGGAATGCGAAAGCTATTTTTTTAGAAATCTCAAACTCCCTTATCATCTTTCTTCTCTCACTTTTCCTGCCTGTAAGCGGGGCGGAACCTCTACCCAAATGAGCCTCCTCGCAATCTCTGCCTCTCGCCTGCGCTTTCATTTCTCCGGTTGGGTTCCTTTTCTTTGTCCTAATTTTCCAATATTTTCTAACTAGGACATCCTAGGCGAGTCTCCGATTTTTTACCTTGTGGGTCGTGCATCTAACAATTTCCTTGTTGCATAGCATTCTTGCATGTCCTACAAATATGTCCGAACCCTCATAACTGCCTTTTTCCTCTTAAATTCTTTTAGGGACCTTCTTTGAGCTCCTCTCTGATCCCCTCCGATTTTGCCAGATATTTCAGCTATATTTCTACTCTTTTCCAGCTATCATTGACTTAGATTGACTTGTATAAGGTAAATATATAGCCCTCAAAATATGAACTTTATGTCTCATTCTAACTCTCTGTTTCCAACAATAGTATTGCAAATCTGATAATAGAAGTCGCTATTTAACTCCGTCTGGTTATCAAATATACCATAGGTTGGTAATTTGTTGTAAATTGCCCACATTTTTTCCTTTGCCCTTTTTAAACCCACAAATTCCTAGTATCAGCCACCAATGTAATGTATAAAGCTAATCGCTTGTAGTGAATTGCACAGAAGAAGTTTCAATATTGACGTATTGTTAATAGAATATTAGAATAGAAATAATGAGGTTCGTTCTTTAAGAATAAAACCATTTTAATTTTGCCAACGTTGCGACTAATATACTGCATTAAAAGGCGGCATAAAAACAAATTGTCTGAGAGATTAAAAAAAAAAATGACCATTTTTGTAACATAACAAATAATTGGACAAACACAAATATGCAAAATTTATTACAAAATAATAATAATAATAAAAAAATCTCTAATTTCTTTTAATGCCTTGAAAAAGATGGTCGTATTTGTCGAAAAGTTTTCCCAGTTACGATAGTTTTATTTGCTACGACTGAACCCTATTATCTCTTATTCTATAATATTAAGTACTGTCAAGGAAAGCATAAGAATTGCAGCTTTCCTGAACATTCCAAAATTCAGATGTGTCTAGTTAGTGAGCGAAGGGAAATCGTTTTAGCTATTTTCGAGAAAATTGAATATAAAGTTTCAAATCTAAGTTTCGAGAAAATTGAAGTTTGAGTTTGCTGAAATTCCGTTTCTGTGGTAATTTGTTCACATAGAAATACTCACAAACACACTATATATATAAACAGTGAGTAAGAGTGGGCAGGAGAGGACCGTTTGCTTAAAACATCTTTTCTTAATTAGGAGACCTCAAAATATGTATTTCCGGTGAAAACTCGGTTTCCAAAAATTTGATAACGGTCCTACTAGTACTTTCACTAACCACAGTAAGAGAAAGGATAATATTTTACTATACGATAGAGAAGCAGCCCAAGAAATTAAACATTTACACCAGTTTTGGTGGAAGTCATGGATCTCATAGTATTTGTGCAATATCTTGGATGGGGTTTGTTTGGAAGAATTCCTGGATGAGTCCAGTAGGTTACAATTCACGTGCTGAGGGAATAGTATGCTGTAAAAATGTTCTATTATGTGGGAATTTAGTTGCTCCAGCTTGGATGGGAATCTAAAATTGACATAGTTGTTGATAAGAAGCTTTGTTGAGTAGTATTAAATTTACTTTTGTATTAACATAAGGTTGTAAATTTGGTCAGCAACTTTAAATTGTTTGACTTTGAGTTCTAGATAAGATATATGAATACATTCTATTATCAAGTTTCTCATAATTTTTTTTGTACTGTTTTACTTAGATTATTGGAAATAAAAGAACACCGAAATATATACAGACAGACAGACAAAAATTAAAATAATTTATCTTTAAAAATAAAATTTGTATTAAATTTATTGTTTCAACCATCAATATTTATTACCACCTTATCTTTGATTTCTTCAAGATTTAGTTTTAATTATTTTTTTTTTTTTTTGTTACAGGTGTTGTTAATGAATACAAATCAAGAAGAACTGCAACGGATAGCCACGTATTATTTTGATGGACAGGGGAAATCGTTCAGGCCAATGGTTACGATACTTATGTCAAGGGCGTTGAATTATCATCTAAATAAAAGGTAAAATATTATATATATATATATATAAAAAAAATGGTTTTAGCTGTTTTTCGAGATAATTGCAAAAAAAACAAAAAAAAAATCCATTCAGTGGAGTGGTACTTCCGGTTAACCGATTTTAACTAAAGAGGTTCCCTGGTGGAACTTAAATAAAATATCAAGTTTGAAATTTTCGGCGTTTTTCCGTTCTTTTAGTTATGTTGACAGAGTGAGTGATAGAGATCAGTTTCTAAAATCTTATTTTTTCTGTCTCAGGGGACCTCAAATCGTATATTCCCAGTGACAACTCGAAATCGAAAATTTGAGACGATTCCGCAATACTACAATACCACCTAACAGCACTGAGAGAAACTATTAAAAACGAACCGATTAAAGTTTTTATTTGCATTTTTTTTTTAAATTTGCTAGAGACGTCTAACGCAGCTACCAATTAGCATTACTTGTGATAACCCTCAAATAATTAATAAAAAAAGCCCATCTTTGCGATACAAGGTATAATAAAATATAAAAAATAGAAGAAAAGAATATATATATATATATATATGTACAAACTATTAGATAAATTGGAAATTATTGATATTACCAATTTTTTTTAAACACCAGCAAAAATTGCGACATAAGCTCCACTCTATAAAGTGACAGGTCCTGTGGGGAATGTTGTCAGTATGTTTTGTGCTGGCCATGGCCTAAATATTTGGTATTAATAAGTGAATTTAAAAAAAAATATGTTTAATTTCTTTTTTTTATTTACTAGTTAATAATGACGAAATGGTTTTGTATTATTATTATTTACCACTATTAGAATAATTGACAATTAATGTTGTATTATATATTACAATTATACTCCCACCTCTCCCACCGCAAGAACATAAAAAACTTTCATTGATTTTGTTATCGTGTAATAATTTTAACAGAATTAATATATTAATATAAATCTTAATTGATTACTTTATAGTCAATTAAGTTTTTATTTTTATTTTTTAAATATGCACCTTATGCAATTTTACATTAACTCGTAGTAATTAAGAGTTTTATTTTTATGTAATGCATATATGTATATATGACTCATTCTCTTAGTAAAGCATTCATTAATGATCATTGCTTGCACATCGTTTGAATCATCTTTAGCAACTAGTAAGATTCTGTTTCTGTGCCTGGTTAGATCTTCATTGATAATGTCTTATTTCACATTTTTGAAAGTGAATTTTTTTATCTCCGGAATTTTGAAGTTAAAGGGCCCTGAATGTGTAAAAGAGCGGTTTTAGCTGTAGTGTATTCTATTCTAGAGCTCCCGGCCCCTTAAGGGAAGTAAGATGTCGTTAGGCCTTAAGAGCCAATGTGCTCCTCGAAATACGCCCTTATGTCAGTCTGTCTCATGAAATAGGATCCAAAGCGAGGGATCCATGGTAGAGAAAGAGAAACAAAAATGACAGGACCACTCTCTTGGACTAGAATGGGAGAAACTGCTTACATACAGCGACGGGAGATATATGAGATATATAGCAGAGTTCACTTGACAGTCACAACGTGTCATCTACCTTACCCTTTACCACTCTAGTCCGAGAGAGAGTGGTCCTGTCATTTTTGTCTCTCTTTCTCTGCTATGGATGTCTCTCTTTAGATCCTATTACATCGGATCCAAAGAGAGGGATCCATAGCACCCATTAATGAATAAAGTGCCACTGCTTTTTTTCGGCAATTTCGCTTACAGATGAAACAACAGACGTAGGAAGAAAACAAACGGAAAAGAGTTATACGTTAAAGAGTAACATGGCGACGGTTCTGAATGTTTTTTTTTTGTTTTTTTTTCAGTTCTTTGCGATTTTATTTATGCTTCGTATACTGTCTACGCAAATGCCTGTCATTTTTATTTTAAACATTTTTGTGAGAAAATAGTTTTTTTGATGGGCTTCTCATGGAGCTACAACGTTCCTATAAAATATCATTTCACTATAATTTATTATTTTACTACTTATATAAATTGAAATTTATGAGAAGTATTGCTGGTATTCCAAATTTAAAGAAAAACGGTTAACTGGAAAGTGCGACTTTACAAAATTGGTCTTTGAGTTTTCAGGAATTTTCTCGTAAAAGGCTAGAACGACTTTCTTTAAACGTGGATTACTAACTGAACAGAGATAAACCTATCACTTTTCTTTGTCATTTTCCGGAAAAAGTGCACTTAGAAGGGAATTTGGAGCCCACCTGTTGGGTATAAATTTAATCTACGCTATAAGATTTGTTGATTGAGACACAGGGCGCCCAGATATCTCTTGAGTTATAATCACCATTTTTGGGGGGGACCGGCCTAGTTAAACATTGTAAACATTGCAATTTTAAAGGGAGTAAGCTGTATATGAGTAAGCTGAGTTAGGTGTGTGTGTGTTTCACACCAGATTTTTTTTGTTTTCCTAATTATTGAAATGTACGTTATTTTAAAAAAAAACATTGCTACGTGCGAATGCCCAACCTTATTGGTTTAAAATATCTATAAAATAAACAATAACAAATCTGGTAAATTTTCCCAGTGATTACAGAAATCAGATAAATATTATATTAGTGGTCGGAAGGACGTGCTTTGTTTAAGTAAACACTATTATTAACTAATCACAGTTACTTTAGTAAATTGTTTATCGATATATCTATTTTTTTCACTTTTACTTAATATTTGACATCGATAGTGGCCTTTTTTCTTTATTTATATGGCTATATAGTTAAACAGTGTGTTTGCGACTAATATATAGATATTATCACTTTATGTTTACCTCGTTCATACACTTTGTATCCACAATATTAACTAAAGTAAATTTACTTTTTAAATAGTTAATTTTAAATATATATATATATGTGTGTGTGTGTTTTTACCTTTACACAGTGCATAGTATTGTGTTTTTGTTTTGTAAAGCAATGAATTGACTGGTTAGTTTATGGGTGACATAATGAGGGAAGGTTTTGGAGTTCTTTATTTATATTTTTACCTTTTCTTACTCCTGTCAGTAAGTAAGATGAAGTATTGCGATCGTGCCAGAATTTCAAAGAACTAAGAGAAAGTCGTGTGAATTATTACTCCATTAGATTTTGTTCGAATCTCGAAATTCTGACTCGCGATATTTGGATAGCATAATTAACCAAAAAAAAAAAAAATTATAATAATATAAATTATAATTTTAATTATAATTAAAAATTATAATAAATTAAAATTAAAATTATAAAACATAATTATAATAAATTATGTTAATAAGTATTAAACCGTGATTATAATGTTAATTTATCTTATTTTGCAAAAGAGGGTATAACATTTCAAAAATGTTATCTAATCCTATAAATGTTTGTTTACAAACAATATTACACTGCTAAATAATATTACATATTTTGGAATATATCTTTATGGCATTTCACAAACTTCTCTTTATTTATGCAAATACAATTGGTAGTGTGAACATGAATATTGACAATTGATAGTGTAACAGTTACATGAATGAATAAAAACTTATCCACAAAATATTGAATGTAAATAAAATTATTGTTAGGTAAATTTGCTCGCACTGTTGTTAGAGGAAGTGTTGCAATCGTCTTATATTTTCGAGAATGAGTTCTCATCCGGAATGCATACTTTTAGATCCTCCGATACAAAAAAACTGTTTATCATGTGTTTTCTAGTAAAAGTGTTTTATCTGTTTAATATTTGTTTATCTCTTAGCATTGGAAGTTTGAAACGTAATTCCAGTCGAAAATTTGACGTGCAACATATCGACTGCATTTTGTGAGTGTTGGATGCTTAATAGCAATTCATCTGAACTGGTATATCCTCGCTCACGTATAGATCTCTGCTAAAGTTGAAAAATTCATTTCTTTATGATTTGGAACAGTTATGTGTAATCGGGAGTTTATCATTATCGTTTGGTGGTCCTAAGCCAGCAGTAGCCGTCACCAAGTAATTTTGTGACTCAGAAGTCAAGCAATGGAGGAATAGGGAATTGGAGAAGCTATTGCAGACGAACTGGTAGATTGCTCGGGGAGGCGTCTATGGATAGTTTTCTTTGTTGAGAGGGGCTGAGCCATATTGATTTTGGTCCCACGCTTTTGGGCAGTTATTAATAATAATGATAATAATAATATGTGTAATTGTAAATGTGAAGTGCAAAATCTTCGCGCCTTAGTACATCTAAGGTTGCTTTATTGCATTATCTTTTGAATTTACCGAATATATGAGTTTGTGAAAAAAATGTTCGTTGACAAAGGGGGGGTCCCACATTTTTTGGGAAAACGCCAAACCCAGGCATCTGCTCTAAATTAAGTTTAAAAATATAATAATAACCAAGCGTGAAACGTATCCATTTTCTTTTCTTTGATTTTTTTTTTTTTTACAGTGGAGTATTACCAAAGCAGTTGCAGATGGCAATGATTGCTGAGATGATCCATACAGCTTCACTAGTTCATGACGATGTGATCGACCAATCGGACATTAGGAGAGGCAAGCCATCAGTGAACGCCCTCTGGAGTCAGAAGAAGGTTAGTGCATTAAATGAATATAATTGGCATAAATATACAAGAATTATATCGTTAATTAATAATTGTTTTATTGATTACTGGCTGTAGAGGGCGTTATGACCATGTAAAACAAAAAAACAAATCTGAAATCATAATATGTTCATATTAATTCCATACATATGGCAGGTCCGCGTGAATATATTATAGTTTCTGCTTTATCAGTGTGTCCCTCGCCACTTATATATTTTCCGGGGTGAGCCTAAAACACAGCCATTTACATAATTCTGGCCTACAAGCTATCGTTGAGAAATTGTGATGATATATAAAATTATTAAACCGGTTATAGTAATTCTTGTTTTATTTATTTTTTTGGGGTACATAAGAATTAAAATATGACATAAATTATTTTATTTTTTTATTTTTTTTATTATCTAAGAGGAGAATTTATGTAAATTTAAAATTTCTTTTTAATACAGACTTTCTTCACTACTGAAGAATTTAAAACAATTTAACGAGATTAATTTTCGTTAATTACAGGAGGGGGAAAATAAAAGTGAATACTATTTTAATTTCAATAGTGATGTGTTTCAATTGATTTTCGAATATAGACCTATTTGGGCAGAATTGTGATCTATTAAAAATTCTCTTTATCGTGACATTCTCCTCCTACAGTTTTCAGGATTATGATTGAGAAATTTTCACTCATAATACAATTTATATTTTGCTCATTTAATACCACAATTTTGCTCATTTGTCCGAACATAAATTAATATTGATGTAGTGGGGGAAGACAAGTACCAACATATCAATCCAACTAGATAGGGAAATGGAGAGCGAGCGAATAAGTTTGATCCAATGCGATATGTTTGAAATTAACGTCACAAATTCTGCAAAACTGTCGAAAATCTATTTATTTATTTTTTTAATGTTTCTAAGAAAAGTGCAGTTATCATTTTATTTAAAAATTTGGAATTCTAAACATTCTTCTAATGTAAATTAATATTATATGAGTTCTTGCGCAGACATATGCCTCCCCGCTTAATGGGGTTCTGCAGCCTAAACCATTGTGGCGCCTGCAACTTGCGGCTCTACATGAATCTATCAAAAATCGCGGTAGAGAGCAGTCTCCTGCGTGCAAAGGATTCCAAGCGGTTCTTATTGTATAGTGCGCTTGTTTGAGGATAAGGGCGAGTTTGATGTGTTCTTCGGGCCCGAAACGGAAAGCTTACTGAATCTAGTGAACATGTGTCTCCTGTTTAAGTTTAGGGGATTACACTTGAATTGTGTACCGTTGCTTCTGAGGGATGAGGCTAGTGAGTTGTGTGCTATGTGTAATTTGGGGCTTAGAGAGGACATGTTCCATTTCTTAGCGGTATGCCCTAATCTATGAAATTTTAGAACTAGTTTTTTGGATACTCCTACGCTCAGTGCCGGTGAGATTGTTGGTGCGTTGTCCTCCACGGATTGCCTTCCGAACCTCAGGTTCACTCGCCATGCATTATAGTTAAGCTCACTTCTTTTTCTCTTTTCATTGTATTGTAATAAGACTCTAGTGGGTGCGTATCTAGTTTTTCTTTATATAGAAGCCCGTTTTTTATTGTAGTATATTATAATAAGATTATTGTAGTGGTTTTCTTTTTTTTCCTTTTTATATATATATATCTGTTTTTGCATTATATAGAAGCCCATATTAAGTTTGTTTGTTGTTGCTTAATGATTTATTATGCTTCATTTATAGTTGATCACCTTTGTATTTCATTTATATATTATTCTTATAGAAGGTTTTTCTTTTGCTTTGTTTCTTTTTGTGAGAAAATTATCAAGTAGAAGTAAACTCCGGCAGACGGCTTTTGCCATGCCTAGTAAATACTGTGTAATTTCATGTAGATTTTGCACTATGTAAATATTGCTCTTTGTATTTTTTTCTTTTCTCTTTGTCAAATAAAAGTATTATATAAAAATAATATTATATGAGTGGTAGAACCATACATAGAATTGAAGTGGTACTTTACTGTTCCCCTAAAACTCTCAAAAAAAATCAATTTGGAAAATGTTTCAAAAGAAATATAGATATTTATGGCTGTGGTATTATTATACGAAGATCAAAGAAAACCGTTGGAGCCATTTTCCAGAAAATCGCAAAAACCTGTAAAAAAAAAAAAAAAAATAATCAGTAAAGTAGCACTTCCGATTTTGTCCGAAACTTTCGTGTCAAATGCAGTGGTAGTCGTGTAGGCGGAATATCAATTTTGAGCTTCCTGCAGCTTTTGTTTTTTTTTGAGATATTTTGTTCATACATACATACATACATACATACATACATACATACATACTACATACACAGACTTCGGAAAAACATTTTTTTCTACTAAGGGGATCTCAAAACAAATATCTCCGGTGAAAACTCAATTTCGAAAAATTTCGAAACTACCAGTGTATTTATCTTTTTTTTATTTTAGTTGAAACATTGTTTATTTGGAAAATTGATATTAGCGGTATTCTGGTAGGGGTGGGGGAATCAGGTGAATTGTAAGGTTTAACTTTCAAAATTCCATTCAATTTAGCTAAGAATTGTCAAAAGACTTGGCTGCCATATAATGTCACATTGAAGTAAATGTTACGCTCTAAAAACCTACAACTCTAATCCCTACCGTCTTTAAATGAAGCAATGTTTATGAGCAATTAAATGTATATAGCAAAATTCTGTATTTGAAGAAATTATCAATTAGAATGTTAATAATTGTAATAAAAGAAAATCTGTGAATGTTTCGCACCCGATTTTTTTAAATTTGTATTAATTATATTTTGAATATTAATTTACTTCTATTATAATAAATTAATAACATAAAATGTGAATTAAGCAATAATAATAATAATAATAATAATAATAAAATATTTTCTCGAGATGGTATATTAAATGGATTTGATACAAAATTATACTATGCCCGCAAAACTTCTATGTCTTGATTCCTAGCAGGTTAGGTTTTTCCTCATTTTGCTAGGCGAAAATGCTAATTGTAACCGGGCTATATTATGTGAAGGTGAACTGGATTGTTTAGTTCTGGATTGACTTTCTCTTAATTCATCCTTATTGTTTTAAAACATCAGGCTTTTTTGTCCTCCGGATAGCTTGCTTCATTTTGTGGTTGTCGTCCCGTTTTTGAGTTTTCTTGGTAATCATAAATGGTACAACCTCACGCACATACAACACAATCAACAAACCAACCACTGTCGAATGTAACAGTGAACTCTCTGCACGAACTTGATAAATTTACTTTGACAATGAATGAAAATCTGAAACCGGTCAGGAATAAAAGAAATATGCAGGCTACGACGAATAAAATATACCTAATGTTATCCAGCATTGCAAACCTCATTCACATGTTCAACAACAATCATGTTATGTTTTAGTTGGCCAAATGAGAGTTTGTAAATTGATTTTGTCTAGTGCCGGGCAGTTTATCATGATTTTACGAAATGGGTGAATATCCAAAACCGGTCCCATGACCTCAAAATGAAGCAAGGGCTAATCAGAGGTTCAATCTCTGATGATTTCTCTTATATAATTTAAAAGAAAGAAAGTATTATCTATATTCATATCAGAATAAATTGAGTTGTCATCACAAACACCAGTTTTGTGGTCATACACAGTAATGTAGACATGACCCAATTTCCTAGCTGCTCTAAAATTTTTCCTAAAATGAATTTTCCCGGAAAAATTATTCGTTGGAACCATTTTTGAGAAAAAAGTGGGAAATTCAGTGCCATGATACTTCCGGTTGAACATTTTCTTCTAACTAAAAAAAAAAAAATCTGTTAGAGATCTGTACATTTCCAGATGATATAACCAATTTTAAAGAAAATCATCCACAGCATTTTCCAGAAAGTGATGAAAATTTGAAAAACAATCCATACTATAAAATGGTACAATCCGATTTTTACCAAAATCTTAATTTGTTGGTTGGATTGGTTGGTGGGTTAGATTTGATCTTAAATGTAATCTTAATTTCGAATATTTTGCAATTTAGATATTTCATGTTTATGGTGTCGACTTTTTCATGCTCAGAGAAGCATACACTATTTATTTCCAGTAAGAAATAATCAGTTTAGAAAAATCTGACACGATTATAATAGTTCCGGATAGCAACATGAGGCAAGAGAAACATGGATTAATTACTAACAATTTTAATTATGAACAATGGAAATGAAAACATTATTCATCTGTATCTATTTACATACATACATACATACATACATACATACAAACAATAAGAATATTTATTAAAAAAAGTGGAATGCAAAAATTAATGTGTACAAAAATTGTAATTGTCTGTGTATAGTTTGGGCTGTCTATCTACAATTATTAATAGCAAATCTGCCTACAAACTGTCTTACTTTATAAATATATCGTTTTACATTCTTTTGGTGACAGTAATTATCTATGATCGTATTGGATTGTAACATATTTATTAGTAACTCTCTTTAAATTAGCATAATTATTTCTATTTTGAAATCCTTCAGTGGTATTATTTATTCGTTTTAACACTAAAAATTCTTATTACTCTTTAGAATCGTCACATCTGACGACATATTATTTAATAGAGGTATATCAAATATGTATCACATATGTTTTAGCCACGCCCGGTAAATATTGCTTAACTTTTGTTTTTATTAATTAAGTATCACCCGGCCAGTGTTATATAGGCATGCTAATGATATGTATATAAGGTGTTCTAATTTATGTGCAGTTGTTTATTATGTTTTAAAATATTTCGATCGTGTGCCCAATTTTGCAAAATTAACATTCTATCGGAAGTACATGTTTTGCATTTTTAGAAAACCAAAAAATATATTATCTCGGAAACAAAAAAAAAAAAAAATTCCCCGCTAGTTGAGACTTAACCGACATTCCGTTCATGTCCCACCATAGCATCCAACATGAGAAGTTTTCGGTGAAAATCTGTGTGAAAGTGAAAATGAAACTGAAAGAGCAACCTACATACCTAAATGCTCAAACTAAATATCGAGTTCTCTGTGATTTCCCATTTTTGAGTTATGCTCACAGATCAATATCTAAAAATCATTTTTCCAACATCAGTGGATCTCAAAACATGTATTTCCGGTGAAAACTCAAATTACGAAAATTGACCACGATCGCAACTTCCTCTTACTATTATTAGTAAGAGAAAGTAAGGCAAATAAAAAAAAATCTAAAAATAAAAAATATCTAGAATAAGAATTTAGTCCAAGTGCTCTAAAACGGTGACGTCGTTGATGTTAACTAGTAGTGGTCTACCTGTACCGCACCTCTCTATCTAGGTAGAGTCTCTTTTCACTCTTATAAGAAATATCTCCCAACTTTCTCTCTACGCCTATATAGACGACATACCTGCTGGCTACGCTCTTACTTTGTAATAATTCTTTTCAATCAATTTTCTAACATCGTTCACTTTATTTTATTTATTTTTTTTTTTGTTTAGTTCTCATTTTTCTTCTTCTTTTATGGGATAGAAACAAAATTTGTTCTATAAATTTCTCAACCTGTCTGGCCTTTGGTTTTATTTAAAAAGAAATAAATTTAAAAAAAAAAAATCTGGCATGAAGCACTCACACGACTTTCTCTTACTCTAAATAAAACAATTTAATTAATACATTTTCGTAAAAATTGCTGACAAAAGTGATACGTCTTTATCTGTAGAGCGACCAATCGAAGTTTAAAGCAACTGGTTGCAGCCGTTTTCCAGCAAATTTCTAAAAAACTCAAAAACCTATTCTGTAAAGTCGCACCTCCTATTAAACCGGTTTTATTCCAATTTGGAATTCTATTAATGCTGATAATGTATATTAATATTGTATAGTTATTAAAGGCACACAATGTACTGAAGTGGTATTTAAAAGGAAATCATTAACGCTCCTAATCCCTCAGAATTCCTGAAAAAATCAATTTTCCCAGGAGAAATGTTTAAAACGGAAGTGCTCGGAATTCTTCTGATAGAATGTCTGTAGATAGAACTTCCCATCTCGGAAGTCTGTAGATAGTATGGGAAGTTTAAAGAAAATCGTTGAAGCCATTTACGTGAAAATCGCGATAAAAAATTAGGTAAGTAGCACTTCCGGTTGATTTGCCCCTCTCCCCCAATCTTTGAGCCGGATGCAGTTGTAGTAGTAACTAAACGGAATACCAAGTTTGAGCTTCGTCAGCGACTATATTTTTTTGAGATATTTTGCTGTCTCTGTTTCTCTCTCTCTCTCTCTCACACACACACACACACACACACACAAAACAAATACAGACCATTCGCTAAAAACCTTTTTGTTCGTATTTTAGGTATTTTATTCATAGTCATATGGGCAAAAACAGATAATTTCGGCAAAATATGTACTTCCGGTGGTAACTGCATTTATAGAAATTGGAAATAATTAAAAGACTAGTTAATGATCTTTTCTTAATAAATTTTATTTTGAATATAATCCTTGAGTGTGCAACATATGTCGTTTTAGGGTAATATTTTTCCTCTAAAATTAACTTCATTCAACCTTGTCATTTTCTGTTATGAAGAAATTTGGTGAGGATCTTGTCAAAAAAAAAAAAAACATTCAATTATGCCAACCTTTCGACAGTGGTTCGTGTCTTTATCAAAGCTTTAATATATATAGATAGTCGTGAAGATGTGGGGAAAAAATTTTTAAACATTCATCGTAGAAACATAAAAATTTAATTTTAGAAAAACCATTTTTTCTGTAGATGGTTTGATTCAAGTAACTACTAGTAACTTAAAAATTCTTTCACCACATCTTCACGACAATCTATATATTAAAGCCTTGATAAAAACAGAGAAGTCTGTCGAAACGTTGGCATAATTGAATGTTTCTTTCTTGACCGATCCTCACCAAATTTCTTCCCAACATAATTCATCAACGGTCAACAAATACTGTTATATTTGCCATTTTCCTTTACCTTTTATTTTATTTAGTTCGAACACTAATACCTACAGTTCTTGGTGCCATCTTACCGTTGAAAAAGAAAAGTACATTTACAAAATTTACATTCACAAAAGTAGGACAGACAACACAACTTTTCTAAAACTATTTCTGTTCTCCACCTATATTTGATATCGGATGTATATCTCCTAAAGCAATCGTAAAAGTTTTTATTACCTAAATATCTATAAAATGATAAAAGATCTAAACACGTAAATTTATGGTGGAAAAATCCTGAAGCTAAATTGCCCATTTAGTTTTTAGATTAAAATAGATAAACTTTTAGTAGTATATATTTAGATAGTATATATATATATATATTGTGTAACATTGTCCATTGAAATATCACCCATGGGTTGTTACATCAGGTGTTAATGTAGTTTATATATGGGCTTGGTTATCTCTAGTGTTTTTGATAGAATAGAAGTGAAATGATGAATGGGGGGGGGGAATTTGAAAAAAAAAATCTTGTGTGAAACACTCACATGACATTCTCTTGCTACAATTTACATAGTTTTCATTTATTTATTTATATATATATGTACGGTTATTATTTAGTTAAAAATTTCACATATAACTGAAAACTTACGAAATATATTTAGGCAAAAATAGTTGTAATTCCAGTTTGTAATCATTTTATTGTGAAATCTGTGAAAATTGTTGAAGGAAAAGAAAATCGTTTTATTCCATTTCAACAAAATTGCAAAAAAAAAAAAAAAAAAAAAATCAAAAACCCACAGGTTAACCGATTTTCTTCAAATTTAGAATTTTTGCAATGCTTCTATAGTGTAGCTTAATGTCAATGAGATGATTAAAATCATACATTAAAGTAAGTTAAGTAATAATAATAATAATAATAATAATAACTTTATTTGTTTGAAGGGCAGAAGCCCTATACAAAGGGTTCGGTTTGCAAATACTTTAAATTTTACAAGTTCGAAATGAATATAAAACATAAATATTGTTGCAGTGTAATTACTAATTCCATAATAATAATAATAAACATTCCAAACAGAAAAATAAAAACAAAAATTAGTTTAAAAAAAAAACACAAATAAATATCTTTTCTTTACTTTACTTATTTAATAGAAATGCTCTGAGCTTCAATGCTTCTGTAAAAAAAAAGAACAAGTTTTTTATCTTTGAGGCACATGAGTTTCGAAATACTAGAGGATAATCAAAATACATAGAGCTAGCATCAATTACAATAAATTGCAGGTTGTGGTTTCTAAAAGAAGTATACTTCGGGCAAGAAAACAAAATATGATATAAATCTTGGTGCTGCTTATTACAAACAGGACACCGTTCACTAGGGTTTATGACATATTTGATGTGGCCTATTGTTATTTTTATTATAAATTTGGAGCTCAATCAGAGTTGCGCGAGGAACTTTACAAACTTCAAAGGAAGATTTAATTAGAAATAAAATTGCTCCTCCGTTGCTCCTCAAAGAATAAGACTGAATATATCAAACTAAAATTTGATTTATTTACGCATTCTATGTCCTTTACTCTCAGGTAGTTGCCATAAAAGTTCAAAATTTGCTCTTTTTTTTAAGTAAGTAAAGTAATTGTACTGAAGGTACTTTATTAGAGCAAAAAGAAAGTCGTTGGAGGCCGTTTTCGAAAATTACGGAAAACTGAAGAAAAAAAACATTATGTAACGTCGCCCTTCCGGTTGATGGTTTTTAACCGAAACCTTCGTATCAATGTGGTGGAATATCAAGTACGAGCTTTCTGCGATTTTTTTTTTTTTTTTTTATGGCGTAGGTAGGAAATATTTTGGTCACATACAGACTTTGAAATACAGTTTTTATTCGTAATCACGGGAATGAAAACATATATTTCCGGTGTAATATGAATCTCAACAATTTGACGTGTTCACACGATCGCCTTATTAATAGCAGTAAGAGAAAGTCAAACTAACAAAATCACTTTATTCATTAGAAAGTTCATTGAAATGATATGGATTATTCACGCTGTGTTTGAAGTTCAGAGAGCGCATCTTGGTTTGTTAATAATTTATTATCATTTTGATTTTTTTTTTCTTTCTTTTTACTGCTTCAGTACATCGCCAAGATTTATTAAATATTTGGAGCAATTACTGCTTTTAAATTAATTTCGATTTAATTTGGATCCTCCGACTTTCTCTTGTTTAATGTATAATATATTATTATTATTATTGTTTTTATAATCTATTAAAGAATAAATTTATTAATTTTATGTATTTTTTTTTAATGAAAAAGAAATTATGTATTGTTTAACTGGAATTGAATTTAAAATAAATTATTGGAAACAGCTGTTAAAAGTGTGTTTTGTTTTTTATTCGTCAGGTGGAAATTACATCAGTTAAAAAATAGTCATCAAACTCGGTCTTATATAAAACGCAATTATTAATTGTCAATAAAATTAAGAAGATATTGAAGCCCTTATAAATATATTGATCGCGGCATCATTCTAAAGGGAAATCTGTCATAGTTATCTTGCAAATATCGAAAATGATTTTTCTCATATGTATTATATAGCTTAAAGAAAGTGGTTGGCTGTTTTCATACTTGTAAATGACAATGTTTTTCATCATATTTGGAATTTCTAGTAAATGTGCAGTGAGTGTATAATGGTAGCAGAAATGATAATTGGAAATGAGAACACACCTGCTGGCATTGAACTCACTATTTATCAGTTTAACGAATAGGGAGAGAAGAGTATATGGAGTAGAGTGATCGAGCGAAAAGTGATGAATTTGGTTTCATTTGAGGCACTTGAACATTTATGTGGTTAGTTACAATTTTGGTTTTTTCTAACAGTGGTGAGCGAGGTGAACCTTTCAAGGCTGAAATTGATGTTTACTCTTTAAAATTTGTCTTTTGACTAATTTGTGAGACGGCATCTAGTTGAGAGATTGGCTGTTGTGGTTGAATCACATTCGCCAATACATAGTAGTGGGCGTGATATGGGTGTAATGCGGTAGTGGACGTGCGCCTGGAGGCTCTGATGTGGCTGTTGATGGAACTACGAGTATTGAATCCAGTTTTTGTTTGGCGAATTTGCTTTGATCAGTTCCAATATTCAGACATCATTCAACATTATAACAGTTGAAGAACCTAAACTGTAATAAAAAGACATTTTCCTGGGTGGGGAAAGAACAGTACAGTTGTTGCATTTCCGATCAACGGATTTGCTACAAATTTAGTATTTAAGCATGAAATTTAATTCTTATTAATATTATACAGATGATAGAATCATATTATACATTGAAATGGCACTTTAGAGGAAAGCCTAACTTTATCCTTTCCCCTGAACTATTCGAAAATGAATTTCCCCTCGAAAAAAAGTTTGAAAAGAAAGTTGTAGCTCTGTATATGTATAGTTGATATATATCAAGTTTAAAGAAAATCTTTGGCTTCATTTTTGAGAGAAAATCGGAAAAAGCTAAAAAATCCGGTTTATTGGTTAACCAAAGATATAGATTCATAGAGTGTAAGAGAAAAGAGAGTGAGTGAGAGTAATCAAAACCTATTTTTTCGTGCGCAGAATATCTCATAAAAAGCATTTCCGGTTGAATATTTAGTTTAAAAAAAAATTGACACGTCCTTTAAACAGCAGTAAAAAGAAAAGAAAAAATTGATTAATATACTCTTTCTTATAATTATGACAGCGCTACTGGAAGGCAAGTGAGTAATGACCTTCCTGTAGCTACTAGAGAGAGGTTAATGAAGATGTAAAAAGGGAAAGTGCCATCTGCCAAATATATATATACTCCGAATATAACAACAGGTTATAATTAACAATATTTTACA
The DNA here is from genome assembly GCA_011037195.1 of Triatoma infestans. Taxonomy (NCBI): domain Eukaryota; kingdom Metazoa; phylum Arthropoda; class Insecta; order Hemiptera; family Reduviidae; genus Triatoma; species Triatoma infestans. The sequence goes on from JAAEAF010000470.1 coordinate 46,872, forward strand.
TAATTAGGTTACATACGTGTATTTCACCGTATTGAAATTGTTGTGGTACTTATTTGTTCTATGTATTTGTATTAATTACAAACATGTACCCATTTTGGAACCACGAAGTTTCTATTCATTACGATTTTAATCGCATTAAAAAGTCTTTACCATAAGACTCAAATTCCTTGTCTTACGTTAAATACGAACGTAACATTAAAATAGGCAAGTTCAAAGTTGGTATTCTGTTTACCTACCATCGCCGCATCTGACTAAGTTTTCCGGTCAAAGTCCGGCAAACGGAAGTTTATCTTTACTGAATGTATTGCGTGATTTTCTTAAAAACGCCTCCAAAGATTTTCTGATCCGTTCTGATCCAAAGAATTCGCTCTGATACGTTCAGTTATCGTTTATGAACGCGATCGTACTTAGAATTGGGTTCTGTAATAATTATGACGGGACATAGGTAAGAAAACTGCGTCTATAAAATTGGATATCTCAATTTTTTCCGCCTTAATTTGGTTTTTATTCGTTCATGCTGGACCAAATTCGGATTTTTCTTCCATCGTCTCAGAGTCTCGGTTCATCAAGTTTATTGTAGAGACTAATTTCACGTGGCAGAATCTTTTGTTGAAATGGAAGTTAAAAAAACTCTACGCGCACTTTATAAACTAAAACTCCATAACGATAGAGGAGAAACCAAAACCGGTTCAGAATAAATAAAAAGAAACCATGGATATGATGGAACATTTAGAAGTAGATGACCTCATACCCGGAACAGTGGAAGCAATATATGAAAACGGAAGTCAGGTGGAATGTAGAATTTTTTGAAGTTCTTAATGGTTCGTTAATAGCTAAGCAATACACGTAAACATGAACAAAAAAATGAACATAAGGCAATTAACTTTTGTAAAAGTGTTTAAAAAGCTAAAGAAATAATGATGAAGTATCTACATACATTACTACGCATGCGCTCTATAATAAGGGAGTAATATATCATTATTGATACATGTGGGATACTTATATCCTCCTTTTTTTTTTAAGTAATTTACTATTATATAATTTAATTATTTTATGAAAGAGGTACCACCACCTTGGGTGTTTATAGTTAGGTGATGCAACCAACTTGAAGTTACATTAGTGTGTCTGGGGCCTATTGAGTCTGACATGAATAAGGGCCCATCTTTCTTCTTCGTCTTCAGTCTCTTCTATGCCTTCACGGTCAAGGTCGTCTATTTTAGATGACCTTCATCAAATATTATATCTCACTTTATCGTCTTTTTTTTTTTTTTGTTTCTCCACCATTCTGTTTTTATTCACTCGATTTTTTTTTATTTACTTTCTCTCACTGCTTGCTGTAAGAGGAAATATTATGATCGAGATAAATTTTGAGTTTTCCCCGGAAATAATGTGATTTGAAGTCCTTTAAGTTAAAAAAAAAAATGCGAATAGTCTATGGCGAAAAAATCGCCACTAGCTCAAACTTTTAGGAGTAGGTGACCTCATATCCGGAAATTTTCTTTAAGTAGCCATCGTCGCTGTCTGCACGAAGTTTTCGGTGAAAATACAAGAAACAGAAATCTGTGAGTTTACTAGGTGTTTTTTGTATTTAGTTTTTCTCAAAAACGACTCTCTAAACAATTTTCATCAAATTTCCATATCCTGTACATATATAACTGCTTATCGTTTTTTTTTTAACATTTTTTTGGAGAAAATTGAATTTGGGGGTGGGAGGCAGGAAAAATCGGTTATCGGAAAGTGCGACTTTACAGAACAAGATGTTGAGTTTTCCTGGAATTTTCTCGAAAATAGGTTGCACCGATTTTCCTTAAACTTAGAATGCTAATTGCACAGATATAGATGGTTGCCACTTTTATTTACAACATTTTCTGGAGAAACTTATTTTAGTTCTTTCTGACGTCCAATTTCACATGTTATAGGGGTTGTTTAATGTTTGGGGGACTGTTTTCTAAAATTGAGTAAAAATATCTGATAATTTAATAATTGTACCAAACTGTAAGAGAAAGTTGTATGAGTCACAATAGATTTTTTCTTCCTTAATACTCTTAATTCATCACTTTCTTTAATTCGTATTTTAATTAATTACTTTTCAGCTGTTTGCGCTCTGTTTCCATTAATAATAATTAATTTCGATATGTTTCCACTTTCTTCCCCATTTCATGAGCATTTCCATTAATTAAATTCAAGCAGAATATAACCCTTTTTTTTTATTGTGTGAAAAGTTGGTTTGGTATAAAATGGACCGTTTGGCGACGGCGAAATATATAAAAAAAAGAAGCTCGTATGATACAAACACAGGACATAGAATCAGAATTGACATGTATTTCTTTCATTCCCATAAAACAATGAATGGTAATTTAGCATAAAATTAACGTCACAGATTCCCCAGTTATCCGTTACATCATATCAACCATACAGAACAAAAGATAGCTATGGAGATCCTGCTGGCACCAATCTGGACTTGTGGGCTAGAACTTTACATAACTAAAAGACGTGTACAATATATTCGTTATCGTTATTATTTGCTTCAATCCCACTGTTCCCGACGACCTGAATATCATTTTTGTCCATGACGTAGCCAAAATCCTACTATCACTTTCCAGTAGATTCTATTTCCAGAACGCCTGAGACGTTATTGTCCCAAAATATGTTGATTGTCACACTGTGCTTATTGCAAAAAAATCCTATCTTTGTGTTAGGGGACCAAGTCACCGTTTTGTATAAATCAAAATTTTGCCAATTTTGCTTTAGGCATCTTCGGGGTAGTTGTTGATTTGAGTTCTTGACCAACACTGGCAAAAATTACAGTGGTTAATTTCAAGAATTTTCTTGTAAAATTCCTCTGTCATCGTTGTATATGATTGGCTGTAGACTGTAAATATGACTTAATTGTCCCTCACATGCTGCGCTCGCTTGTGATTGGCTGGTCTAAATCTCTGCACCCAGGCTTACTATTTTTTAAGAAAACACCATTATTTTTCTTTGAGCACGGACAGTCTTGGTTAGAGTCAGGTCTCTTGTTTTTCTTCTTTTTTCCCCCTGGCTTCCTGTCTGTGCAGATTAGCCAGGGATTAGGTTATATATTATTATGCTGTTATTACCTATCCATCATCTTTATATATGCAATGTTTGCTCTTTCTCAGTATATCTTTGTGGTGGCCTCTTTTGAGATACTGACATGTTCTCAATCCCGAGCACCCTAATGTTTGCATGGTAATGTGATAGTATTGCTTGCATGCACATCATATAGCAATCCGCCCTGTTCTTTGCCATTCAACATGTCACATGGGGCATAACACATCTCAGCTATTCAAGCACACCACTTTCTGGGAGATCAAGATCCGCCTTACATCACCCCCTAGCAAATGTGGAAGGAAAAGAGAGGGGACTCATCACTATATCCCTTGGGCTAGTTAGAAGCAGAGCAAAAAAAAAACATCAAGAAGAAAGCATCAAGAAGCAAACACTCGGCCAGTTCAGTCTTGTCGTTTTACTCTCACGCTACCCCCATTTTCTACATCATTTCTGTAGATTAGATTAGATTAGATACTGTGGGGGGATTGGCTCTTCAGCCTGCGCCACCGCGACTCTTAAGGGTCTCTTGAGGCACCCCCTAAGTTGGAGACCCCTCCCCAGTCCTGTCCTTTCTTTGAACTTTGGAATCTGGGGAAGCTCCTAAGTGGTCGGTTAAGAGCACCTTCTATCAGAGCACTCTCTCGAGTCCTGTCTGCCTTAATAGACTTAACAGACCCGAAAGGGGCCCCTGGCTGAGGCTTGCAGCCGTCAGCTTCTCCTCTCCAAAGAGGCGAAACCTCAGCCATACAAGCCTCTAGCACTGATACAGAACATGCAGTGCTGTTCCCTCTTCTTCCTGACAATACCTGCACAGGCTATCCGTTGCCAGGCCCATGCGGTGCACGTGCTTATCATTCTGTAAGTCCTTGCAGTATTATCAACCTCATTTCAATATATCATCAATTAGTCCTTTCTCTTCATTAGTTCTGACGTCCAGTCCCATAAAAATCCACTACAACAATGACCACGGAAACCTGAAAGGTCATACTTCAGCTAGGTCACTATTTAATATATACATGTTTTCTTGCGCACTTATAAAAGACTCATTGAACCAAAGAAGATCGTCCTCTGACCTTTTAATTAAAAGATATTTATTTTATAGTTTTCCAAGAGATCTTGTTATTATTTTAAATATTGAATTATTACAAAATAGTTAGCGTGCACTTATTTATCATGTTTCATCACATCTCGCCCCCAAGGTAATTACATCTATTAATATATTTATTTCCTCAAGGTCTTCAGAATATATAACCAACTAATATTTAATTTGACCACCACTCACCACCACCACCATAATAATAAAGTTTAGTAGTACCCACTCTAATATTTATTTATTATTTATTTTTTTTAACTTCTTAATCTTTTTGAATTACTCCCTTTATTTCACAATCAAATTACAACCAGTTCGGTGTTGCACCGCTAACCTGGTTTATTTTTGATGAAAATTATAGATAGTATATAAATACATACCTTTCTTTTTTGTATTTTTGCAATCATTGTTGAAACCTTGAGATGGTCTATATTTTTAATAGTAACTATAATCAAAATTTTTTACTTTCTCTTATTAATGTAAAAGGCAGTTTTTAGAGATGGGGTCAAATTTTTCAAATTAAGTTTTAATATGGGAAATCAGTGTTTTGAGGAGTTGTGAGTACAGTGTTATTGTATGTGAACTAAATAAGATAAACAAAATTAACTCTGCATGAAGTTCAACCTTGATATTCCGTGACCTCAGCTACCAGCAAGGTTTTAGTATAAATCCATCAACCGGAAGTGCGACTTTACTCATTTTTTTTCTTCAGTTTTCCGCATTTTCTCGAAAACTGACTAAACGATTTTCTTTACACTTCGTTTACTATCCACACTATAATCACTTTTGTTGTTACTTTCTGTACTGCAGTTGGAGGAAATATTTTAACTTTCGATTTTTTCCTAGAAATACATATTTTGAGGTCCTCTGAGACTCCAAAAAAGTGGTTTTTAGAAAAGCGTGTGTATGCGCTTGTTTGTGAACAGCCATAGCTTAAAAACGAAAAATACCAGAATGTTCATACTTGATATTCCATTTGGGTACCAACATGAGATCCGATAGAAACTTACTTGTCAAAATTCCTCAACCGGAAGTACTAGTTTAGTCAATAGATTTCCAGTTTTTTACTATTTTCTTTAAACTTGGTTATCTCAACTTCACATACAAAGAGCTGAGCTACAACTTTTATCTGAAACGTTTCTCTGGGAAAATTCATTTATGAATCAGAGACATTTTCCGTGGTAGCCTGCTTCATTTTGTGGTCATCGACCGGTTTCGGGCGTTCGGCCATCTTCAGGATGCGTTTTTCAGACAGTGTGACAACACAGACTTGTACAGAGCAAATTTAGTTTACATACTCCACTCTTATGAGTTTACACTCATTTATGAATGTTATGCTTTCCTCTAAAGTGCTATTTCAATTTATTATATAATTTTGTCGTCTAAATAATATTAAATACACTTGAATATGTTGCCAATAATCCGAGTTTGAAGAATATCAGTTGGCCGGAAGTGCGTTCTTACGGAAGTTGTTAGTAGATATGGATATTTTTGATTGATATAATTATACCTACTTCCATTTTAGCTGGTTCCTGGTTTTGGACTGTATCAATTTGGGTATCATTAAAGAAAAGAAAAACAATCTTTTTCGAAAAACAAATAATCACAAAATATATTTCCTTTAAAAGAAATAAGAAAAAAAAAAGACTCAACTGTACGAAATACAAGCGGGGCGCCCCAAGTGATATGTGTTTCCAGAATAGGATTTTGGACAAATAATTTTCTCTATGGTTGAACAGGGTTCACAACATTTTTTCCAAAATAGGATTGTTGACAACTAATGTATCTATTAAATTAAATTCAAATACATAATACGCGTGGCGTAGATAGAAATCGGCTGTCCAAAGTTCTATTTTGGATCCCATCTATACCACCAAAAAAAACTACTATCACACCGTGTTACCGGGTAGCTTCACCATTACTCTACTACTACTACTAAAACGTTACGTTCAAAACACTGCAGCGAGCGCTCCAAGGGCCAGCGCGCTAACAGAAGTTATTTCAGTTTTCTACGATTTTATCCATAAAAACACAGATTTCTATAAATTTGTTACACTAACTATGAATACAAAGACCTAACACTTTTGTTGGAAACTTTTTTCTAAGAAAGTTCATTTAAAGAAGTTTTGGGGGGGGGGGGAGTGTATGGTTTCCTTGAAAAAAAGACATTCTATTAAGTTTAGATTCTCCAATAATTGAGTAATGTAGAAGACAATCAACCATTTAGTCAAAATAATTATAATTTGGAAAACTGTTTACCATATATACAGGTAATAGAAGGAAAGTCTGCTCTTTCACACCAGACTTTTTTTATTTTTTTTAAACATTTTCCCGGATTTTTATTATTATTATTATTATTGCAAATATGTAAACATATCAGTTTTATTTCAAATTTGTGGAGGGGATTGATTTTAGAGGATTTCTTAGGAATCATGTCGTCAGATTTCAAATTGTTCACTGACTGTTAGACTTCGTGTAATCTCATTGACTACCTGCTGAGGTACAACCTCAGCCATCCACACGGCCATATGAATATGTAATGTTAAGGGTAAATACATAATGAATTAAATTCCATCTATAAATAACAGATTTTTTTTTTTAAATTTTGGGAATTGTAGAAAACAGAGGGCCAAAATAAGACGAGCATAAAATTTTTGAACTCAATAAGCAATCGAGTTTTATCTAGATACATTAAAAAGATTGATGTGAATCAATTTCAAAACTTTGAACGCAATACTTCCTATTAAAAGTAACAGGCAGTAATAATAAATAATTACATATAAATAGTTGTCTGGCATTTATTAATATGTAATAAATATATTCTATTAGTAGAATATAGCTTCCTAGAATATAACCCATTCACCGGATATCCAATTTTTAGGTCAATTCTTCGATGGTTACCCGATTATATTTAAATGTATAACCTATACATATTTTTATAGGTTGTCTTAAGTTGCAGACATTTAAGAGATATTATTGTTTTTAATTAATCAAGTAATAAACAGTTGTTGACTACTACATACAACATAATCGCCTAGGTAAAGTACATAATTAATTATAAATAGAAATTGTTAGTATAAATGTCATTTAATAGATGCAATACTGTTAATAGAACTGGCGGAAACAAACTTCCTCTGTAAGGGGATTATAAGTAGAGATATATATATAAATATATACAATATTTGTAATAATTTGAAGGAGAAAACTATGTCGCCTATAAAATATACATAAATATATTTGGGATTTAATAGCGTGGTAGTCTGAGTAGTGACCAATCCAGTGCAGGTAGGCGTTACTGTTAGCCAATAGAGCAAAAATGAAAGCAAAACTATAAGGTTGGGAGTCATGTAGTTAGATAATTGCCGGGACGATCAACATCTGAAGCTTGAAAATAGGTAGAACTTTGTAAATTTGTAAACGGTAAAGTGGTATAGAAAAACCGACCGATGACCACAAAATGATTCAGGCTTAAATGGAAATCTCTGATGTGTATTTAGATATAGATTTGTTGCAATAAGCAGTTTCTATTAGATAATTCTGTTGTATGCATGCGCTGATTGGTTTGTGATTAATTTGATTTGAATGTTTTTGGAACACTCTATTTTGTTATTTAAAAAAAAAACACTTATTGTCCACTGCGTTTCTGTTAATTTATGGGCTGGCGATGGCGACTAGCATGATCGTTTAGTTCTCCTTGATCGCTTATTATGCATGGGGCATGTGAGAAAAATTCTCGGACTCGATCACAACATCCCCCGGCTTTAATGCACTATACTGGGCTGCAAAAGTTGTATGACAGACATGCCAAATTACTAGGCGTAGTTAAAAAAAAAATAAATTAATAATGAGTCTATTAACCTATTAATGAAGGCGACAACTGTGCGCGACCGTACTATTAATACACGAATTGATCCTAGGGCTGCTCTAATCGACCAAAAACTAGTTTCAAACTGGTTTTAGGTTTGGTTGGAAAATCTGGTTTCTACTTTGAAATCGGTTTGAATCTTGACAGAATGCATTTCTATCATTGCGCATGCTCCCAGACAATCACAAACTAATTTGAAACTCTGTTAGAATTTACCTTATATTAGAAAGTTAACAAACGGGTTTTTGTTTAAAATATGAGGAAGAAAGTGACATGGAAATATGATGAATAATGTTTTGTGTATTTTAAGAATTTAAAAAAATTAATAAACTGTCCAAACTAAAAGGATGACAATGTAAAAAGTACATACTATATAATGACGCAGCATTTTAATAAATCTACAGTCGCGTTTTTTTTTTGTTTTTTTTTACAGTTATAAACATTCACACAAGTTTCTCTGACTGCTGTTAATATGATTAAAAAAGTAAAAATGGAATTTTCTGCATACTAGACCGTTTTATACAAAGTTGTCTAACAGAAATATATTTAGCTGTGGTAGGGGGTGCATATTGGCAGGTAGTACTAGAAAGTATCGCTGTAAGAAAGTATATATATTGTAGAGAGAAGACGTGAAATCCGAATAATATATGAAATCTAATGTCACACGCGCCCCACTACCTGCCAAAACAATTTTAATTTTTTTTGTTTTTAAATGCTTTAAACAATGCTTTAAAGCAATGATTTGATGTTAGCATGCCAAGTTTAAAGAAAATAGTTGAATATGTGAATAGGTCCTTCCGCAATGCTGGATAACATCTGGGATTTTATCCGTCGTAGCAAGCATATTTTTGATGTTCGCGACCGATTTCGTGTTTTCATCTATCGTCAGAATAAGGCTATCAAGTTCGTTAGAGAGTTGACTTCAACGTATGTTTATGTTACGGCTTCACTTGTTGATTGTGTGCGCGAAGTTATGTTACTATGTGTGGGTGTGTTTAATAATAAAAATGAAATGAATTATAAATTATGATTGGACATTTAAATAATTTACCATTTACTGCCATTTAACTACAATTTACCTACAAAGTTTTTCTTATATTAACTTTGCATGCATTTCAGTAGTTATTTCTTAGTTTTTACAAGCTTTAAACTTTATGCATTCCCTTTCTTCAAACTTTTACCTCTAGCTGTATTATCTTTTATCTTATCCGTATAATACACTCTTGAAATTTATTATTTCTCCCTCTTTGAAAATGGCTTGACAAAACACAGAGCACTTACAACACGCCATTTATTGTACATCATTTTCTAATGTCTAATCATAATTTATAATCATTCCATTTTTGTTATTAAACACACCCACACTTGGTAACATAAACGGGCAGGCTGCAGTGCCTGGATTAGAGTCCCCCCCCCCCGGTGTCATTCTAATCCAATCTAGTAACATAACCTCATAATCTCCCACATATACAGTCAATAAGTGTAGTGTGTAACCGAAACATAATATTGAAGTCAACTCTTTACACGAACTTGACAGTCTTACTTTGACGATGGAAAGGAACATCCAGTTTCGAAACTGGAAAGCAACATCGGAAATAATCAACCTATTTTAAATAAAGAAACCTATTTTATAATCAAGTCGTTCATCCGGTTAACAAGTTTTCTTCAAATTCGAAATTTTGACAATGTTTTTTAATATACGAGTTTAAAATTATTGATAGAAGAACCCGTAAATTTTAATAAAGTGTCGCAATAAATGTTGCAGCTTCCCCGGAACTCCCTCCAAAAAAGTGAATTTTCCCGGAATATTCAATTAAATATTTCAAGTAAAAAAAAGTCCTAGGCATTTATGTGTACAGTGTGTCAATTTTTAAAGAAAATCGTTTAGAGCCGTTTATGAGAAAATTGCGAAAAACAAAAAAAAAAGCATTCAATAAAGTCGCACTTTAGTGTCTGATATGACGATGCTGTACCGGAAATGAGTGTAAAATTTTAGCTTCCCACGTTTTCTCGTTTTTGAAATATTTTCTTCATACATGCAACACAATTCACTATTTTTTTTCGAATTCCGGGAATCTCCTCTTCTTTTAAGCAGTAAGAGAAAGTTATGAAATTTATTGTGAGAAGAAGTTAATTGATGAAAATATATTACAATAACACCTATAAAAGAACAAATGTTATTAATATTAAAGGACACACACGATTTGAAAAGTAGGTGTTACGCTTTTTGGTTGTGGAACAAACTGACCTGTCAAAAAAAAAAATACAACAATCCGTCACGTACTATGAACATACATACATACGTATATCCTCTAGAAATTAAAGTGTTTCGTATATTTTTTTTTTTTTTTGTTTGAAGGCAAAAAACTTTGGGAATATCGAGGTCAAGTTCAATAAACATACGTACGAGTATGTGTATTATTATTTTTTTCTGTTTTAAATTTTCCAACTACTAGGCATAGTGTATCGAAAAACCAGCCTCAAAATAACCTTGTGTATTCTTCTAAACTGGGCTTATCTATTTTGTTTTAAGTGGGTTTGTCGGTGTTTGTCATTTAAAGGAGCTTTCTCACTGATTTGTCACACTGAATTGAAACTTTCCCTCCTGATTTATCTCAAGTGATAAGAACTCCTTCTCGTTTATATCAACTGATAATTTATGTTCTCACTATTTCTTGACGCAGAAAAAAAAAACGCTCTTTAATTTTGCCTTATCTTAAAGGTTAAATGGCTCCTTTTGTCTTATTACCCTGATAACTCCTCACTAATTACCTCACTATTAGGAATTTCAATTTCTATTTAATCTCACTGATAGGAGCTTTAACTTCAAATTAATCTCACTGATGGGAGCACTCACTTCTAATTATCAAACTGTTAAGAGCTATAACTTCTCATTAATCTCACTTTTAGAGCACCTGCTCCTTTCTTACTTTGCAAATAGTAGCTTTTTTCTCCTGTTATACTGATACGAGGTCCCCTATCTTTCTGAGAGCATGATAATCTTCGCTATTATAAGTAATTATAATTCTTTTCCTATCTTGACTCTTTACGCTTGATTGGCTGTTCCGTGTTGTTTCTCTATCTCGACTTCTCACGAATAAGATTTCCCCTCTATCAGTTTGAATCATTGATTTCCTTCTCGTCTCTTCTCTACCTGGTCAGCACTACTTATCCATTTTGTCTGATTGATTAAAACTGCTTCATTATCTCCGTTGTTTCACTGATAAGATTATTTCTCCGTTTGCTCTCACTTTTAGAGCTCTCTCTCCATCTAATCTCCCCGATAAGAACTCCTTTATTCTCTCGTTTCGCTGATTTAGTCATTCTTTATTCACCGATTAGAATTTTCTTCTTAAACTTCTCTAAAACACCTTCTTTGTCTAGCCTCACTAATTAAATATTTCTGTCTAACTTGTCTCACTAATAATTAGAGATTCGTCTGTTGTTTTGACCCACTGATTTGGCGAAAAAAAAATGAAGAAAACAGTCAACACTTTATTTGACAATTAGCAAAATACTGTTTATTTTCAGTGATTCAATTTATAATGGGTATTTCCAAATATTTTTGCATTACATTTTCTTCATTGTTTGTTTCCAATTGTTTACTTTGTGCTATATAAGTTGTAAAAACAAATATTGACGTAAATATATTATAGCGAGGTATTTCCACATTCTATAAACCATTTTCCTTTGCGCCACCTTCTTTCATTGCTAGTTAAGCCTATCTTCACGAACTACTAGTATGAAGTAGTGAAATAGTAGCACTATTGTAATAAATAACTTTCTATAACCACACTTGGAATAAAAGTGAAACTCTCAATAATTAAAATTGAATCGAACCTGGACTTTATTGGTGATAATTACTTGTTATTTTATTCTTTAATTAAATTTAATATTTAATTATATACATTCAAATTGATTTAGGCCGTGCAATTCGATGGATTTATTTCATCTGATGATTGCAAGATTATCTGCTCTGATATAATAATAATCAGTGGAACGATAATATTTAAAAGTTTGATTCGTGAGATTCGGTCAGTAAAAGAAACTTTATTTATGCCAACGTTTCAATAGTTTTCAATTTCTTTTTCAAGGCTTTATTTTTGTACAATGAAAAACAAACTAAAATTGCAGAATAAGGAAAGTAATAAGGAAAAAATATAGAAATTTTGGCATTCATCCTGGATTCATGCTTAACGCAAGAAATTCATGGTTTTAACCGAGCCGTGCTAGCAGTTTTGAATTTTCGCAAGGACCGTCCAAGAAATTTATGACGTATTATGTGGTTTCCAAACTTTATTGAAGAAGCTAAGAAACTCGTCAGATTTTCAAGATTAAGTTTTTACCGCATATATTTAATTCTTTTACTTTTATTTCAAACATTTTTCTGGGACAAAATCGTTTTTGTCGCATTATTTTTAAAATACAACATAATGAAAACCAAAAGAATTGCATAATTATGCAGTAATAAATTCCTTGTAAATTATCCGAAACGGCTTTCCACTACATACAGAGTCCTTTCAGTATATTATACAACACTAACATCTCCACAATATCTAAGTATCTATATAAGAATTACATTTATTGCAAAAATTTCCGCATTTGAAGAAAATAGGTTAACCGGAAATTGCAACTTTAACTAAACTTTTTTTTTTCATTTTTTTGCTATTTTCTTGATAAAGACTCCCCAACCAGTTTCTTTAGATGAGTGTACTCATATAGTATTATAATTTTTGTTTGAAACTCTGAGAAGTTTGATTTTTGGGGTGCAGCTGGGAGGACATGCACCTCTTGAAAGTGTTATTACTACGATTTAGATTCTCCCACCAATATATATTGAATCCAATTAAACATTTATTATTGGAAGAAAATATATCAATTATAATATTATAATTTGCAGTAAGAGAATGTTGTGATTATTTTTTGCCACCATATTTTTCTTTGTAAGTTGTCTAGCCAGTCATTTTTGTCCTAGTGAAATGGCTAGTAATAGCCAACCAATCTTTTAGTCCAGGGGATTATCTAGTCTAGAGGCTCTGAAATTTTCAGGATTGCAAAAGCATGGGCCATATCTTAATGTTCAAGCCAGACTATACACAGTACGGTGACATCACTTCAATTTCCGATCAAAGAATCGAGGATTGAAGTCTCTATGTTCTCGCCTTAACCTTTTGCCCCCGAAAAGTTGTTATTTCGTTTTTTTAGGATAGCGATTATCCCTGTCTTTGCCATTCCATATTCCACTTTCTACAAGCGAGTAATCTACTTCAATCTGATCAATCTGATCGCGTCCGTCTGGACGATAAAAAAAAAATCCAGAATCACTCCTTGTTTGTTTAGAATTTATTGATATAATAGCCACAATGCAGCTGAAGCAAATGGTGGGTAACTGGCCAAGCATATCCTAGAGCATATTATGGAAGGCTAGGCCTCACAATTACCAATCTAACAACATCCAATAGTGCAGCTATAGGGCATGCAGATTGTTAGTGAAGAACTACTTAAGTTTATCTTCCTGTTTGTAGCGAAATTCTAACTCATATCACTATAGCTTTATTTCCATCTGCAACATTTCTTCACCTCTTATAATGGATGTGTGGTTGGAGAGAATTAGGTTTGGTTCGATGAATTTAACAAGACTTGGTTAACACTGTAATATAATAATGAGTTACACTGACTGCCTGGACTTTACAGTAAAGATGGTAGATCAAGGTAGAGTGGAAGAGGTAATGACACGTTGTGACTGGTGAACTATCTCCTGAACTAATTTGAACTTATTTTGTCTGTGTCACGTCGCTGTATTTATATGGTTTCTCCCAGTCCAATCCGACGTGAGTGCCTGGCTTTTTGTCTCTCTGCTCTCTTGGTTGCTGTCACACCACTCTAGACGACTATTTATACCTGAATACAAACACAGTCATGCAGCAATGAGCATAGTAGGTGGCTTGTATCTCCGTTGTAGATTCAGCTCTGTAGCTAACTCCCACTAAATTTATCCATTTGTACTTCAAATTTCTTATAATTGTTCATTTACTGTTTAAATAGAACTCATTCATTACAAGAAATCCTCCATGTTATTTAGGCAAACACGCACACACACACATACAAACAAAATATGTCATATGCAAAATATTGTGTTCTCAGTTTTGTAATAAATTAAACGAACTTTCACTTCTTTGTATTCATGAATTTATTTGAAGAAGTTATACTAATTGCAATAACCTCATACATAATTCTGTCTTATTTAAGTGACAAGATTTTTTAGTCTTTTAGCGCGATATATGTTTTTAACAAATTTAATAACTTTTCATGGGAAATATATAAAAAGAAAATACTAAATAAAAATTTTCCATTGTCTTCTTTACAACAATGTAACGTATTTGTTGCAGCAAATTCTTGCACAATTTTCATACAAAAAGTGTCAAATGCTAGTTAGATTTTGTTGATATAAGAAATAATGAGCAATTAATAACATTTTTTCAAAATTATTCTAAAAATAATATGATAAAATGTGACTCTTTTTTTTCTTGCTCGTAGTAAGAGGAAGTTTTGTGATCGGTCCAAATTTTTGTACTTGAGTTTTTACCGGAAATAGCCTGGCTGAACAAAAAAAAATTTTTTTTTTTTTTTTTACCATGTTCTGTGTTTTGAATGTTGTAAAAATAATTGCTCAAAAATGAACATTCGGTAGGTTCGTACAAGACGGATCTTGATCGCCTTTATGGTGGAGAATATTTGAATAACTTGTCGTAAAGAGATGCATTACGCTTCTTGTGATGTGTTGTTTGACCAAATTGTAAGCGGAGTCGAGCGGATTGCCATATGATTTATGGCTGCAGGCAAACCACGCCTGGGAAAATTTAATTTACTTGGAGTGTCGTTAGGTTGGCCCCTAAAATGCCATATCAGTATTATTGTACGGTTCTATTACTTATAACAAAGTTCCTGAACAGTTTCTTTTCTTTTTTCAGTTTTTCGCCCTTTTCTCGACAAAATTAGTCAATCAATTATTCGTAAAAAAAGACCTTTAGATATTTTTTGTTGCCATGAAATTTGCTTTACAGAGGAGGAGTTTTGAGAGGTCACATAAAATCCCAAAGAAGTCACTTTTATTATTGTGTCCGACACCAAACTCGTGTAACATTGAAGACAAATTCAATCTTTGATAAAATTTCTTAATTTTAAAGAAAATTTGTCTTTCGGGAGAACTGAAAGAACGTGTGTGCTTGGACCCCGCCCCTCAGGTTTTTTTTTCATTTTGTCCTGGGTAAAGGTCAATACATAAATAGTAAGGAGCAGAATAGATTGCAGGCAACGATTGAAGATAGTTTTGTATTTTGCAATGATTGCTGGAAGTATGTTAATGAAGGTAATAAAGAAGAAGATAATATTTTTTCTTCTTCCATATCCATAACCGGTCAAGGACATATTTGGTAACGAAATCTCATGATATGTGTTATGCCGTTAATACTTAAGAACTGTGCGAGGCATTTATAGATATCGCCTACAGTGTGTGTGAGTTTGTGAGCTTAGATTTTAGTTTGGTGTACCATGATTTTTTTTTTAATTTTCGTTTAAATTTCTTGTTTATTGCTGATAGGTCTTGTGTTCGTCTCAAATTTTCAAATTGAGTTTTCACCGGCAATACATGATTTGAGGACCCCCTCCTGAATATTACAAAAAATCTGGTATGTAATATTCATCTATAGTATAGCTTTAATCATTATATAAGAACATAATTGTAATTTTTTTTTTTTTTTTTTATACAAGAATGTACAGCATAAGGGGCACACGTTCTACTCGGATCCACCTCCCTAGAGATGGCATGATTAAGAAATACAGCTTCACTAAGAATTTTCCTTTGAAGCTGGGCACCAAAAGTGGTTCGAGCGAGGGATCCGTTCTGTTGGGCATTAAGGAACATGCCATTAAATGGTATACGGATGGGTCTAAGACCCTCGAGGGGACTGAGGCGGGAGTGGTTGGTCCAAGGATCAAGCACTCGGAACCCATGGGTAATTTTCCCAGCATCTTCCAGGCGGAGATATACGCTATTGGAAGATATGTACAATTTAACCTCGATAGGGGATAAGGAACCAGGAGATTGTAATTCTTTCTGATAGTCAAGCAGCCATTAGAACATTGAGTGCATCGGTTATCAGCTCTCTAAAATGGTCTGGGAATGCCTAGGTAAGCTTAATAACCTAGGCAAGAGGAACAAAGTTACCCTGGTGAGTGCCGGGGCATGTTGGCATTGAAGGGAATGAAATGGCCGACGCCCTGGCCAAGTTAGGCGCTAGGACCCCGCGCTTGGGAAATTATAATCAACGGAGATCGGAGGCCTGCATCGGATTGAGCAAGAACAAGCTCCGCTTTCTTACGGGTTTCCTCACGGGACATTGCCGACTTAGAGGACACCTGGTGAAGCTGGGTTTGGAAAGTGACAGCTCATGCAGATTCTGTGGGGAGCTGTAGGAAACTCCACTACATCTCCTAGCAGACTGCGAGGCTGCCACTCAGAGAAGATTCAAGAACCTGGGTAGCTACCAGGTGGAGGAGGAGGGATATACCCACTCTAGAGCCCGTCAAGGTATTGGGATTCCTCAGGGATCTGAACCTGAGTTAGGTTTAGTAGAACGGATGTTCAGAGAAGGACATCTGTTCGGGTGCTGTGTGCAATAGCCTGCGGCATCCAGGGGGCATATCATAATAGATCGAAACGGGTAGCGGTGCATTGGCCCCCTTCAAAAAAAAAATATTCACCTATAAAATCAGTTCTACTGGTATTCAAAATTGTTTTGAAAAAAGTGATACATTTATGTCTCCGCAATTAGCAATTATTTAAAGAAAATTATTGTCTCAGAAACCTATTCTGTAAATGTCGCACTTCCGGTTAATCGATCTTTGTCAAAGTTTCCATCCCTTGATTTTGTTTAGATGATAGAACATATTGTCTATTAAAATGTCATTTTAGTGGAAAGCGTAAAGATGCTGAATACGCCAGAAGAACCCCCCCCCCCACAATTTTTCTGGAAAGATGTTTCAAATAAAAATGATGTGCATTTATGATGAGTACATAGTGTGTACAAAGCTAAAAGAAAATCGTTAGAGCAATTTTCAAGAAAATAGGAAAACTTTAAAAAAATATTCAAAGGATATCTGTCATTTTGACGGTTGCAACATACGTAGAATTTACGTTTGTCAGCGCCCCCGCCTTTCTGAAAAAAATGGCAGACAGATTTTGAACGAAACCTACCAGTTGTATCAAACAAGCTTTGAATTTTTCAGCGCTTTTACGATTTTTTTCATTCATGCTCTCAGATACAAAACCATTTCGCTAGAAACTCTTTTTTTTTCTCTCAAAACATTCATTTCCTATGAAAACTCCATTTTAAACTTATCGCATAATGCTTCTTTCTCTGCTTAATATGGGGCAGAATCGATCCTGTTTTAAACGCAAATTTGCTCCCAACTCCTAATCTGTGAAAATTAGATTTTCTAAAGATGTAAAATTAAATTTTGTATATTTTTCTACACAAATCCACTTGGGTCTACTACCAGCAATTCCCCTGGTAGACTGGACGGATTCTAAAAGACTTGGAAGCGCTCCCAAGCGTTGATCGATTAAAACTAACTTACTATTTACACAATTAGAAATTAAATGTTATTGTTTGCTTTAGAAAATCTTATTTAAAGTTGGAACTTCTGACCATTTTAAGAATGTCTGTATTGCATCATAAGTAGATGTTACATATAGCTGAAGTATTATTGCTTCACTACTCCTCTAACTTTACACATTACAACGGCGGTGGGGAGTGAGCCCCTTTCCCTCAAAGAACCCCTGAATTCTCAAGGTTTTAGTGTTTTAGTTTTCTAGACATTTTTTTTTATTATTTATTTTATTATGATCCAGTTCCCAGGCTAGTTGTTATTACTTTCTCTTACTGTTAGTAGAAAGAGATATTGCAGTTGTGTCAAATTTGTGAAATTAGGTTTTCATCGGAAATGTCCCGTGATTCCGGAAAATGTTCTAGAAAATTGTGTGTTTATGTATTTATGTAGGTATAGCGGTAGCTCAAAAAAAAAAAAAAAAAAAGTTGCTAAAAGTTAACTTGATATCTCGTTTGGGTATAATTACTTCGAAAGGAAGTAATCTGTCAAATTCTTCAGCCGGGAAGTACCACTTTACTGAATGGGTTTTAGAGGCTATAAAGGCCGTGCTCTAAATAGTTACTTCAGAACTATTTGTCTGCTCTTGTGAGGTTTGAAGAAAATCGATTGACCAGAAGTGTGAAATCGTGTTTTAGTTTTCTGCGATTTTCTTGGTGCCTATACCAAGTGGTTCCTTCAAAATTGGTCTATTAAATGTCATTTAAGAAGCTGTCCCTGCTATTTGAAACCTTTTTCCGAGCAAATTCATTTTAAAAGTGTTCTGGGGAAGGGATGACATTATTACATAGATCTACTACCAAGAAAATGTTTATGGGAATTGAATCTGTTTCCAAGTGTGAAGAAAATCAGTTCACCGGAAGTTTAATTTCCTGAACATTTTTTTTTTTTTATTTCCGCTATTTTTTGCATAGCGACATCAACGATTTTCATTAAGTTTGGTATAATAACTACGAATTTGGAAACCTAACACTTGCGTTTGTAACTTCTTTTTTCAAGAAAATCATTCTACGGATTATAAGAAAGCTGGAATTGTCCTGTTACCATTTAAAGTGCCCATAAAATTTGTTAATTAGAGCTTACTCTAATTGGAGAAAGTATCCAATCACAAACAACGAAAAATTACAAAAAGTTCAAACTTGATATTACGAGTACTTGACTAGGAATTACCAGGGATTCAAAAGAAAGTTTCATTTAACTTTACGAATCATTGTTCACTTTTTGTAAAAATCGTAGTAAATTTTCGAATCAGGTTGGGATTGGAAATGCATGTTTGAGTTTCCCTGACGTGCTTTCGTCGAAAGTACTATTTCAAGTTTATTTTTATTAACCATCCAATGGTAGCGCGCTGGACTTTCATGCAGAGGTCCCGGGTTCGAATTCAGCAGTGTTACCTGTAGATTTTCTCTTCCAAGGAGCCTCTATAGCTCATTGTCTACCCGAAGATGGGCAGTAATGACTGGTAGCTGGAAAGAACACTGCAGGGAGGTCGGTTGTGCACTGAGAAGTCTTCCCCCATAATAAATCGTTATGGTGGGCGGCAAAATAAATCTTTCAGGTCGCAGTGCACTATCTCACAAAAGGAATCTAAATCCATATCATAGTGAAGACAATTAAAAAACTATGTTTAAAAAAAAAAATTCTCCATTTTCTGGAAAGCTCCGTATATATATACGGACGGAAGTTGAGAAGAGCAATTTCCGGAAAATCTTGTGAATATTTCGCGCTAGATTGAAAATATATTTACTTATTTGAATAAAAAGAATTCTTATTGTGTCTACGGAGTTTAACTTGTGAGCACCAATATTAATTAGCAATTTAGTGACAAAAGTACTTTTTCTGTCCTTGTCCAGTAGTAGTTGTTAATTTTTTGTATAGTTTTTGTTTTAATATATCTAATTTTAGCGTTATAGATGAATACTAGAGCAGTGGTGGGGAGGAAAAAAATTAATTACTTGCTTCTTATCATTATGTTCCAGTTAACTTTCCCTAGTTCGCGTCTTATTCATGTGTTCCCACTTACAAATCAAGTAAACTATTACTAGTGTGATTTTGAAGGGCATCCCTTCCCCTAAAGTTCTGTTCATATTTGAAAAGGTCATGAATACAAAATCGTTATGAAAAAAATAAATACGAAGATTTAGCAACAATTGAAAATCCAATAAGTTCGAATTATCTGAAATATTTAAATAAGTATACTTTTTTTTTTAACAGTTAAAATACGTGAAATGTCAAAAAACTAAAGTTAGAAGACTGAAATATTAGGTCAATTATATATATTAACTCACCGGCAAAAAATTCCCGGCCACTTGAAAAATTTACTATTTCTGTGTATCGTTTTCAATTTTTTAATAATTTCTATCGTTTATGACGTTTATAGGTTAACTGATATTCAAAATAAATAGGATAATATAGGAAATTTGAAATAATTAATTTAAAAAAAGTGAATCTCAAAAAAAATTTTACTTTTTTTTTTTTAAATATTACATTATTTTATAGTGGATTGGTGCTAATACCAAGTATTAACTCCTCTTGTCTTTGTCATAGCTTCTAGGCGTCTCGGCATGCTTTGGATCAAGCGGGAAATTTCGTTTTGTGAGATCTTGAAGTGCCCTTTCTAGCACTTGAAGCTTCCCAGGAAGGCCTCTCCGATCTCTTTTCTGTCTTCCAAGCATATCCCACAGATGCTGTATGGGATTTAAGTCAGGGGAACAGGCAGGCTAGTTTAGGAAGTCAATATTATGGTTATTAAGAAAGGCCTGCACTATGTGGGCTGTATGTGTGCACGAGCGTTATCGTGCTTTAGCACAAACTCCTCATCTATCTCCAAATACCGCCAAATACCGAGCAGAAGTCATGGAACCTCTCCGAACGATCATTAACTCTGTACATCTTTGTAAACTGATACCTGCCCAAACCATCAGAGAGTCTCGTTGGAAAGGCCTAGTGAGAACAAAATTGCATTATACAAATCTCTCACCTCTTCTCCTCCACAGTTGTTCACGGCCATCTGGAGCCCTTTAGCTAAATCGGGGCTCGTCCGTAATTCTGGGGCGAAAAGCCATTACACCTTGCTCATTCAATCTCCTTCGAGCTTTTCTCTCAAAAATTCGTACCCCTCGAACGTCTTGAGGCAATGAGCTTCTTCAGCAGCTGTCAGATGACGATTTCATAAAAATGTCAGTGTGAAAAAAGGTCTTCCCGCAGTTCAGTGGCCCTTGGACGTCCTGATTCTGGCCTTCTTGAGTACAAGCCTGTTTCTCTGTAACGCTGCACTGCATTTCTCTGTAACGCTGCACTGCATCTCTCTGTAACGCTGCACTGCATCTCGCAGAGTTTGGTAGGAACACCAATAGCAATGGCTGCATATCTGATGGAGCGGCTGTCATCAATATGTGCTACAGCACGTGCGACATCCTCGGGGCAATAAGGGGCATTTTGAAATTCAAATTTTAATTTTAATTTTCTTATTCAAGGGTCAAGCTAAAGCGAAGTTAAAGCAAATAAATTCGAATTGAATAAAAATAAATAACTTGATAAGTATTGAACACAAACCAGTAAACATTTTTGATTTATTTAATTTTTGTTAATACCACAAGTGTAATGTACAAAGTCCAGTTTAGTCTAAAAATGTTTAGCTATTAATTGCCAAAACAAAGTAACTGGTGAAAACATACCAGACAATATTATATCATCTATTAAATGTAATTTTTTAAGTGGCGGGAATTTTTTGCCGGGAGTATATATATATATATATATTCATGCAATTATATGTTTTGTCAGTAAACGTGTAGCTATTGTAATGGTAGCAGGATGGTTGGCTGTAATTGTTGAAATAAAAAAACAAAACTCCACTACTTCACCCTTTTACACAATTTTTATTTTAGGTACTTTATGAGGAGGAAAGAGTAAATGTGTAGCGCAGAGTGACCGAGCGAAGAGTGATGATGTTAATTGCCAAGTGTTGGCAACATTGATAGACATTGGTTTTGAAGTGGCTAGTTAGAGACTTCTTGCTTGTTTCATTGGTCGATTCGTTTGACCACTTCGGCTAGCTTGATGAGTACTTTCTTTCCTGTAAAAGGGCTTTTGACAGTGAGTTGAATGAAATCAGCTGATTGCTTGAAGTAACTCTTTAATAGCTGTATTTGCAGACTCCTCGATATAGTAAGCTCTTAACAGCTGATTTCTTTACAGTTGCAGTTACAGGATATGTAGTTGAGTAAGGTTTTCAATACTCAATTCTGTACTCTTCTTTGACGAGACACTGATCGTTTATCTCATAAATGGGTTCCGATCACCAGGAAGAGAAGTAGTTGCTTTTACCATTTGTAATAAGATCCGAAGAGAGGGATCTAAAGCAGAGAAAGAGAGAGAGAGAGAGAGACAGATACACAAAATTGACAATCTCACTCGCTACTTTGACCAGACTAGAGTGGGAGACTCTGTATACATACAGCTGCGCTATCCCTACAAAAGGTAGTCTTTAGAAGAGTATACAGCAGTTAAAACGCGTCAGCAACCAACTACTACCCTTCTCTTTACTCAGTCTAAATTCCTACTTGTTATTTACGTGTAAAGTCCTGGCAGCTTTGTGTATCTCTTCTGCTTTATAGATCCCTCTCTTTGGATCCTATTACATATTCTTAGCTAGATTATCGAGGATATCCGTTTTATTTGAACTAGATCAAAGATTTTTAAGATAAGGCGACAAAAATATACGTAACTAGTACAATTTCACATTGTTTAGCCAAGAATGGAAGCTAGTTAGGAGGAAAAGGATGAGAAGTAAAAAAAAAAAAAACTACTTATTCAGTAGTAGTGGTGGGGGGAGGCCCCAGCCAACTCGACCTTCAGTGGAATTTCTCCCCTAATTCTTTAAGCGCGCGTTTGGCCATTGTATGTTTGTCTGTATATAAATGACGCTTTCTCAGACTGCCCCACCTTTTACGTAAGTGTCATTGGCCATACTACGAAACTTTTTAGTTACATATATTACTACTACGCATACTACTTTAAAATGCTGTGTGCGCTGACAACACCCCTTTCAAAAAAAAAAAAAAAATAGAGTCGTATCTTATCATAACTTTACACACCGGCCTTCTTCTACCATCACTCTCTCTCTCTTTCTCACACGGACACAAACACACACTGTGTCTGTAAAACAACACTTTCTATATTACCATAACCACCATCTTATTCTCTCCCGCTCCCAGTTTGATTCCTTTTGTGGTTTACTTGTTAAACTGTGTGATATTCATTAACTGTTGCCAACTGTCAGTAGGAAAAAAAAAACTCGTATGACTGATGGCTTTCTAATGTGTGACATGCGTATGATGTTCCTATGTGATATATTATTGCGCGTGCATACTCTTCCTTACCCGCCCCCTCCCTCTGTAACACAGTTGTTCTGATAGCTGACAAGCCATGAAACAACCTGTTCAATGTGTTCTATTTTTCTCTCTTTTCTAAACCGCCTTCTTTATAGATATTTCTTTTTACTTTTTCAATTTCTCTTGTCAAAACAAGCAGTAAGAGAAAGTACTGCGATTGTGTCAAATTTGAATAACCTTATAACCTCCCGCACAGAAGCAACAAGTGTGTGCGGAACCATCCACATATTCAACTACGTATAATAAGGTTTGTAGTATGTTATTGGGGGCCCTTAACAAGAGTTAGCAGGTTGGTACTCGTCCTCCTACCCCTTTATCTTTATGTTAGGATAAATGAACACAATTTGAAGTTTAAAGCAAATTTATCATTTTATACATCTAATTGTATAATAACAGGAGCGGGAGAAAGTCTTTCATACCAGATTTTGTAACTACCTCCAGTCCTTCGAGGTCCAAGTTCCTGCTGAACTTTCAAAGTCTCTTGAAGTACCTTCAGATTATGATAGTTGGAATAAAATGACAAAAAGTCCTAATATAATATGTATAAAACACTTTATTATACAGTATCGAGCTTTCGAGCTGGGAGCCAGGTCATTCTCAAGATGACACAACTAGATTAAAACAACCTATCATCAAACTGTAACCTGCTATGTTGTTTTAATCTAGTTGTATTTAGGCTTAGTACGTACTAGGATTCTTTGTTTGGACTCTTTGTGGCAGACCCTCAGATACATGTCGCAGACTCGTTGCCCCGCAACATTGTCGCTCTGGAAATCGTGTCCGCATCTAGTTTGACTCTAAGCCATGTCGAATGAGGTCGCGCTCTCAGGCATTGCAGTTGCACTTTTCGTAGCTCTACGAAGTAAAAAAAGGGCTAACAAAAAGTCACCACGTTGTTATGTTCGTGGGAGATGTTCAAGAATCGGAATAAGTATGGGCACTATCTTCTTGACACACGGAAATTAGAGGACGGAATAGGATTCCGAAATTTTGTTCAGATGAGTCCAGTCGACTTCGAATATCTTCTGGAAATGGTCGGACCACACATTTCGAAAAAGAAGACGAATTTTAGGGTGCCAATTTCTGCTACCAACAGGCTAGCAATCACTTTCCGTTTCCTCTTAAGTGGAGACCCATACACAAGCCTCATGTATACTTATAAAGTTCCTAAACAGATAATATCCCAGTTTATCAACAGAATCTGTTGTCCAAATTTTAACAAAAGAAAGCGAAAAAAAAATAATAACGCGCGAAAATGGGAGAGGGGGTTTGAAATTAACGTACACAATTGACTCAATGTTGTGCAACATTATGTAAAGAAACCCGTTTTGGATGGGATTCGAAAAATACTAAAACGCAACTCACCAGATTCAAGATTCATTGTCGCGGAGCGTCCCGGATGCAAGAAAATGAATCCCAACGCGTCTTACGAGCCTTATCTTGAGAATGACCTGGCTCCCAGGTTGAAAGCTCGATACTGTATAATAAAGTGTTTTTTATACATATTATATATTAGGACTTTCTGTCATTTAATTTCAACAATCATATTTTGTAAAAATTTTTAAGTCCAATAAACAAAACAAAGTTATGGTACCTTCAGACTGTTGCATATTCTCGTCCGATTAAGGCTGTTCTGCATGAAATATAAAGTATGAAATTCCTTTATGAGGATAATTTTATGGAGTTATCCTTTTTTCTTTTTCCTATGGCGCAAGAGCCCACGAAGAGCCACGGCTTGCCTGACGTCGAGTTTTATTGGGGGACCTGTGGTAAGCGCGCCACACTTCTCTCGCCGTTTAGTTCCTGCCTTCGCAACCTAGGTGCGCTACCAACTGTATCTTCCCAGTTTTTCTCTCGATGCTGGACTTTGCGCTCAAGAAAACCGAACCCTGAATTCTCGCTTGAAAGGCTAGTTGCGGTTGCCACTAGACCAACGCGTGAGGACGGACATTATCCTCCTCTTTATTAATCAAACTACTTTTTCCATTCAAGTACAGTGAAGCAATAAACCATAAAAACATAATTTTATTGAACTTTTACAACCCTGTGAATGCCATCAAAGATTATCTCTGATTAAAAAAAAAAACAAATTGTTTAAGATCGACTAAAATAATATTCCCATTATAAGTAACGAAATATGTGTAACCAATAAAAATATAGTATTTTTGATGACGTAAGAAGCAGTAGATTGGCAGCACTGCCTTGACCTTACATCTTATATCTGGCTTTCTCTTCCATTTTGATACAGGTACAGGGTGTTTACTTTTATTTCTTTCTCTCTCTATCTCTCGTATTCTGATAAAAACAAACATGTTTAAAAATTACAAACAATAAAAATACTCAGTATTTTAATGAATTGATAAATTTGTTATAAACATACGAACATTCTTTGGGCTTTTAACATTTAAGGATGAAATAGACAATAAATACTCAATTAGATTTCTATAGATTTCGACATTTTTGTGTTTTAAATAAACAGAAGGATGCTATGTTACTAAATACTATGTATTTGTTTCCTTTTAGGAAATTGCTTAAGACGATATCTACATTAGTTAAAAAGAGTAACTTGCTTTTTTAATTGCTTTTCATTTTCGCTTACTATATAAATAGCAAGTAATAAGGTAAAGTGTATCAAATTTTCGAAATGGCATTGTTACCGGAAATGCATGTTTTGTGATCTCCTGATTACGAAGAAAGAAATCTAGTGTGAAACACTCACACGACTCTCTCTTACTGTTGTTAATACAATTATATAAACAATGACAAATTTTTCTTTTAACACATAGAAAAGTGGTACCTATCCGCGGAGGTAGTATTCCCCTTAGACCACACTGCATTCGAGAAGAAAGCGTTATTAATATTGAACTAATCCCACGTAATTTGAAATTTAAAGGCTCAAAGATTTTCTCCAACCGATTATCCGATTTTTCTCCAATTTTCTACAAAATTGTAATTCTACCGATGTTTGGTATATTGTATAATGAATTCTTTCGGCGGTAAAAAAACATACATTGTGCGGTACTTTAGAGGTACGTTTAACAGCTACTGTTTCCTCCCACAACTTCAAAAAAAATAATAATTTTTTTTTTTTGTGAAAACAGTTCAAATAAATTTGGAAAATCGCGAAAAACACGGAACAACAAAAAACTTTCATTAATGTCACGTTTCCGGTTGATGGTTTTTGTCGAAATCTTCGTATCAGATGCGGTAATAATAGTAGTACAAAAACCAAGTGTGTGTGTGGGGGGGGGGAGACAAAATATTTCAAAAACGAAAAGATCGCAATAGGCTCAAATTTGATATTCTGTTTAGGTACTACCACCGCATCTCACACGAAGGTTTCAGGGCAAAATCCATGAACCGGAAGGCCAACTTTACTGATTTTTTTTCTCCTGTTTTTAGCGCTTTTCTTTAAACTTTGTATATGATGTACATAATAAAATAACTATCACTTTTATCTGACAAATTTTTCTCGGGAAAATTGTTTTCTTGTGAGAATTAGAATCGGCTAAAATATCTCGTCATTACAATTTACATTTTGTCCTTTCGGCTTTATAACATTAAACAATATTAAATACATTGCTATAAAGTACGCAGTTCGCTTTGCATTGCTATAAGTTCGATTATATCAAATATCGATTAAGTTGCTTTGAATTTTATCAAAAACGGTTGTCAAAATGAATCATTGAATAGAGATTTTTTTTTATAACTAGATCTATATCTTTGTAAGGGAGAACTATAGTTAATTTAACAAAAAAAAAACTAATGACTTTCAGAAAAACAAAGAGATATTATTGATTATATCTATATATTAAAACATACTTTTATTATAATATGTATAATTTAATACAAACTTACTAGATAATTTTCCGATCTGTTAACGATTAACAAGGGAAACTGTATGTTTATGAGTTCTTAATTAGTTTATGAAGTTTCTCTTTGTATGCATTATTTATTTTTATATATATATATATATGTATAAGAGAGATTCCTGATCTTTGTCATGGTATTATGACTAAATACTTAATGAAAGCCAACAAAGTTGAACTGGTTTGGTATGCAAGTAAGTTATATGCACATTTCTCCAGAACTAACTATCGGAGCAGTTTAATAATATTAATACTCGTATTTACACTGTAATTATGGTGGTATTTGCGCAGACTCCGCCAGGATTGCGTAGTAGATCTGGTTTTCTTTTCCGTGCATAAACAAAAAAAAGTATCAAAGAGGGGATGATATAAAAGTTGCTGACCTTATTAATAGAAATGAATGGAACTTCTCTCTGAGAGGAAATTGATGGAAAGTGAATGAATATCAGCCGTCTTACATTCAGTTTGTAACTAATAATTACTTTATCTCTTATCCCTGATATGAAGAAGTATTATTATGAAGAAGTACAGTCTCTAAAGGTATTAATTAATATTATAAGGCGCCAGAACTATATATTGTACTGAAATGGTACTTTAGAAAGCTTAACACTAGTGTTCCCTCTCAGAATCACGAAAAAAAGTCAATTTTTCCGGGAAAATGTTACAAATAAAAATGATAGATATTTATGTGTGTACATATAGTACAGGAAGTTTAAAGAAAATCGTGAAAAACTGGAAAAAAATCAATCAGTAAAGTCGTATTTCCGGTTAGAAACGTTGGTGTCAGAAGCGTGGTAGTACCTAAAGTGAATACCAAGTCTGAGCGATTATATTCGTTTTGGAGTTATTTTGTTCACATGCAGACACATACTGGCCGTTCAGTAAAAAATATTTTTTTCGACTTTAAGGGACCGCAAAATATTTCAAAAATTTCAAGCTCAATTTCAAAAATTTGCCACGATCGCAATACTTCCTCTTTAGAGGCGTAAGTGCAAGTAAAAATGAGTGTGTGTCGAATATTTGAAAAAAAAATTCTTCATATTCATAACTCAAACTATTTTAATTAATTAAGGCAGGCCGCCTTTAATCCAATTTTATTATAACATAAATTTATTTAATACATATAAATGAGTTTACTATCTATTAATAAAATGTTAAATAATTAATTACTCTTTAAAAAGTTCCAAAAATTAGGTCACCTATGAGTTTTAAAATAATTTTTAACATAATAAACAACATTTATATAAAAAAAAATTATTATTTCATAAGAACGTCGTGGGATTCAACGCTGGTGAATTAATGGCTAATTTCTCAAACATTTAACATAATTTAACTTTTATAAAAAAATAATAATAAATTATTGAACGACATTATGAAGAAGAGGAAGTAATTTAATGTTTTGACATATTTTAAAGTAGTTAATTTGATTGGCTCCAGTTTTCTGTGTTTTCACTTTTCACCGGTTCCGCCCACCTCAGCGCCGCCTACATCACTAAAATCATACTAACATTTCTGCAATTTATGTTTGCACGAATTTATTAGATTTCTATAAGCTATCTTATAGTTCGTAACTTGTTATATATTTTTCTCTACTAAAAGAAATGGTTTTTATTTCCCCCTTACTGCGCTGGTAAGAGGAAGTATTGCGATCGTGTCATATTTTCGATATCAAGTTTGCACCGGATATTACCTACACTTTTTGAAGTCCCCAGAGTCCGCAAAAATTAGTTTTTAGAAAGTGATCTGTGGTGCGTGCTCAGCATAACTCAAAAACGAAAAATCATAGAAAGTTCAAATTTGATATTTAGTTTAAGTGCTCTAGCACTCTCAACACGAACTTTCTCTAAGGAACTCTCAATAAGGTTTTTGATCAAATTCGGTCAACAGGAAATAACACTTAACTAATTATTTTTCTTTCACTTTTTTGCGATTTTCTTGAAAATGGCTCTGACGATTTTCTTTAAAGTTAAATATATTAACTATACATGTAAACAGTACTCTTTTATTGGAAACATTTCTCCGGATCATTTAAGGGCACATAAATGGCAGAGATGGGGTTATGTTTTCCTCTAAAGTGCTATTTCAGTTTAATACACAAATTCTATCATCTAAATTATATTAATAATAACTAAATATGTTGCCGAAATTCCGTATTTGAAGAAATTCGGTCGACCGGAAGTGCGTTTTTATCGAACATTTTCTTTCAGTTTTCTACTATTTTCTCCAAAATGGCTTAAAGCGATTTTGTTTAAACTATTTATGTGTACCACACATATATAAAGAGCTACAACTTTTAGTTGCTATATGTCTCCGGTATTTGCTTTTGAGGGACGGGTTTTCCTCTAAAATGCTCTTTTACTTTATTATACTAAACAATATTACAATATTAATCATTTTGCGCGAAACACATACACACACAATCAGGGACTTCTAAAAACCATTCTCTTCG
Source organism: Triatoma infestans (assembly GCA_011037195.1). Taxonomy (NCBI): domain Eukaryota; kingdom Metazoa; phylum Arthropoda; class Insecta; order Hemiptera; family Reduviidae; genus Triatoma; species Triatoma infestans. Next base: position 76,282 of record JAAEAF010000470.1, read on the forward strand.
CACTAAGAAGATCTCAACACGTATTTCCGTTGAACTCATATTTCGAAAATCTGGCACATTGTCATAATTCCTGTTACAGTCGTAAAAGAATTTAAAAGGCTTGGGATTAGCTAAGTGGTTGGGCTGCCACGTGGAGGTCCCGGGTTCGAGTCCAGTGCTACCCTTATTTTTTCTTCCTAGGAGCCGCTACAGCTCGCTGTCCGGTGATTGATAGAGCGTGGGTATGTGGCTCACCAACGCCCACCCTTCGAGGTGCAATCAGTCTCTGGCTCTCCAGGTTGAGGAATTCCTCACCCCGACCAATCCTATCCTGATCCTTTCCCCTTGTAGAGTTGCCTGTAAGTATCCTGGGTTACTGAACCCCTGTACTTGAAGCAATGGCCAGGAATCAGTAGATGGAGTCTCGCTAGCTCGTTAGAGTTGAAACTCTGAACTACGGGTGCATGCAAGCACCAGTTTCCAAGCTTGCAATTGAGATGGGATTCGTAGTGGCCGTGTTTTAAGCAACAACTCCAAAGACCGAAGTCATGAGTTGAGCGGGAGGAGACTCGCAGTATAAATTAAACCCCGGGCCAGCCCGCAAAGCTGGAAGCACATTTCCTGGGAGTGCGCGGTTCACCAGAGCCTGCTAGTGGGTGCCTTCCCTAGCTTCTGGGAGTGAAGTGTGACCACTTTGTGGGACCACTTTGCGCGCTGCTGGAGCGTAGATACGCTTCAAGAGAGATCAATCTGCCCTTAAATGGGTCAAGCAGGGGGTGTGCTTAGCCACTTCCGCCATGGAGAGGTATTGCACTGTCTCTCCATGATCGTGACATCCCTCTCTTGTTAAACGATACCGTTGCTTGCAATGGGGATTGGTAAACCCGAGAGGGTAGGTACGGTCCTAAAACTACCCCCCAGTACCAAGAGGAAAGGGGTATCACGGGAAGAATGTCCGGTGATGGTCCGTGTTGTCTGTGACGAGAGAACACTGCCCGGAGACCGGCAATGCACTGAGAAGGCTCTGGGCGCTAATGACCATAGATGTTGACGCGTCTTAAATTGAAAAAAAAAATTTTAATGATGCTAATAATAATATCAACAACAATAAATCAACGGCTGTTTTGTTTTTGAAACAGAACATTACAGAAAGTTCTGGTTTCACTTGGAGCAGTTAATAAAATTATAGAATTGACAAATGTTCTTCAAAATTGGAAATGTTTACTTAATTGTCCTAAAATAAGTATATTGCTGGTGGGGTATATAATTGTCAATACAAATGGCAGGTAGAAATTGAATGTGTTTACACTTTAATCCAGAAGATAGCGCCAAAACATTGCATCTACTCAAATAACTTTGAGATTTCCCAAAACATACAACTAAATCAATTTGTCCAGAAAACAAGTTTAAAAGAATTTAAAAGAAAAATAATTTCAACATTCAGAGAAAATCATAACAGCGATATTCGAGAAATTACCAAAAAGCTCAGAAATCAATTCTTTGAAATTGCATGTCCGGTTTACTGATTTTCTTCAAATTTGGAATTTCAACAATGCTTCTACAGTATTTCAAAGGAGTGGTACAACTCTAGGCAGTTTAACGAAGTTAAAGAGAAACCTTGGAGTTAAAAAAGTCATCGAAATATCAAGTTCGAATTTCCTTGTTATATATTCGTTTTTATTAGATATTTCGATCACACACACACACACACACACACACACACAGACCATTCGCTAATAACATTTTTAACATAATCAAGGACCTCATGTATTTCCGGTGAAAACTGATTTTCGAAAATTTGGGAGATGAAAAATTTTTTGTCCATACCTTTAAGTTTTTTTATTGGTGGAAGGATAATGATGTCATCGTCACAGCTGACTTTTTTTTTGTTTTGTAGTTATTTTGGTTTATCCTTTTTTTATACGCAAATAGTTTGACAAGGAAGTGTTAGTTATTACTGTTTTGAATAATCAATATTTATTTATGATGGTATTTTGAGAACTGTGGTGGGTACACAGATATGTATGGGGTTATTTTAAAATATTAACTTATGCTATTCCTTTGTGTTATGTATAATACCAAGGTCAATAACAGTATAGTTTCATCTGAAGTGCTTGGAATATTTAACAATTTGGTGAAGGTCTTCTTCAGGTTTTCACTGGAATATTATTTATATATTGGTATTGTAGAATGTAACCTCTCTCTATAGATGCCAGTTATTTGTAATTCATTGTAATGGGCGGTAAGTTTTGTAAAATCGACAATAAATAAATACCATTCTGTGTTCTAATCATTTTTAAGATTCCTGAATCCAACCGTCAGTTTGACGTGACCAGCGTAATGAGGCGTGTTGATCTCATATCCATCAATTGAAACCGCCCTCTGGCAGCCAACTCCAGATGTGAAATAATGTAAGATGTGAGTTGTCTCAAATCAATTTTAGGCATAACAAAATCTTGGTCTCTTGATTTGGGATATTCATTCCCCCCCTTATACATTTAGGCCTTATAACACAAATGTTAGGGGAAAGAAGGGTCTTGTCCTAATGCTGCTAGTAGTTATTTATAACTATTTTTGGTACAAATAGATAGATAGAATCTAGTACTTACTAATTATTTACATAGTAAATACAAAACTTATAATTTAGAATTCGTTTGTTCCTACTGCAATGATGTTTTAAGTTGCTTTTGATTGGCGGAAGGCTTTGGATGTACATTAAGAATGCCCCTATTGCAATGAGCCTCTTCAGGATCGTTACACCTTGAAAGCTAATGGAGCAATGAACCTTACTAGAGAAGGCCCTAGCTACAACTTTTATTTGAAATGTTTCTCTGGAAAAATTCATTTATGGGTGAGGGCTTTTATTTTCCTCTGAAGTGCTATTTTAATTTATTTATATAATTGTCTCATCTAATTAATATTAAATACAATTAAATATATGTTGCTAATATTCCGACCTCGAAGAAAATCGATTTACCGGAAATGCGTTTCTACTAACCATTTATTTTTCACGTTTCCAAGAGTTTCTCGAAAACGGCTTCTACAATTTAAAAAAAAAATAATTTATCGTCACCACATATAAAGAGCAACAAATTTTATTTGAAACCATTCTCCGGAAAAATTCATTTATTTATTTATTTTTTGTGAGTGCCAGGGTTATGTTTTCCTTTAAATAGCTATTTAAGGTTATCATCTAAATAATATTAATAATATTAATTAGAGTTAAAAATATTATAAAAATTCTAAATTCGGAAAATTGGTTGACCGGAAGTGCGTTTTTACTGAAAAGTTATTTCAGTTTTCTACGATTTTATCCATAAAAACACCGGTGGATTTCCTTAAATTTATTAATGTCGAATATGTGGAATAAAAATGACTTAATAAAAGTCATTTTATTAAGTTTAGATTCTGCAATTGATATAAAATTGAAGTCAAACAAACAATTAGTACAAAATTATAAGTTTGGAAAAACATTTTCTTTTAAATCTAAGTAAACTGCAGTAAGAGATTTTTAAAAATTTATTTTGATTCTCTAATGTTTGAAAAATTATAAAATAGCAATTAAAAGAGCCTATTCAAAAAGGAAATAAAGCTAAGTATTTTATCAAACAATCAATAGAAAACTGCATCCCAATAATGACTGTTAATGGATAATTCTTCTCTTTGTAAAGAAATACGAATTAAACAGAAGTTTGATGTAGAAAGAATGGCCATTAAATCATTCAGACATCCACATTATTTAACTGTGGTTGTTGGGAATGAAGAGTGTGTCAAGGTGGCTGGCTCCATTGGCTTGGTGTTGCAGGTCTCTCTCTGTCTTTCTTTCTGTATTTGTTGCGATCCACACTCTCTGCTGTACGCAGTGTCGCAAATGTAAGCAAAATAACCGGCTACATTCTAAAACTGGATAACTTAAGGTTTATTACGAAAATATATACAAGTTCTTTAGAATGTATATATATAGGAAGGTCGAAGTCATTCTCTAGATCAGCGGTTCTTAACCTTTCTTTATAGTACTTTGCACCCCATGAACATTTTAAAATAATTTGTTCAGATCACCACGAAAAATATGTTAAAAAAAACAAATCTGGTGTGATTCACCTACACAACTTTCTCTTATTGGTACCGCTGTTAATATATAATTACAATAAAACGAAGAAAAAAATTGCTTCTCACTTCAAATTTTACACATTTGCCCTAACATTAGCGAAGGGAACAAAAACCTAGGCAGAGAGAAGAAGTGTTATTACATTATAGTTTAGAACAGACCGCTAATAACATTGAACCAATAATGTTTATCACATAACAAAATATGAACGCCACAAATCTTGTACAACGTCTAAAATCAGTTGTGACGGAAACACACAAAAGTGATTGGTGCAATTAGTATTCCAAGTTTAATTCCAAAAAACACAAAAACCTATTCTATAAAGTTGTTCTTAACAGATTTTCTTCATATTTGGAATTCTGACAATAATTCTGTGTATTATTAATATTATATAGGTGGCAGTATACCATACACTATTGTAGAAGTGTACTTTATAGGAAATCTCTACGCTACTGTTCCTCCCAGAACCCAGAAAAAGTCAATTCGCCTGGGAAAATATTTCAAATAAAAGTGATAGTTGTGATGCAAATAGTATTCGAAGTTTAAAGAAAATCGTTGTCACTATTTTCGAGGAATCCGCGAAAAACAGAACAAAAACAAATGTTCAATATTTCGCACTTCCGTTTTATGGATTTTGGCCGCCGAAACATTCGTGTCCAGATGTATGGGGTTTACCAAGTTTGAGCTTCCGTTAATTTCCGGCATTTTATCCGTCGTAGCCATGCATATTGGTTTTTAATCATGACCGGTTTCGGATATTCATCCATCGTCAGAGCAAATTCACCAAGTTCGTGTAGAGAGTTCACTTCAACGAAATCTTTCTGTAGGCTCACACTTGTTGGTTGTATATATGTGGGAAGGTTATATTATTTTTTATTATATTTATATTATATTATTATATTTTTATATTTTATATATATATATTATTATTATATTTATATATATATTATATTATTTGTATATTATTAAGGTTATATTTATTGATAACCTTCCCACATATATACAACCAACAAGTGTGAGTCTACAGGAACATTTCGTTGAAGTGAACTCTCTACGAACTAACAGGAGCAGATTGCTCTGACGATGGATGAATATCCGAAACCGGTCAGGAACAAAACCATATTGGTATATGCATGCTACGACGGATAAAATACCGGATGTTATCTAGCATTGCGGACCCACCCACATTTTCAACTTCCATTAATTATTCGTTTTCAAGATGTTTTCTTTACCTCGTTTACTATCTTACATATGTAAGATACATATTTACTTTTTTGTTGTGGTGGTTGGTTCCGCAGAGCTGGAAAGCATCAGAGACATTTTCCGTGGAAGCCTGCTTCATTTTGTGGTCATCGACCGGTTTCGGGCGTTCGCCCATCTTCAGGATGCGCTTTTCGGACAGTGTGCCAACACAGACTCGTACAGACTTTCACACTAACCTTAGAGTCTGTGTTGGCACACTGTCTGTAAAGCGCATCCTGAAGATGGGCGAATGCCCGAAACCGGTCGATGACCACAAAATGAAGCAGGCTTCCACGGAAAATGTCTCTGATATTTACTTTTTTTTGGAACATTTTTCGGAACTCATTGGTTTTAGATAGTTCTGCAGAAATTTTTGTCATTTAATTTCAAATATTATTTGGGATTGGTTCAATGTTATTAGTGCTCACTTGTGGACTGCAGTCCACCACTTGTTATAACTATTTGGATAGATACTTGCCCCCTTCCCTCTAGATTTATGTTGGGTCAATTGCGTTAGTTTTGATATTTGGAGTAGATTTGTTTATAGTTGTATGCACAGCCAATAAAGAGAAGAAAGTAGTGTGAGTGTTTTTGTCCTTGGCACCCCATCAACATTTTAAAACACCTTTTTGCATCCCCTCTAAAAAAAATATTTTAAGAAAGTGTCAAAATTATGGAAATTGAGTTTTCACCGAAAATATATAATATTGTTTCAGGCAAAATCCATGATTCGAAAGTACGATTTTTCTTAATGTTTATTTTTCTTTTAGTTTTTCACGATTTTCTTTTGAAAAATGGGTCTCTAACAATTTTCTCGAAACTTCGCACATCTGTGTACACAATAAATGCTTATTACTTTCTGTTTGAACTAGTTTTTCTAAGATATAGTAAAACCTATATATATATATAATCCCCCTCAATATAAAATTATGGTGTATTGTAAGAATTGCTAGAATTTCTAGGTTGAAGAAATCGATTAGTTCACTTTAAAGAATAGGTTTTTCTCCTTTTTTTGTGAAGGGGGATTTTCTTGAAAACAGCAACCATTTTTCTTTAAACCTGGAATGCTACTAACTACTTAGGGATATAAACCTATTACTTTTATTTGGAACATTTTTCTTGGAAAAAATTGATATCGACGGGTTTCTGGGGGAATCTATGACGTTAGGTTTCATATGTGTTATTAGGGTTTGGCTTGAGACGCCAGAGTTATAGCGTTATTAGATACAAGTAATATCTGTTGCATCTGCTTACCAACAAGAACCTCCATTTTGTTTATTATAGGGCCACTAAAGTATGAGTGAAAATTGAAAAAAAATTTTTGTTAGTGTCGCTAAATTCATGCCATATATTTAATTTCTAGAAAAATTTGTAATTTTAATTACGCATTGATAATAATCCTATAAATTTTTTGATTTTTGTATTGAGGGAAATAGCACTGCACAAGAACAAAATAGCTAAAATTATAGGCTGTTCTAGTGTGTTAGTTTGCACATAATATACAAACTCACACATATACACAAGGAATAGATATTATATCCGTTTCGGTTGGACATGATCAGATTGAGGTAGGCTAAGAGTGAAACGGCCAGTCAGTAGGAGAGAATCCGTGTCATTAGGTCATTCACATTCTTCCACTCGGATCTTGCCGCTTTTACCACTTTAGTGTATGGCTACTTTTATTTTTATTAATTCTATTATATACTTATTTCACAATTACTTCATATATCTGGTAACGGAAGTAGTTGTCACACCTTAAACTGAGATTGTTGGAAGATATAGATAATTTTTATTATACGTTTAAAAGTTGGTCGTAAAAGTTGGTTATATTTATTATTAAGGAAATTTAAAATTATGACTGCTTTTGAACAAAAAGTATTGAGTTTTAATGAACAATTAAAATTTTAAACATTTTTCTACTACTGGGGTTGAGAGCATTTGTACAGGATGTCCGGGCTACGTTGTCCACCCCCTTTTTCTCGGTAATTATCGATGATAGAAAAAAAATTTCAAATCATAACTCCCTTTATTTTTTAAGTAGTATCTAATGATATTATAAAAAAAAAAATCTGCTGCTGATATCCAGCATACAGAAACAAACTTTTTTCTTCAAATGGGAACCCCTATTTTTTGAATTCTGAAAGTACTTTTTTTTGTGTGAGAAAAGCTGTTTTGAAAAATTAAAAATGCTTTTGTAGTTGCCAAGTTATGAATTTTTGAACGAAAAAAAAAAGTTGTTTTACCGCTGGCATACTAACAAATAACAGTTATGGATAAAACACATAAGAGTCCCTCCAAAGGGCAAATACAAAAAAAATGCAAGATGAATGTTCACACAAATGCTCTCTTGTTTACTGTTTTAATCCCATAAGATGTAAACAATGCCTTGTTTTTAAAATACTTCTCAGACTTCTATTCGTTCCGACAAGGTTAGCCGTCCATATTTGACCAACGAAAAAACTGATAAGTACGACATTTTTGTTGAATGCGGTCGTCAAGCTCAAACAGCTGCAAGGGTTTACCAGGAGAGATTTCCTGAACGAAGACACCTAAGCCGGAAAACGATTGCTCGTATTGCTGTAACGTTCCGCTTGTATTGCAGTGTCATTCGTCAAGGGCCAAGAAATAGGGTTAGGAATGTTCGTTCTTTCGATACTGAGCTTGATGTAATACTGTATGGGCAGAAGAATCCTCAACTTCATTCGAAATGAGGCTAGAGTTCTGGGAATCAGTAAAACTGTCGTGTGGAAAATACTCCGGCACTATCAAATGAAGCCATTTAAATACCACATTGTTCAGGGGTTTCGTGAAGGGGATCAAGAGCGCCGACTACCTTTTTTGGCTCATATGAGTGTATTAACGGAGGAACTTCCAGATTTTTTATCTTTTCTTTTACGGAGTTTTGTTTATTTTGCACAAAGAATAATTTGTTCAGTTGAGATTTTTTTACGTTATTGGCAACCCAGGAAGCTTTTGTTTTTTAAGATCCTGCAGTCAGCGGTAAAAAAATTTGTTTTTTCGTTCAAAAATTCATAACATGGGAACTACAAAAGCAATTTTAATTTTTCGAAAACAATTTTTGTCACAAAAAAAAATGTTGTTTCTTAACCTGCATATCAGCAGCAGGTTTTTTTTATATATATATATATATAATATCATTAGAAACTGCTCAAAAAATAAAGGGAATTATGATTTGAATTTTTTTTTTTCCATCATCGATAATTACCGAGAAAAAGGGGGCGGACAACTTAGACCGGGCACCCTGTATAAGAATAACGAAATTTTCACAGTAACTTAGGTTGGCATCTCTGTCATCATTTGAAACAGCTGTTTGACCTGTGTATTTCAATACACATAGCCTCTATTATTCATTAAACGATGACAAGTCTTGTAGAGATCTGCACGTTGAAAGAACAGTATGGACTGATTTTATAGCATGCTAGAGTATTGAACTCAGTTCACTTGTGATGAACGTATTCCAGGCCATGGCCAACAGCCAGGCCATGAGTTACAGCCTGCGGATTCTGAAGAATAAAAGCGATGTGCTTTGCAGAGGCCAAGAGTACTCTTACTTGAGAACAACGTCTTCTTATACATGCAAATGCTGGAAAATTCTGCCACGTCCTGGAATCTCACATCGTCAGATTTTTTGTTGTCTTCTCAAGTATTGATTACGTGGCGTCTAATGTATAACTTCAGTACAAAGTATGGTTTTTATCACTAATATAATATTAATGTACATTAGAAGCATTCTAGAATTACAAATTTGAAGAAAATCGGAATACAGGAAGTGCCGTTTTACAAAATAGTTATGAGTTTTTTGGATTTTTCTCGAAAATAACTAGAACGATTTTTCGTAAATTTGGAATGCTAACGGCACAGATATGTTACTTTGATCTGTAACATTTAAATTCAAACATTGATTTTTGATCATTTTACGGCAATTGTGGTGTTAAATTTCAAATTTTATTTTATTTGATTCAATGTTAGTGCGCTCTTGTGGGCTACAATGTAATCATCTCTACTGCTGCTTGCGTTGATAGTTTGGATCTGCCTCCCCACCACCTTTCGCATTAGGACACATGAGTAAAATTTGAAGTTTAATTGAAATTATAATTTTCTAAATAATTGTGTTAATAGGAGTAGGAGAAAGTCGTGTGAGTGTTTCACATCAGATTTTTTTCTTTACACAAACGCATTTCCAGTTAAATCCCATTTTCGTTAACTTGCTACAATCACAATAGTTTCTCTTACAGCAGGAAAGAGAGTAATAGGATCGCAATACTTCCTCAGGCAACAACCTCAAGAGAAAGTAGAAAGTTAAGTTCAGAGAATTTTTGAAAATTGCAAACTCAATTATTCTGTAGGCTATTATAGGGAGAAGTAGACCAGCCATTTCTTCAGAGACCTCACTACCTCGGGCACATCCCAGTTCATGAATTACACTGACCAGCTCTAACATTCATTGTTTTCTTAACTATGTTTGAGATGAATGCATTATTTATTTATGGACATGGACATGTAAGGAAATTGGGCACAATAGATCGTCTAGTATGCAAAGACTAGTAACTCTGTGTGGTATATTTTGCCACAAGAAAATAGAGGTTTTGTTCAGAAAGCGGACGTCATTTCTATCTTTGACAGTGTTTTGCTGGATATTGGTTGTTTACTTCCATATCTCAATTTACATGACCTTTGTCCTTAAATCATTCTGCTTCGTCTCCTTTAAGCCTAATGTCTAAGTCTATTTTTCTCCTCTCTCAGATTATATCTTATTTCCGTTGGGATATCCATTCTATATCATGGATTTGTCTCAGTTATTCAGAGAATTTCCTGACAAACAACATGCTGTTCGGTTCCTCCAGAGTAAAGAATTCTACTTTGTAATCAAGAGCACTTAACGATAAAGAGGAGAAATGGCGATGTCATAAAAGATCCTGTCGCCGTTCTCTGCGTCTAAGAAAGGTTACATGGCTGGAGAAACAAGGTTTTGAAGGAACAAGATAAAATGTGCGATATAATGGCCTCTTCTAGATTCATATCTGTGTGAATTTATGTGGTGCCAACAAGGTGTTGCAAGGAACTTATTCGAGGAAATAATGTTAGACATTACTATCTTTCATCCTCTGTGGTTTTTAGTTTAATTGTGTACTAGTACTGAAATATAGAGAATTCCAACAAATAACAGGTGTCGCCCGTTTTCTGAACAAGAGCCGAAAATAAGCCCACTTTAAACTTTATTTGTTCTTCATTTATAGAGAGAGTAAAAATATTTTTCAAGTCGTGCTAATGTTGACCAACAGATTGTGGTTGTTTAATGTTCGGGGCCCAACAATGATCAATATTAGTATGTGGATGACATTTACGATTATTCTATATAATTTAATAATTTAAATTCTAATTGCTATCCATTTCTCTTCTCTAATTCACATAAATTTATGAAATTTTTATGCCGTGAAGAGATTGTTATGTAATAAAGTTATTTTAGATATATAATATAAAAATAATCTATCGTGTTTCACAATAGGCGATAATGAATGAAAAAGTCTTCTTCATCTTGTACCACACCAGCTATTTACATAACTTCGCCCATAAGTTTATGAATTCATTTAAAAATATTTATGTATGTCAGGATGACAGCCAATGTTAATATTTTCTAGTTTAGTGTTGAGTTTGGGTTACATCTTTGTCATGGTCGGCATAGTCTAATCCATTCTGGTATTTGGTGCATCTTCTTTTTACATTAGTTTTTTTTTCTCTTTTTTTAAATTACATCATACCGTGTTTAGTGTCGTAACTTCCATCATGGAATTCTCATACGGAAGACAAGAAGAATTAATAGTTGTTTTGGACAGCTACGAAGACTGAAACAAACTGATATTATACAAACCACTGCTAAGACCTATCTGGACCTTGGAGCTTCGCGAAGCAATCCAACAGTCAAAGAATCCAATCCTTTCAGTATCGTCAACGCTTCCTATTATGTCCCAAATTTAACTTTCCAGAAAGACCAGATGCAGTTATTAAAACTTCTACGCTATATTCTATTGAGGATCATTTATATAGGTGACAAAAGATTCTGTTTTGTTTCCCATTTGATTCCAGCGATCTTTTCTCCCCGTGATGAATTAGTTTTCAATAATGTGTTTCCTCCAGATCAGTATTGATCATAGCGTATTCCAAGATATGTCGCTGAATCTGTTTGGGACAAGTCAGTGTTGTATTTGATTGCAACTTTATGTCTCTTTGTAGAGGGAAGGAGAAAGAGATATCTTAAAAGGATTGACTTCCAAGTTATTTTCACGTCCAATTCCTCCTTTTGGGCAACTTTAAAGTGCTTCTTTGTTACGGTTTCATAAATACTGGTTCAATAAATTTTCCCTCGAATTGCCATCTATGATGATATCTGTGAAGTATATAAATTCTTTTAATTTAAAATGTTCTATATAGAACACCATTGCTACTCAGTCTATTTACCATATGTACTATTTTGTCAAAACAAGTATTTTTTAAATTTCATACTTTCTTCGGCAATTTCATATAGTCTTATATCAGATAATTCGATTTTGCAATAAGTCTTTAAGAAATTCTAGCTTTTAGAAAGACCAGCATTTGAAGAAGTGAGGATATCTGTGATTTATGGAAATGAGTGTCCTTGAAGGGCTGAAGTGCTAAAGAACAATGCAGGGAGCTCAGTTTGATTTTTAATCAACTCTGATCGTTTTATAAGAAATAGTACAAGGGGCGTTCAAAAAATTCCTTGAAAGTGGTTATTATTCGTAAATCTTTAAAAAAATAAGAGAAAGTAAGAAATTCTTTGGGACAACAGCCCATAAAGGGAGAAGGCTTGCCACATGGCGATTTTTATTGGGGGACGCCCCCATCCCCGTGACGTGCTGTACACCGCGTGCTGGGGATCCATTTAGTTCTGACCTTCGCTACTCACTGTAACTCCCCATATTTTTCTCACAATGCTGGGTCAACGCCTTGGGAAGCGATGTCATCAAGGGATTCCGAAGGAATCCTCGCACCAAAGGTCAGTGCGCTAGCCACTAGACTAACGGTGTTTGACATTCGTAAATAGAATTATATATGACCATAAATGTGTAAATATGATATATGACCATAAACATGTTGAGAATATTGTTTTATATCAGTTTAAAATAAGTCTTTTATTTTCGAACATCATGGATTCGGTGAAATTTGAAGTACGAATATTCAATTCATATTTAAATTAATGTGGAATAAAACTTGGCATTATTATGGCTATCACAGACGTTTGTAAAGAGAACGCACCAAAGAATACCACTTTATGAATGAATTAGGTCCGTTTTACTGAGAATCGATAGAACAGTCGCAGTGAAGACTGTCGACTTGCTGTCCGGAAACTTTAGTGAAAAGTGCTAACAGAATTACTATCTAGAAGTACTAAACAGAAAGGTTTATAAAAAGTTATGATGTTGTCTTAAGTGGAGCATTTCCGTGAACTTTGTAAACATGTAGTTCCTGTTTTATACTAGCCATTCTATTTGTAGTATATATTTAAAAAGCAACAATGCACGCAAATCTGGTTTTTAAGGAAGAAGAAATTCTCTCAGTAGTAATTTTCTATTTAAATATAAATTTCAAAATATATTATGAATATTGCAGCATTACAACTTGTTAATCTTTTTTTTTTCTCTTTATGGATTCAAATTTATCGGTTATTCTATCATAATATTATATCATACCTGATCAGGTTTTGTTGTCTGGATTTCTCTGTTTATTAAAGGATTTGTTTACTTTATTGTCTTGTCCTCATTGTTAGATATATGTTTGGTCACATTCATTTAAAACAAATTTATGTAACTTTTGAATGGTCGATTTGATTTAGTTTAGTCATTCTAATGAGCCAAGTATTTTCATTAATCTGTAGCTAAATAAGAGTATTTAGTGTATTTGTTGCTATTTGGTTTGACTGGCCTTGTCACCTCACCAAACATTATTTCACCACTCTCCTGCTAGTTTTTGACATATCATTGGATCCAACTTCTCGTCGTCGAACTGTCTTACTCTTGGATATCCTTTTTCTTCTATCTTACATCAAAATTCTGTAATTGTGGCTCTCTGTTTATGTTCTCTTATTACGTAAGTGAAATTATTTCAACCCGAGTGTTTGAGAGTGTTTTTTTTTCAAATTTATAGGTATCGAATTTTCACCGGAAATACACATTTTGAGGTTCTCTGATTACGGAAAAGCGGGATTACATGTGTATTGTGGGCAAAAACTGAAAAACTGAAAATCGCAGAAACTTGGAACTTGATATTTCGCTTTACATTCTACACGGAGATCCCAACAATAAGGTTTGGATCAAAATCGGTCAACCGGAAGTACCAGTTGACCTAATGGATTTTTCAGTTTCTTGCGATTTTCTAGTAAACGACTTCAGCAGCTCCGGATTTTCTTTAAACTTAGTTACAACTTGTAATTGAAATATATTTTGGTTGTGAGATGAAGTGAGGTTGTCTTCTAAACTGCCATTTCCTCCCTACATTATATGATTCTGGCATCTATATATATTAAATTAAATGTGCTTCCCAAATTCCGAGTTTGAAGAAAAACCTATTGACGGTAAGTGCAACTATGGTGAACACCTCTTCACATTCTGAGATTTCCTCGATTAAATTACCCTACCTGTTTCTTTGAACACGGTATAATGTAAACTAATTACATGTATATAGATAGGCCTAATCATTTTTGTTTGAAATATTTTTTGGAATAATTAGATTTTAAGGGGAGGATTCTGGGGGAGCTGCAAAGTGTCGCTTTCCTCACTTGTCGTTTTTTAGTATAGGTTCCCCTAACTATTTAATATTGAATCTTTCAAATTGCCCTGAAAGAAAATACTGTAACTGTTGTAAACCAGATTTCTTTTTTTGGTCATGCATTAGTGCACCTGCCAAGGTGCCGAAAGATTTACCTCAATGGCCGATAAAGATTATTGAATGAGTGAAATATAATTACTTAGAATAATTAAAGTTAATTAGGAAATTTAAAAGAAAAAATTTATATATATTTATTATTTTACAGAAAAGAAAATAATAAACATGAAATGATAATTAATAGAAAAAGTCGACTTGAAATTTATTGATTGAGCTTTAAATATGTAATCAATTCCATCTTACACAGTACAAGATTTTCTCTCTCTCGTTTCCAGTATCCGCCAGATGGCCAACATTCAACTCATATGTCTCATAAGTTGCTTAACTGAAGTACATGTTAAAATCGTATAATAAATAAAATAGCACTTTAGAGGAAAGCGTAACCTCTCGCCACAGCTCCCCCAAAACCCCCTCAAATGCATTTTCTCGAAAAAATGCTTAAAATAAAAGACATGATTGTAGTGTATATAAAAAAGAGTTCAAAAAAAAAATCTTTGGAGCCGTTTTCGAGAAAATCGAAACAAAAACAATTGAAAAATCCATTCAGTAAATTGGTACTTCCGGTTGAGGAATTGATAACTTTCTGCTGCATCCCATGATAATATCCAAACGTAATGTTAAGTTTGAACTTATTTTAACACTTTTTCGGACTCAAGGGTACTCAAAACTTGTATTTCCGGTGAAAACTGAAAATAGAAAATTGGACTTGATTGTTATAATTGCTCTTAACAGCAGTAAGAAAAATTAATTCATTGCATTTGAAAGTAAGTAAGAAATACTGTTTGACATCTCTTATTTATTATACTCTTTTTCTTTAGGTTGTTTAATAGATCATTCACTGAGGATGGTGGTACACACTCGTAACTATACAAGAGCGTGCATTGCTCTTGGGTTGTCTTTTAAGATTTGAGCAAGAACAACTAAATGTTTCGTAATTCGAACTCCTTTCACTAAAAGTAATCTGTGTGTTATTCAGGTGGCTTTATTTTTTAATTTTTTAAATTGAAATTTGATTTTCATATTTCATTTTTACTTTTTTTGTTTTTTTTTTTGCTGAACGAAATGTTAAAATAATTTTTACAAACAACATTAACTACTATTACATTTTTCTTAATTTAACTTAATGGGATCTCTCATTAAAAAAGAAAATAGGTTAAATGTAGAGTTTAAATACCCCCTCTCAAAAAATATTTAGATTACAAAATATTAGAGACAAGAACTGTGTATACACATAATTGATATAATCGATTTATTTTTTTTATCTTGAACTACTTATATTTATTTATTTTATTGTCTGATTTATATTATGTACATTCTAATTATAAAAAAAAACTTTGACCTATCCAAATTTAAGAAATTTTAAGAGTCAGCTGTTAGATTTTTTTCTTGAGAAGGTTATTGCTTGTGTTTTTATTGTTAATTATTTGCATTTGTCTTCAGTGAAGGTTATACGGAGTATATGACGGGTTTTTGTTTTAAAATACAATACAAATTTTTACAGTAAAAATGTTTTTAAAAATGTGTATCTAATTTGTGATTTAAACACTGTAATCTCCATGGCTGCTGTTCCTTCTTGCCAACGTGAAAGAGGACCTTAAATTTATAAAACTGCGAGTCTTTGGATAACAAAATTCTAAAATTATATATATATATACGAGGCATGTCCAGTAAGTAAGTCTACTGAATTATTGTAGGTTACAAAAATTTTTATTTGAACAAAAAAATTACCTGGTTACATTAGTACATATGTAAGCTATTTTTCGACATAGTCACCATTCCTCTCAATGCAGGTGGTGAACCGGGGTATTAATTTTTTGATGCCTTCCTCGAAGTAGTTTCCCGCCACCCCCTTCGTCAACTTCTGCACCTCCCTCTTCACCTCCTCGTCGGTTGAAAACCTTTTTCCACCCATGTGCAGCTTCAGGGAGGTAAAGAGATAGTAATCTGAAGGTGCTAGGTCAGGGGAATGCACGAGGCAAGCAGTTCCTTCGTGGCGTTGGCCGTGTGTGGTCTGGCATTGTCGTGCAGCAGGCAGACTCCCTTTGTCAGCATGCCTCTCCTTTTGTTCTGAATCGCCCTCCGCAATTTTTTTAGGGTCTCACAGTATCTTGCAGAGTTGATGGTCTCCCCTTGAGGCATATATTCAATTAAAATTATGCCTTGACGTCCCAAAACACGGATGCCATGATTTTCTTGGTTGAAATTGTGGTTTTGAACTTTTTGGCGGAGGGTGAAGAGGTGTGACGCCACTGTTGAGACTGCCTTTTGGTTTCAGGTGTGTAGTGTGCAACCCAAGTTTCATCTCCAGTAATGATGGAGCGGAAAAATTCATCTCCATGGAGTTTGTAGCGTCTCAAAAACTCTTGCCCGGCCTGCACTCGATTCAACTTGTGTTGGTCTATCAGCTGTTTTGGGACCTACCTCGCGGACAGTTTCCGATATCCGAGGGTTTCTGTGATGGTTTCGTGTAGCAGAGATCTGGAGATTTGCGGAAACATCGCAGAAACACAATCAATCCACAGTCAATCTGCGATCGTCATGGAGCACATTTTCGATTTTTTCCACAATTTCGTCAGTCACAATTGAAGGTCTTCCGCTCCTCTGATCATCATGCACAGACGTACGACCATTTTTAAACTCGCGACACCAGGATGCTTTTGTCAAACAATGTGATAACACACATTTGCACAGAGCAAACTTAGTTGATACACTGGTCGTTAAATGTTTTTTCTTAGGGCCTAACTAGGTTATGAGGGTGATGGTACCTTAGTGGGAAAAAACCCATATAGTACTTTCAAGTATTGGAGTTTCCATTTTTAAAAGGTACAATACGCCCACTTTAAAGGCCGAAACCTGTGTTTTTCCCACTCAGGTAGCATCACCTCTCGTAACCTAGTTAGGCCCGAACAAAAAACATTTAAAGACCAGTGTACCAAGTAAGTTTGCTCTGTGAAAATCTGTGTTATCACACTGTTTGACAAAAGCGTCCTGATGATGGGCGAAAGCAGGAAGATGATGATGATGACCGCAGAAAGAAGCAGGCCATCACGGAAAATATCTCTGATGCTTTTTAGCTCTGACGGAACCAACCACAACAATTACTTATTTCTGATTGTCCTCATTGTAAAGAACATTGAAATTGTACAGAAGATCCTGGATGAATGGTTTGGTTAGTTGGAATCGGCTTGAAATAGATGGTTATTAAGGAATTGGTTGGAAATGTAATCAATGCATATATTGTTTTCTATTATATGGAGAGCATGCAACTTTAATATTTTGGAACTTCTTTTGTCATTTTTTGTTTTTTAAACCTCACCAAATATGTCCCAAATTGAATAAAATTTTCTCTTTTGTTTACAGGTAGCAATGGCAGGAGATTTCATATTAGCAGTCGTTTCCATGCTTCTAGCTAACCTTCAAAGTTGCGAAGTTACTTCAACAATGAGCCAGGTAAATTTACCATACTATACCATAACTTAAATTATAATCTAAGGAAATATTTTAATAAATATTAAGGCGCCGTTTAATGATCTTGTTAAGTTGCGCTTCATGAAGCGAACTAAAGTTGAAAATATTACCTGTTTACAAAGAAACAACTTGAAACTGACAGACTGTGAGCCGTGTACTTTTTAAATTTTGTAAATCTTTGTTGTTTTCCAGGCAATTTCAGATTTAGTACAGGGAGAGTTCATGCAGTTGGGCTCAAAAGAAACGGAAAACGAAAGATTTGCGCATTACTTAACCAAAACATACAGGAAAACTGCCAGTCTAGTAGCTAATTCGCTTAAATCGGTATGTAAAATTATTTATTTCATTTGCCACATATGCTGTAAGGTGGGGCCACTTCGAGATCCATGTGTTTTGCTCAACCAACAATTTTATGTGAGGCAACCGCACATCGACAACCATGGCAAAGCATTTTTAATCACAAAGCAGACACGATTTGTATTTGTAGTCTTACTATGTCCTCAGGCACGAACGTCATTAAGTATGACGTCGATTAGCTGTGCTCTTTACAAAATGTCGAACCACAAATATTTTCAAGGAGGACAGAAATATTTCCATATAACAGTAGCAGTTATTCTCCTTACCCACTTTTCCCTCGCATCAAGAAGACTCAGTGTGCTTGAGCTCCTTTTTTTTTAAAGTTCTCATAAGCAGATGGGGTCGGAGACGTCAAAGATGTCAAGTAGTTTATGATAAGCATCAACAACCGTTTTCGGAAGATCTAATCCATAGTAAAAGACATGGTGGTAGAATTTTTTTTATTGGTTCTCTGAGCATGTTGCAAAGCCTTTTTCAAATATTAAGGAAATTTCTTGTGCCGAACTTGGAATCAACGATATCTAAAAACCAAGCCAACTTGCCACCGGTGTTGTCCGGACATCAAGTCTGCTTCTTAATTCCATTAAGACGGCCCTACAACTCGTGGGTTTTTTTAATTCTCATGGAGAGTGAGTTTTGAATAAACATTTCGCAAGTTATTTCCTTGCAGATTGTGGTTCTTTTTAATCTTCGACGTCGGTTGAAGGTATTAAACAAAACTCCTAACCCTCTTTTTTTCTCTCTTATTCGTAGGTCATCCATCCATAGGCGAGGTGGGCAATTGATTCATTATTAGCTCAAGGCTGATACGCGAGGGTGTAAAGGTGCACACTGGCTCAAGAGATGTAGTCTGTTTCCACTACTTCCTTATTTCCCTTGAGAAGAAACAAGTTCTAGAATATGTATGGGAATAAGAAAAGAATAGGGCTCCTGGACAACACCTCCTGAAGATTGACTAAGGATTAATATATAGAGACTCACCAAGACCTCCTGCCTCTTATGTTCTACAACAGATGAAACTGCTAATTTCTATTGTAGCTTAAAAGAAAGTTTCCCTGAATTAAAGATATATTAATGGGTTACATTAATTATTAAATATGGTAATGACCTTTTTCCATGAGAACAAATAGTTTAATTTTTTCACCAATTGAAGAGACTTTTAACTTAATTCCATACAAAGGTTCCTTGAAATTAAGAAATAATGCGTTGAGAAATGAGGGACACAAAGCTTTTTACTGGAAAATATAAAGAATCCAACGAAATGATTATAAAGTAAGGATTATGTGTTTAAGGTGTGAAATAAAAAATAAATAAATAATTTAGTGGATTGTTATCGTTAATCAGTGATTAGGCAGAGTGAATTGTTTAATAATAATTTGCATAATAAATTTAAAATGTTATTATTAAAATTAATCAATTGATAAAATCTTTAACTTATACTTTTTTTATATTAATTATTCACCTCATTTATAAATATTGTTGTTAATTATAATAAATTCATTAATTACAATTATAAATAAATATACCAATATTGATATGTTTGATATAGGTGGCAATGTTAGCTGGATGTGATGATCAGCTGTGCGAGATAGCCTTCCAATATGGACGTAATATTGGCCTTGCATTTCAACTAGTTGACGACCTTTTAGATTTTATATCTTCAACAGATACAATGGGCAAACCAACTGCTACTGACCTTAAACTTGGATTAGCCACTGCGCCTGTATTGTTTGCATGTGAAAAAGTAAGTGTTTCTCAACACCTACTTAAGTACTAAGTAGTATGTGCAGTAATAAATACTGGAAATATATTTTGGATTATCTAGATTATGATCAATAGTATGATCGAAGAAAGAGAAATCGATTGCATTCACATGAATCGAGATGACAGTAGAGATAAGTTACTACAACATTCATTTGATTCCACCTTTCACTTCAGGCAGCTATGAGGTCGTTATCCGGCTGCTAGGAGATCGTTACTAGATTATGTGCTGATTATGGGCTGGCACATACATGCAGTTTTAATCGAACGACTTAGTTGTTGTCACAAAAATTAAAACTTGTGTGGTGGATGCTGATGCGATTGTGTTAGTTATAAATTTGGTCAGTGACGTATTCAATTAACAGTATATATCTACTGAACGTTGCTCTAAAGACTGCGCGTGAGCAGACGATGCAGCAGGTGCTGTACCGTTTTATCCGTTATAACATAATTACGAATTGTGTATATAGCAATTCATACGAAGGTATATTTTGATCGTTTGATTTGGGTACATCTCTTCGAACCACGCCAACTACAGCTAATGGAGACCTAGTTCCGCAGCTAGGGGGTTCCCCTTACTTTCTAGGGGTGAAAAGCCTTTTGGATAGCAGTTATTGAATTAAACGGGCAGATTTTTGGCAAGGGAAGCTATATGGTTATTCTATTTATCGCGAAATGCATCCAACAGTCCCAATTGCAGGTTTTTCTTCACAGAAGAGTCGTAAAATGGTATTCAAATCGTCAAGCCTTAAAATTATAATGAGATTGATGTTTATACGGCAATGGCCAGAGGAGTTTTTAAAGAAAAAGAATTCTTTGTTGTTCTACGTTTCGGGTACTATTGGTGCCCTTCTTCAGGAGCTCTGTAAAATCTATTGGAGAAAATAGATTATTGTACAGTTGTAGTAAAGAAAAAGTGCACAGATTTATAACAAAAGAAAAATTTAAATTAAATAAATATTAACAGAAGAAAGTATAACACAGAAGTGACAGTAAATTAAATGAAACGATATTAACAATAAGACAAAATAAAACAGATAAAGATGAGGGTAGGAGAGGAGGTACATTGAGATTGAAATGAAGAGAGAGTATTTTTTAAAAATTTAAAGAAATTGTTAAAAGGTGGGGGGGATGAGAAAAATTTTTATAGTGAGGCGCGGCAAATTCAAATTTGGAACAAGAAATTAATGGCGAGTGTCTTTTCTTAGGCTAGAAAAATATTATTATAAGTTGAAGTTACGATTTCTTTGTCTTTTTTAAAATTGATAGAGTTCGGATGGAGGTCTTTCAGGGTTCTATAGAAGACATTTTGAATGGTTGGGGTAAGTGGTAAATAAGGAAGGGTTATTGAAATCAATGGCATGATTAAAAGTCAGAACATGTTAAGAGAGAGCAGTGCTGTCACTTACCTCAACCATTCGAAACGTCTTCAATCCGAACCCTCGAACCCTTACAGATGAACCTCCATCCGAACTCTATCAATTTTAAAAAAGACAAAGAAATCATAACTTCAACTTACAACAATATTTTTCTACCTAAAAAAGGACAGTCGCCATTAATTTGTTGTTCCAAATTTGAAATTGCCGCGCCTCACTATAAACATTTTTCTCATCCCTCCCAACTTGTAACAGTTTCTTTAAATTTTTAAAAAATACTCTCTCATTTAATCTCAACGTACACTCCTCTCCTACCCTAGAGGTATCTTTATCTGTTCTATTTTCTCTTATAAATCTGTGCACTTTTTCTTGACTACAATTCTGTACAATAATGTATTTTCTCCAATAAATTTTACAGAGCTTCTGAAGAAGGGCACCAATAGTACCCGAAACGTAGAGCAACAGAGAATTCTTTTTCTTTAAAAACTCCGCTGGCCATTGCCGTGTAAACATCTATCTCATATAACTTATAGTTTTTGATCATCTTACATTATTAGGGAGTATTGTCATGCTAGGTGGCTCAGGTGTGACAACTGGTAATTATCTCAGTTATCAAACGAGCAGCTCTACAAGTATTGCTGCCACTTTTAAGACAGGAGGCAGGTGAAGCCACATAGTGAATTGACCTCTGTTTTCTGGCCTGACATTTAAGCGATTCTTTGCTGTATTTCGGACAAGCGGGTATGCAGCTCAAATATAAGAGGAATTTGTACCTCTTCGGAAATTCAGGATTCATATTGAGAATACCGTAGATGTGCGAAAACAGTGGCTAAAAGTCAAAATCCACTGCGACCTAGACGATCATTTGCAACTTCTTTGAGGATCTATGTTTTTATTGTGAATCCAGTAAAGTTGGGCAGTATGCAGAAAGAAGGAGAGTGTTTGCGTGATGGTAAGCTAGAGTTTGTCTGTGTGGAATTAAGGTGAACTTAAATGTAAGTAAACTAAATAACTGCCAATCCAAGCAGTTACACCTATCCTGAGAACCCTGAAGAAGTCTCTCCTGGGGTTTAACAATGGATTTCATGTACCTTCATTTCCAGATTGGTACCTATAGACTGAATGAAATATCTTCTTCTAAGGTATTAACTCTAATCTAGGTTTCAGATAGAAAAATGGAAAAGATTAGCTTAATTAAGCGCTTGTCTTTCTCCCTTTCATTGGCCCCCTTCGCTGCTGGCGTGTCTCTGAAGACCAGGAATGGATATTCTTAGAACATCCATTCGTATGAAAGACTCAGGGATTACCGGTCAGACCGATGTGCTGAATAGGGATCCAAGCATGTTGCCAGTTGTGTGAATGTTTCACACCAGATTTTTACACTTAAAAACACTAACTATAAATTTAACAGTTATATGCGGGTCTCGAACTGGGATCCTTGATTTCTCTTGCACTGGGACTCACTTTTTTTTTCATTTCATATTAATGAAAATTTAATTTAATTTTAAATAATTATTGCATAAATTTGCAATGTTTGTCCACAGTATCCAGAATTAAATCCAATGATAATGCGCCGTTTTCAAGAACCAGGTGACGTGGAAAAAGCCTTTGAATTGGTACATAAATCACAAGGATTAGAGCAGACACAATTTTTGGCTAAAAAGCATAGCATTGAAGCGGTAAAACTGGCAAATTCTATAGCCAGTTCACCATTTCAAAAAGCGTTAATAATTGTACCGGATATGGTAATCAAACGGATGAAATAGCCTTTAGATTCTATTTTTATTTTGATATGATTTTATTTGGTTTTTTGTTGTTTTTTTTTAAAAACATTTTTAATTTCTCCAAAATGTAGAAAAAGTAATAATAATAATTATTCACAATGTAGTTTGTATTTTTTATACATACAAATATATATATTTATATATTTTTTATTTTTCTTTAATTTAAAACTATTATTTAGTTGAAAACGAAGAAATATCACAAACTGGGGAAATGGAATTTAATAATTTTCTTTTGGAAAGTCATAGAGTTTTGTAGATAGCGTTAGGATTATAAATCCAAGTATGTAACAGCGTTTTTTTGGACTGTTTATTATCTTTATTATTATTAATATTATCAATATTATTATTGTTATTATTATTATTATTATTATATCTATGTGAAATTTAATTTGCTCAATGGTTATTTAAGGAAATATATTTATATATAAATATATTAAAAATAATTAAACATAGCCAAATTTCTTTTCTTTCATTTTTCTTCACAAATCTTCATTTAATTTATATTATGTAATGATTTAATGACGTAATTAATCATATGGCTTTAGTTTTGTTTTTTGCCGATATCTTTGTATGTATTATTGATATTATTTGTTTGTACTAATTATTACTTTTTAATTATCTTCAGGTTTTATTGAGATTTAGTATTTATATGATAAAAATTATGTTTTTCAAAGAAATAGCGGATCACTGTTAATACCTACTATATGTTATTATGTTTGGTGAGTGCCAGTGTGTTTATTTGTAAGTTTCTTGTTTTAGTAGAAATAAGGTATAACTCTTCCGATTTATTTTGTTTATAAATGATAACCAAAAAACAATTATTTATTTCAGTATTTAAATGAAAAAGTATTTTATATTGGTATTTGGTATTCATTAATTTTATAAATGAATCTTGGTATTTTATAAAAAAAAAGAAAAAAGTCAAGTGTATAGTTATGATTGGAAGGCGCTACATACTACTTACTACAAAATACCTCTGTTAGGTTTGTACTGACGTTTCCGAAAACATCGTCCGTGCTAACCAGAATTGAAGACCCCGGTCTAATTAATGTAACCAATGTGATTAATTGACCGCGCTCCCACAACATTTCTCAATATGCGCCTTCCAATCTAATTTGAGGTGCATCAAATGAGGAAATTTGAAGAATGCATCAAATATCGTAACGTAATTTGTAAACTTTTTATTGTATTAGAGAATTAGACCAGTTGCACACACGATTTCGATCGTACGGTAAGAAAATTTTAATGCCACGAAGAAGAGCATGGGAGCTTGAACAAGTTACGATCTCCTCACGTCACGGCACGATTGCCGTGTGGCTGCCGTCTACAACCTACGTGAATACAGTGGCCTAATAAATCAAATGCACCCGCCACAATTTTATTCGTACGGTACCTGTGATAAGTTAACTTCCGCTTCTGTGCCCATTGATTATTTTCGGTTCTTGCTAAAGTTGTTTAGTTTGTGACGTTTATACAGTGTATTATTAACTATTTTAGTATTATATCTTTATAAGTTAATTAATAAGTGTATTGTTGTAGTATCTCTATCCGACTTCTGCCACCAATTGTCATATCTCTACTCTATCCGACCAGCATACTCTACTTTAATAGACCAGAGAGAGATAATTAGGAACACCGTTTATTCTCCACACAAAAGCACCCTTGGTAACAGTACCAAGTACAAAACACAATTCTACTGTCTTTCATTTTATCGTTTCTTGTTCTTCAGATTCTTTATCTTCCTTTTGGTTTTCGCCTTCTCCATTTCATCTTTATTGTTCACTTCTTCACTGCCATTAGCCATTTCTTCCAATTTATTGTTTAAAGATTCTTCACCCAGTAACTCTTGTTCTCCAGTTACTTTTAACATTAGCGTTTCTTCTTCTTCAGATTCTTTTCTATCTTTTTGGTCTTCATCTTCTCCAATTTCTTCTTCAAAAATTGAGTAGAATGTTCCTGCTTGTTCCCTCTCTGGTTAATTGGATGTAGGAACTCTGTTAGGCCAATAGAACCTACGATGATGACGAGATGACGATACAGTAACCATAAGCAGCTATACGTTTAGAATTCATTACTAATGAGTGAATGAAATACTTTAAACGGCAAGATATCCTGATGTATGCAAAGAACGCTTTCACGATAAAATACCGCACCATCGATATCGTTGTATGTGCAACTGGCCTTATTATTAGTAAAGTTCGAATGTAGTTTTCAAAAAAACATCAGAACTTTTGTTTCTGAAGGAATTGAAATCCGTCTGCCATTTTTTAACCCTTTATTAATGGGCCTCGTTTGCTCACTTTATTTCCACCATAAGTCTTTATCCTGTGCAAGGAAACTTTCAATTTCTATACTTCAGAGCAAGGTTTTGGTACCCTTGCATCGGATTTACTTCCATAAAATCCTTCTGGGAACGTTCATTCTCCACTAACAATATGACAGTCAAATTATGGTTTCCTTTCACACTCCTACAGCCCCTACCTCCTACCTTTTTTCTTTTTTGTATAGCGAAAGGTGAATAAGGAGGATCATTACCTGAATTCTTCTGATAACAGCACAATATAAATCTTGTCTTGCGAATTTTCTTTGCAGAAAGTATGACCGGAAAGATATACCGTTTTCGTCTTCACGATGAGTGTGAGCACTATTCTCGCCGGTGTTGCTGAAATTTGGCGCGGGTTGTTTGGTCTGACGCCTCACCCATGGAATTTTTAAATACTATGAGATGAATTCAGAGGGCACTATTGTTCCACGTGTAGCCTAAGCGTCTTCCCTAAAGACCCCGGAATTTTTGAACATGGATAACAATGACGTCTTAACTATACTTCCTTGGCCAAAAATTGTCCATCTAACATACGCATGAACCTTAGAACTGTTTAGAGGGTTCAAAATGATTTGTTCTATTACCTGAAGAAATTATCATTTTCACCTATTTTAAATTGCACTTCAAAATTTGATATTTAATAAGGTAGGAAATTCAAAAAGAGTAATATTTAAAAAGAATTAATTCTTTAATCATTTCTTCTATAAGTTTATTTAAGAAGATATATTTGATTGTACTTAAGAAAGTTATATATAGATTGTACATCAATTTCATTTGTTATATTTATTTCACTAATTAAAAATATTTATAAAAATTATACAAACATAGATCTGTAAATTTTTTAAATTTTGTTACTATAACTACTATAGCTTATTCTCTATAGTAGATTATAGCTAACGATCCATTCACTGCCAATGAAATATAAAAATATTAAGTCCGGTTTACATTGATATGGAAAAAAGCATATTATCAAGATGTAAGAGTTAGTTTTTGGGCGAATGATACGAAACAAAATATTCTCAAGATAATAGTTGCTTTTACTATTGAAAAATCAATGTAAATTGGTACAATATAATTTAAACATACTTTACGAGTGTAATTATTAGAAAAGTAATATGTTGCAATAATTTAATTATTAAAAGTAATAATAAACGGAAAAACATATGAGGAATTCTAGCACAGTGACTGGCATAAAAAAAAAAAAGGATACAAAACCTGTAGACCTGCTGTATTAACTTATCATAGCCTATCTACTGTTATAACACATGGAAGGTTATAGTATGTTAAGTGTGCCAGGTTTTGTAACCAATCTTGAGGATGTATGTCTCTGTACCGGAATTTTTTTCAACTTAATGAGGTAATTATATACAATTTTGTTTTGTTTAATTTAAAGAGAGTTACGAATAGTTTTTTGTAAATATTAAAATATTTTACCAATTTATTAAATTACATTTATTGTACCAACAAATTTGAATCCAAAGTTTTATTTTAGTTAATTTATGTATGATAACCTTTTCTTTTTTATCACATACTTAGAAAAAACAAAACAAAGTAACATTATATTTATACTGGTGCAATGATATTGTAAAGTAATTAATAATGAATTTATTACATGTGTACAGAAAATATCAGGATTATAATACTCATTTTTATGTTATGTTTTTTATCAGTTGTAATTTATTATATTTATAGAATTTAAACATCACGGAACCAACCCCCAGAGCATGATCGTACTTTTTTTTGCAATAATAGTAATTGTTAATATTTTATGGTTATAAACTTTATTAATTCTGTATATTAACCATGTATTATAGAGTAAAGAAAATATATATATAAGGAATTGATGTTATATATGTACATAAATACTTTTTGTTTTTAAATGTATATAGATTAATAATTACGAACTTTAGAGTATCTGCTAAAATTTGGTAGAGGGTTTAATATATAGATATATATTTTTTAAGACATAAAAAAAGCAAAAAAAAATAAAAAATAAAATAAGAAAAAATCTGTTAAATGTAAACCAAAATTTCAAAATAAAATTTGTTTTTTTTTCTATCAATATTTTGTTATCTTTTGTAGAACCCATATAGCTTGAAAGAAGAAGAAAGACAGGAAGATGATCTTATATGAATGTAAAATTGACAATAACTTCGCATACAAACCCAGTAGGTTTAGTCGTTACGCTCCTAAAACAGATCTGTGTAAAATATTATTTTCAAACAACAGCTGGTAACATTCAACAAAGAACAGCCGGTTGTTTGTAAAGAAATCATACAAAAATGCAGCTGGTGGATAGTTAAAACATTTGAAATCCTAATATATGGGCAAAAAAACATCATTTCAACTTTTGAGAATTTTTTTTTTAAGAGAACGGATTTCATTTGAGCCAGAATAGGAGTCTGTTTTGCTGATTTTTTTCCAATGCTACTACACATATTTGCTCTCAACTTGATATAATTTACATTTTTAGGAGTTTCTGGCCTCCCAACAAAAGTCTTCTGTCGTTAGGCTCCACACATTTATCCAGTGACTCCACCATGTATGTAGTATAAATAAATAAAGCACTTTATTGGATCAGAGACATTTTCCGTGGAAGCCTGCTTCATTTTGTGGTCATCGACCGGTTTCTCAGTCTCTGTAAGTAGTCGTGTTGGCACACTGTCTGAAAAAGCGCATCCTGAAGATGGCGAACGCCCGAAACCGGTCGATGACCACAAAATGAAGCAGGCTTCCACGGAAAATGTCTCTGATGCTTTCCAGCTCTGCGGAACCAACCACCACAACAAACATTTTATTGGACATTGGTCATTCAATTAATTCAATTGCAAATATAAAAAAAATATTTAATATACTTAATTCCTATGAAATTAATATTTCTTTAGAAATTACTTTAAAATAATAAAAAAAGTACTTAATTTTATCCGTCAACTAATTTCAATTTATTTAATAAATAACTTATAATAACTTACGCAATACTAATGCTTTCATTTATATCATACACCAATTTCTTATAAAATTCATCAAATTTCTGATTCAAAATATTTACATTATTTATTAGTATTATTATTAATTATTCTTTCATTAGTCAGACCTCTTATTTCTCATTTCCTGATACCATCTTGAATATTTGGTCTACCTCTCTTCCTGTTCACTTCCATAGGTCTCCAGTCTAGCACTTTTCTCAACCATCTCTGATTAGTAGTTGGAAATATATGGCCAGCCTATTTCCATTCTTCATATAATCCTTCCTGTATCTTCCATACCTGTTTTCTCTCTTACCTATTTATTACTCTTTCCTTTCCCTTCTTCTGATCTTCAGCATGGCTACTCTCCATATGTCTCCTTCTTAACTTTTATACTTAATACAGAATTACTGGCCAGGTTTCTGCAAGCATAGGTTAGCGTAAGTCTTACTTTATGTAGTATAATGAATCTTTAAATAACTTGTAAAATATCAAGTACGAAGTAAATTAGTTAATTGGTAGCTGAGAGAGGTGCAGTGCGTTCGAGTGGGCGCGTTACACCAGATTTTTTCCTAGTAATACTAAAGAAAAACAAAATATGCTATAAAAAAGTTCACACGATTTTGTGTTACCGAATTCTTATTGACAAATTCCTATCAAAGTTTAAATATCACTAAATTAAAATAGGTGATGAAACCAGATGGCGAGTGAAACTGCATTCTTTACGAAAGAATTTTGGCATTACAGCATTTTCTTCTTAACAAAAAATTTCACAGAAATAAATTGCGAAAAACTGATAAAACAAAAAAAAAAAAAAAGTCTCCTCACTTCCTGTTGACACATTTTTTACACCAAAACCTTCGTGTCGATGACACCCAAATTGAGCTACCTATCTGTGATTTTTCATTTTTATATTCTTTTCACACACACGGCAAGTAAATACTAAAACTAGCGCGAAAATTGCCCTTTCTACAATATATACTAACTTTCTGAATGGAAATTCACTGTCACCATTGTCCAGTCTAAATTTATAGAAATTTTCCTTTTCCTGTATTATCATCAAGTCAGGATTTTTCCTTAATTTAAATGTTCATGCAATTTTCTTGTAATCTTTAACTATCTATATTATTATTAAATAGAAAGAAAGAAGGATTGAACAGAAGAATTGATTAAAGGGGAGATTCGAAAAGATCTATGGCGGGGCCGCATTTCTGAGCCTTTAGCCTCGTGTTGTAAAATTAAGCTCTTGTAAGAATGATTAAAAGCACACAGTTAACTGTGTGCTAAATAAGGTATTTAAAGTGATTATTTTTCTTGTGAACTATTGTTGTTTCTTGTAAATTTATAGGTTTATGATTTCAATAAATAACTTTTACTAGATTGTGTTTTCTCGGATGTTTGTTTTGTTTAGTTCAATTTCTCCTCTTTGTGTATGCATATACTCCGATATCATGTGACCAAATTACACGTTAGATCTATCGTTAGAGTATTTATCTATTAGATAAGCAAAGCAGTTTGATCAGAAAACTCATCCTTGAATACCCATTCCTTGACATTTTAACGCATAATATGTTATCCATCTTTGTGCGCCATGATTTTACCTTCAGAAAGCTATTAATTAGTACGCAAAAACTTTGAGAAAGGGTTATATAAATATAAACAAAATGCTCAGGTTGAGAAAAAAAAAAATTTTATATTTATTGAGTAAAAACAGAATTATCATTAAACAGAATGGCACATCAGCGCTAAGTTTGTGGAGACTACATTAAAATTTTATAAAAATTAAAAATCATAAATTAAAAATAATTCTTTTTCAATATTTTTATATTTCAGAATTTAATCATTTTTTATAATGTATATACCTGTACTTATTTATTTTTATATCTTAAATATTAATGTTCGTTCTAATCACTGCCATGATGATAGCAGTGAGAATGGAACTCGCGAGTATTTGCACGTGCTAAAAAGAAGTTGAATTGTATATGTACTAACTGATTAATACTAATAAGAATAATAATAATAATGAAGTTTTTTACTGAATTATTATTTGTATGTAATTCTAAGTAAACCTCAGGCCCATAAATTAAACCATATTTAATGCCCTCAATTAAGTTTTAACTTGGCAAAAGTATCTCATAGAATTTTCGCATACATTAATTAGTAATTTATTATAGTTTTTTGTCCATGATGCTTAAAATATTAAATTAAGTCTTGCTTTCTTAAATTTTACATTACAATATAAATCATGAAATAAACTGAAAAAACTACAAAAAATTGCAAGTCAAATTAAGAAGATCTTCGACCTTTTTTTATTAGAAACAGAACTCTATCGCTAGCTTTTTTCTATGTTAAATGAAGACTAGAACAAATTTTTGATCCTTTTGTTAATCAACTGTTTCAACATTTTTGTTCAATGTCGCATAGGTATATATTTTCGTATCACTTTAGTTAAAAGCCCTAACTGGAACAAAAATAAAAATTAATTAAGAATTAAAATATGTTCAAAAATATCTAGGTTGCATAATTTTTAAAGAAAATCAGGATCATACTTATCAAAATAAAAACCAAAAAATTATATGTCCAAAATTATCACATCTAAAAACTTACCTCAGGTTTAAAACAAGCAAGACTGATCATCAATAAAATCAACAGCATAAGTAATGTTAATAAATTTAATATCAATTTCCGTTGGTATTGCCAAACAAGCAGATCATCATAATATAGAAATCGATTTCTATATTCTAAATTCAATTCAAATTCCGAAGGATGTGGATATAATGAATGATAGAAATCAAGCAAAACTGCTCTGGCCAATTCATTATCTTCTAATCGATATGGGTCAAGATTATCATTTATGCAAATAAATTTTCTGTAATAAAAAAAAGAAATCATATTCATACAAAAAAGATATTAAATTCATTACACAGTTTAGAAATTCCTATAAGCATGTTTTTTCTAGAAAATTCATGAACCGAGCATGTTTTTTTTCTTTTTTTGGTAAGAAAGTGTCTAATGAAATTAAAAAAAAATGATTTCTGAAGTACAGCAACGTCTAATAAAGATAATGAATCAAAGCCCACGAATATTAACAACCACATTAAAATGTAAGTAGTAAACTTTCACAATCATCTTTTGTATTTTATTAAACAGAAAAATGGAATATTGTAATAACATAAGTTAATTACAAATAACATCGGTATATTTTTCCAGATGTCAGTCTGAAATTTTTATTATTTTCTGAATACTTCATGAGGCAAAGAAGTTGTGTGAAGGAGACAAAGATATCTCAGAAACCCTGAACAAATGCAGTACAACGCATGTCTGGTTTTGGTCCGAACTGAAGATATTCTCAATGTAAAACATTACTTCCGGATCTATTTCTTTTAGATATTTCATGACCTAAAATGGTTCCGGGTGATAATAAATCATCCTTCTCCGACAACCGGTATAAATCCAAAGCTTCTGAAACCTTCAATGAATGTAACCTCCTAATCCAACAGAAGGCGTAAAGAAGTTTACGTCATTTCAAGCAAAATCTGCAGACAACATCCCTGTCATGAGGCTAATTTTTTTCTAATGAAACCCATAAAAAAAACTCAAGAAGTTATTTTCTTTCTGAAGACGAGTCATTTGCAAATCTGTAGAGGTGTGTGGAGAGTGTCAGCTTTAAAACAAAATCGTCCTCCGAAATAGCCCTTAGTTTAGTTAGCTCTTATTTGTGGGTTCCCATGAGGTGTGTGGTCTAACGTAGTGTTAAAAGATGAGGAGATGTAGTTGCTGGAAGGATGTGCGATGATAAGCTTGAGTTTCCATTTGTGGTTATTTTAATCTAGCCCCGATTTCTTTGAAAGATGTTATGCTGATCTTTAGGTTTCTATTATACAAAAAAAAAGGGGCCAAGGGGTCTTCCACCGTTTTGGTGGGAAGCTCCAGGGTGAATAGCAGGCTTCACCTACTATTCATCAAGACCGTCCGAGCGCAGCATCTAGTGTTACTGCGTCCTTCCCGAGGTGGCCCCGTTGTATACGGAACTCGGCGGTTCTAGACCTGGACGTCGATAAAAGTCCCCAGCGGTTAAGGGTGTACCCGCTGGTCATCTGAGGTGGTGCCCCCAGGGGCAGCCTCAGAGATACACTCCCCTCTAAAACAGGGTGTTATGCGTACCGTGCCCATGTAGGTTTGCAGCCAGGGGGTAATACAGGCTGTAGTATAACGGTGCCTTCCTGAAACCGGGCCGCATCAGGGAGTAATGAATGGCCTTGCTGTATCATGCGGGGCTCTGATGCAGTCGACCGATGAGAAACCCTAGCTGCACGTGGGAATCCATGAAGAAAAACAAAAAGATTAAATCTGGAATTAGGCGGGTAGCTACCGCCACTTTACAACCTGCGGCCCAAGCCACAAAGGAGCGTGCTCCCAGTGGAATGGGCATGCGGGGCATGCCTCGCATCAGCGAGGCGAGTACTTCTCGCCAAGCCGAGCAGGTCCCAGTAAGTAAGCGGGTGGATACCGCGATTGTAATAATGGAACCCCAGGCATCTATGGAGCAAGCTCCTGGTGGGGGGGAAGCAGGCAATAGGCCTACTACTAGCGGTGGCGGGGAGGCTCCCGCTTATCCTCCTGGTGCGGTAGGGAAAGAGGAGGCACCGGGTCGGAAAAGGAGCGGGAGGAAGAGGACGTTACCGCCACCGCCCCCTGGGCAACCGGGGGCGATAGATGACCCTCTGAGGAGAGGCCTCAGTGGTTCAGGCGTTCGGTGGTATCTCCGCGCGCTTGCTGGGGGCATGACCCCCCAGGAAGCAAGAGCGGAGGCCGAGAAGCACAGAGCACAGCGGGGAGGCAGTAGCCCACCTCAGCGTGCTCATGGTAAGCGGGAGAGATACACAACACCTCCCGAAAGGAAAGATGTTAAAAGAAGAAGGGTGGTACCTTCTGGTAGTATGAATCCCGGGGTTCCCACGGGGGCGAACCCAAGTCTTCGCCGTCCTGGCACCAGCTATGCCGGTGCAGTACAGGCGGTGAGGGTTGGGGTGATGCCTCGAGGCTTCCCGGATGTGATACTCAGTGCTGAGGAGTTATCAGCACTGGAGGATGCTATTGTGGAGGAAATAGCCCTTGGATGGGAGCATAAGCTCCAATTTGAGGGCATACATTTTCGTCCAGGGATGCTGTGGCTAGACTGCTTTGACCAGCACACGGCGGACTGGCTGCAGAGCAGGGTATCAACCCTGAGTACTTGGACGGGAGTGGAGTTGATGGCGTGCTCGGGAGAGGATTTCCCGAAGATGCACACCATCACTGCCTTCTTTCCAAGGAGTGCGGACAAGGGCATCAAGAAGGTCTTGGCCTTGGTGGATGCCCAGAACGTGGGAGTTAACACGAAGATTTGGAAGATCCTCGTATGTAAAGAGGAGAATGGAGGTCTCTTGATGACCGCCGCGATCGACGATCAGTCGTTCGAGGCGGTCAGGAGGGGAGGAGGAACCATCCGATTTCGGTTTGGGAAGCTCCCCATTAGAGGCTGGAAGAAGCTGGAGGGCGAAGGGGATGATAAGGAGCAGCAAGCTCCTTTGTCCTCTACTCCAGCGGAGGAGCCGCCGAGGGAGAGTTTATCCCCGGGGCTCGAGTACGATTCTCAGCGACGGGAGAGCCTGGGAGACATGGGAGCAATGGATCTCTCAGCCCTCCGGGCAAGCCTCTCGGTCGAGGAGGAGGAGAAGCTCCTGGGGGAGGAGGGGGTGCTCCCCCACCCTCCCATGAGCAAGCACCCCTCGGGAATGAGTACCGGGGTAGCCCAGGTGAACCTACACCATGCAAAGGGGGCATCGGCCACCATTGCGAGGTTGTTCGCCAAAAGGCTACTTAGCCTGGTGCTGATTCAGGAGCCGTGGACAGTCAAAGGACGGATTTGTGGACTGTCAGGTAAGTACAGTAAGGTAGTATGGGATGCTAAAAGTGAAAATCCTAGGGCCTGCATCCTGATCAGAAATAATATTAACTATACATGTTTTTCAGAATTTACGACGCGGGATCTGGTATCCATTTTGGCCCACTTGAATTATGGAGGTAACAACCGCGCCGTTGTGATAGCATCCAGTTACTTCGCTGGGGACAGGGATGTACCGCCGGCGGAGGTTCAGAGGTTGGTAGAATACTGCCGGGAGCGGAAGCTGCCTTTCCTCATTGGATGCGATGCGAACGCCCACAACAGAGTGTGGGGGAGCAGAAGAAACAACAGAAGAGGTGAGTACCTTTTAGAGTTTATCCTCCAATATAACCTAGATATTTTCAACGTCGGGGCGTCACCTACGTTCGTAACTAGGGCAAGGCAGGAGGTTCTGGATATTACCTTTGGTAGTCCTAGCATCGGGCAGTTTGTCGGGAGCTGGGAAGTCTCGGATGAGCCTTCCCTTTCAGATCATCGAATTATTACATTCAGTCTGGAGGGGCTTGGCGATGGGGGAGCAGAGTGGAGAAACCCCAGACGTACAAATTGGGAGGAATTTGTCACCAATTTGAGCTGCGCTCTAAATCGTACCGGCACTTCGAGGGCGCCGCAGTGTCGTTTGGAGCTGGAGCATAGGGTAGAGGAACTGAATGAGGCGCTGGTAGGCGCCTTCGAAGACAGTTGCCCCGTGAGTAGACTCCGGTGCTGTAGGGACGTCCCCTGGTGGAGCAGAGATCTGTCCAATCTAAGATCCAAAGTGCGCAAGCTCTTTAATAGGGCCAAGCGCACTGGGGATTGGCAGAGCTACACGAGGGCGCTTACTACCTACAACAAGGAGATTAGAAAAGCTAAAAGAAATAGTTATAAAAAATTTTGTGAGGACATCAGCTCCGCACCCGTGGCAGCCAGATTGCATAAGGCAATGGCCAAACACGGTGTTGGAGCATTGATGTCACTCAAAAGACCTGATGGCAGCTATACGCAGGATGGGGAGCAACGTGCTCTTCTCCTGCTGGAGACCCACTTTCCGGGAAGTCTGCCACCAGAGGATGGTACTGACACGATAGGGCCCAGCAGACCGGCAAGGGATGACTGGGAGGTGGCCAGAACCATCTGCACGCCACTAAGAATAGAATGGGCAATAAATAAGTTTCAGCCCTTCAAGTCGCCTGGTGTGGATGGGGTCTTCCCGGCCCTCCTACAAAAGGGCCTGGGGGAGGTTCTTCCACACTTGGTCAAGATCTTTCGGAGCAGTTTGGCACTCGGGTATATACCAAGGCCGTGGAGAAGGGCGAGGGTGGTCTTTATCCCCAAGGTTGGGAAAAGGGACGCCACCTTGCCCAAGTCCTTTAGGCCTATCTGCCTTACGTCTTTTCTTTTAAAGACTATGGAGAAGGCCGTGGACAACTATATCAGGACAGGGGTTCTGGAGAGGGTGCCTTTGCACCCCTGTCAGCACGCATATCGGGCGGGAAGGTCGGTGGATACCGCTCTATATCGGCTGACAGATGTAATCCAGAGGACCCTAGATGTTAAGGAAACGGCCATCTGTGCCTTTTTGGACATAGAAGGCGCGTTTGACAATACTTCCCATGAGGCGGTTGGCAGAGCCCTTGTTAGAAGGGGGGTGGATGGAACAACCGCCAGATGGATGATGGAAATGTTGTCTACAAGAACGGTAGAGACCGTGGTGGGCTCAAGGACCATCCGCTCCCGCACTACTCGTGGCTGTCCGCAAGGGGGGGTTTTGTCACCCCTAATGTGGAGCCTGGTGGTGGATGAGCTCCTCTACAAACTGACGGACGTCGGCATTGCCTGTCAGGGATATGCTGACGACGTCGTCATTATTGCTAGAGGAAAGTTTGAAGAAACCCTATGTGACATAATACAGAGGGGTCTAGATATCACTAGTGGGTGGTGTGTCTCAGTGGGGTTGAAGGTTAATCCAACGAAAACCACTGTGATACCCTTCACTAGGAAAAGAACACTCCCACGCCTGAAAAATATCCGGCTAGCCGGAGAGGAAGTAGGGTGGGAAAAGGAGGTTAAGTACCTAGGGGTGACTTTTGATAGTAAACTCCTATGGAAGAAACATATTGAATCAACTGTTAATAAGGCCACTGGCGCCCTCATGATATGTAGGAGGATGGCGGGCAAATCCTGGGGATGCCCCCCGAGAATCCTACGGTGGATGTACACCATGATGGTGAGACCAGTTATCACCTATGGCGCGGTGGCTTGGTTTAGGAAGACCAAAGAAGTATCGGTCAGGAAAACTCTTGACAAGGTACAGCGGCTCGCATGCTTATGCATGACGGGGGCTATGAGGACTTGCCCCACTGCCGGGATGGAGGTTATCCTCAATCTGTCACCTTTGTACCTAGTGGTAGAAAGGGCGGCGAAGGGGGCTCTTCTTAGGATCTCCAGGAGTGGTGCAGGAGGGGGGAAGGGCTGGGGGTTAGAGAGTTGGTATTCTCACCTTTGGGCTCCCCCATCTGGCACCTTCCTAGGGACGGTATGAGTAAGAGGTACAGCTTCACTAAAAATTTTTCGTCGAAGCTAGGGTCCAAGAGTGAGTGGAGCGAGGGATCCGCTCTGTTGGGCATCAAGGAACATGCCATTAAATGGTATACTGATGGGTCGAAGACCCTCGAGGGGACTGGGGCGGGGGTGGTTGGTCCAAGGATCAAGCATTCGGAACCCATGGGTAAATTTCCCAGCATCTTCCAGGCGGAGATATACGCTATCGGAAGATGTGTTCAATTTAACCTCGATAGGGAATACAGGAATCAGGAGATTGTAATCCTTTCTGATAGTCAAGCAGCCATTGGAGCTCTGGGTGCACCAGTCATTAACTCTAAAATGGTTTGGGAATGCCTAGATAAACTTAACGATCTGGGCAGCAGGAACAAAGTTGCACTCTGGTGGGTGCCGGGGCATGTTGGCATTGAAGGGAATGAGATGGCCGACGCCCTGGCCAAGACAGGCGCTATGACCCCACTTCTGGGGCCGGAACCTTTTTGTGGGATTAGCGACCAGTTTCTGTTAGAGGAACTTAGGAAGGAGGAGGAGACGAAGAGATCTCAACTCTGGTACTCCCTCCCCGGTTTGCGGCAGGCCAAGATCTGCTTGGGAAATTATAACCAACGGAGGTCGGAGGCCTGCATTGGATTGAGTAAGAACAAGCTCCGCGTACTTACGGGTTTCCTCACGGGGCATTGCCGACTTAGAGGACACCTGGTGAAGCTGGGCTTGGAAAGTGACAGCTCATGCAGATTCTGTGGGGAGTTGGAGGAAACTCCAATACATCTCCTAACAGACTGCGAGGCTGCCACTCAGAGAAGGTTCAGGAACCTGGGCAGCTACCAGGTGGAGGAGGGGGACATACCCTCTCTAGAGCCCGTAAGGGTATTAGGATTCCTCAGGGATCTTAACCTGATGGAGGTATTGTAGAACGGATGTTCAACTGGGCATCCGTTCGGGTGCTATGGGCAGGCCTGTGGCACCCAGGGGGCATAGCACAATAGACCTGATTGAGGTCGCAGTGCGTTGGCCCCCCTCGGGCTCCAAAAAAAAAAAAAAAAAATACAAAAAAAAACTCACTTAGGATTTCCTCTAATTGTATCCAAAGTATTCAACAATGTAGTAATGTTGGAATCAATCATATGGAATCCAGTTGCGGATTCTACTTCGGCAGATTTCAAGATTATATACTTATATCTAGGTTTTGTACCAAAACGTTCCAAAAGTGGTAGCATTACTGCATCACATCTCATCACCAAATCTTTGGTTATTAAAGGCTGAAAAAAGAATAAAAAATCATTTACATAATTATAACTGACTGATTGAGTTTTATCATATAATTGTTATAGATGTTTAGTTGTATTTAACATACATGAATGGGAGAATCTAAACTCTATAAAAAAAATACTTTTTGAAGGAAAGCATAATTTTTCCCGCCATTAAAAACTCCCTTAATCTATTTTTTTTTTGGAAAAAGTTTCAAACAGAAGTGATAGTATGTAGAAATTCATACACCAAGTTTAATGAAAAACGCCAGTATTTTTATGGAGGAAATCGCAGGAAACTGAAAAAATAGTTGAGTAAACTCGCATTTCCAATTGATCGATTTCCTTCAAACTCAGAATTTCGGTAACATTATGTAAATATAATAATATTATATAGATCTTAGAATCATATAAACAATTAAAATAGTACTATAGTGGAAAGTTAAATCCACCTCCTCCCAAAACTCGCCTTAAATGAATTTTCCCGAAGAAATAAAAGTTATGGCTCTTTATATACACATATGTGTCGTTGACATACTAAGTTAAAAGAAAATCTTTGGAGCCATTTTTGAGATAATCGCAAAGAAGTGAAAAATTCATTCTGTAAGCAGTACTTTCCCGATTGAGGAATTTTGACAGTTAACTAATGTACTGTCGGATGCCAGCCATGCCTAAACGTACTTTCTGCACTTTTTCTCGTTTGAGCTATGCTGTTCACATACACACAGACAAGCCAGTTTCTAAAAGACTTTTTCGGACCCAGACGTCTCAAAACGTGTATTTCCGGTGAAAAGTTGAAATCCAAAATTTAACACGATTACAATATTTTTTGCTAGCAGCACTAAGAGAAAGTAAAAAAAAGAAATGATTTTTCTTTTATTATTTAAAACATAAGTTACATATTGCTAGTCCGGTAATGATATCGTAATGTATAATGAGAAACTGATATTTAAAAAAAATTGTAGAAGCTAAATAATTAACAAATCAAATTTAATAACAATTGCAGTGACTTTATCAAACATGGCGAATACAGGTTGAAACAAAGTTGCGAAAATTTTTTTAAAAAACTATAATGATTGCATAACTATTCCAATTTCGTTTTTATAGCGCCATTGAAATTTCCTTCATAGAAATATTTCGTCGCTCTTAACGGTCACTGTACCAATCTGTGACTTTTTGGACATCTGGCAACCCTGATTTTATCATAAGAGTCTTCACTTATGGTTCCTTCTTTAGGAAATACGCATCTTTATGCTAAAATAAGCAATAATAACACCGCAAGCAATGGTTGCTTAATATTAACTGTCGGATAAACTTATCGCTTTCTGAAAGTATAAAATTAAATCTAATAAACCTTAAAATCGTTGGTTTAGAGAATAATTTTTCGCCGTGTAATATTAAAAAAAAAAACGAAAAAAGTCCGAACCGGTAAGGGACAATATAAATATGCATGCTACGATGGATAAAATACCAGAAGCTAAAAAATATACTTCTACTTACCAATTGTGAATCTAAATATCTTTCATATTGTGGTTGCTGTTTTAATTTATCTTCTTCGCTTGCGCATTTTATTAAATTGTTTTCTAAATGTAGTACACTACCTTTTGTTAATGGTAAGCTATATAAATGTGCTAATATTGTGCGTATTTCTCGATCAGACCATGTTCTACAAAACAAAAGAAAAGAAAAAACATTGGTAATAATGCATGCTTTTGATGTGATGCTTTAAATTTATTTTATTTATTTTCATTAAATTTATAATTTTTTTCTTTATAGATCCCACTGCCATTTAGGAGAATTTTTTATTTTATTATTACTATTTTATTATTATTTTTATTATATTTTATTCTTACTCCTACTTTTGTAGGAGTGAAGACAGTTATGGAGTTATATTTTGCTTTCAACAGGAAATTGAAATTCAGCAGTTTGATAAGCCTAGAAAATGTACGAAACAATCATTTGATCTGTATTTGTATAAGATGGTGAAAGTTGGTACTTATAAATGATAAAGAAAAAACATAAATATGTGAGAAAGAGAAGTTGAACAGATGTGTAAGTGGAGTGGCTTTAAAGCTAAATCCAATGTTGTACTTACAAGTTAGTCTTCCTGGAGTAAGTGTGAGTGTATGGGTTTTACGTTGACTT
The DNA here is from genome assembly GCA_011037195.1 of Triatoma infestans. Classification (NCBI taxonomy): domain Eukaryota; kingdom Metazoa; phylum Arthropoda; class Insecta; order Hemiptera; family Reduviidae; genus Triatoma; species Triatoma infestans. Next base: position 116,448 of record JAAEAF010000470.1, read on the forward strand.
CGGTGAGATCTTACCCACTTTATTAACTTGGACTTGCATGAAGGAATGTCCAAAAGTAGAAGCTATTATAAGGAAAGCCGGGAAAGTGCGTTAAAGTTTGGAAGTCTTGCATCACTTCCTAGTATGAAGGAGGGCTGAAGATTGCGTTGGACACGAATAGTAAATAACTACGATAGTAGTCATTTTGTACCCTTTATACTTTATATATAGTGGAACCGCAAAAATACATTAATTATTAAATATACTAAGTTAAAAGAAAATCTCTGAAGCCGTTTTTTTGTTAGCATGTAATCGCAAAAAAAAAAAATGAAAGGAAAAACATTCAGTAAAATACTTCTGACTGGCGACTTTTTGACGGATCTTTGTGTCGGATTGCGCGAAAGAAATATGAGTTTGAACATCCAGTGATGTTTGGTGATTTTTCTTTTTTAGAAGTGCTAATCACATTTTAAATATCGCATTATTTCCTTTTATAAGCAAGTAATCACTCACTTACCCAGATTGATCAGTATCAAAACGATCAAATATATCAGATTTTGATACTGACATAGTCTCACTAATTAAATAATAATAATATGTGAAAGACATTTGCATATCATCGGCACTCCTGAAACGATGCGATGAAGTTTTCATAAATTCTTCTTGGAATCTGCATAAAAAAAACTTAATTAATTCGTAATTTTTTTTTCTATTGTAGAAATTAATCCAAAAATAAATAAATAAATTAATAAACATACTTATTTTGTAAATTTTCCATTATTGTCTTATCTATGAGATGTGGCATATGTGCTGGTACTTTTCTAAGCATGTATTTATAATGTCGATTAAATAATTTATTTACATAAAGTAGAGATTCAGCGTATGTATCCAAATTCTGACGGAATTCTTCCAATTCAGGATGATATCCATAGTGTTCCAAATATCTTGGTATTCCTTTACTGGGCTTTTCTCTGTTGAAAAAAATAACATACTTTATTAGTTATGCCCTTTATCAACTAGTTTTATTCATGCACTTTCGACCATTTCAGTGAATCACAGAAATTGAAGGATCAAGCGATAAAATTCATATACAAAGTATTTTTTGTTTTATTAATATGAAATAATTGAAAACCAATATGAAATAATTGAAACGTGAACAAATACAGGTAACTGTCAAATTACGCGAAAATCAAATTTAAATTTGTTAAAAAATAAAAAACTAGTGAGAAACATTCGCACGACATTCTCTCACAGCATTTTCCAGTTTTCATTTGACAAATTTTGATGACAGAATTAATATAACAAATTTGTATTGAATAATATGAATATTACACAGTAGTTAAATAACCGCACATATTATTAGAAGGTAATTTATACGGAAATCTCTTATCATAGTTTCCTCCAGAACATGCTAAAAATTAATTTATCGAAATAATGCAATAAACTAAAATAACATCTATGATTTTATCCGTCGTAGCATGCTTCATTATTTTGGTACTGACCGGAGGATTTTCATATCCACATAACGAGAGAGAAATTTCATTGACCACTGATTGATTAAAAGGAATCTCAAAATTTTCCATCACCAGAAATAAGTTCTAAAATAACCTACCTTCTGGACCAATATTAGTGCTCTCCTAGACAGTACTATGGCATAGGCATCGCATAAGATTCAAACTGCAAAAACCTCTGCTTCTAAAATAGGCAGAGCCTATTAGACGGTCTTAAACGGTCTTTAGACCCGGGAAATAGGTAGAACTGATTGTATTGTGATTGTTTCCTCTTCGATGCCTCGGGGATAGTTAGGGGCTGCCTCTATACCTGTTATTTTATTCAATAGCTCTGCATTACCTTTCATAGTCTCTGCCTAATAATTCAGCTTCATGCAGCAGTCCTTAACTAGCTCTTCATTGAAAAATCTTGACTCTGCCTTAGCGACCTTTACTTGCTGAAAATTTGCATGCATCACTCCCCGGGCACCTAGGCATTCCCCGGGTTCTGCCGAACCAAAGCGGGCGCTCGAGGCTGGGCTAAAAAGACTGCAAACGCTGAACACCTGACCTCCCTACACCTTTCCCTTTCATTAAACCTCTTTTCGGCAGATAGTTAAGCAGAGCTGAGCAAATCTAAAGCCAATTGGCCTTCTATTCCACTCTGCTCCGTAATTGGTAAACTTATCTCAGAACTACTCATCATAGCTGGTATATTATCACTTTTTTTCTCTGCTGCCAGGCGATTCATCAAGAATTGGTGTTTTGGAACTACAGCCTTAAACTTCAGACGCCCCAAACAGAAATAAGGGCGCATGTTAAGTTTCAGCAATAGGAACATGGAATCTTTGTCTATGGAGAAAATCCAGTGGTGTCCATATTCCGTACGGGTGCATTCCCAAACCGTCCAGAACTTTGTATTTAGCCCTTTATTACTTATCTCCAGCATTGTGAATACCCTTTCGGTATCCAGCTTTTGGCCTTTTTCTTCCGGAATGGACACTCTACAGACAAAAATTTCAGGTATATCATCTCCCAAAAGGGAGAGAAGGTCGGCTCCTTCCCAGGGTCTGAGTGTTGGAATAATTTCTAGGAGCCACTCTGAAGTTTCTTTGTCAGCGCACATAAGCAATAAATGTCCCGAGTTTTCCGAACATTTTACAAAACGTACTTGAGGGCCACCTTTTTGGGGGATTTTGAGCATTTCTTGTAATATGGAATGTTTGATAGAGTTAAGTTTTTCAGTTTCCAGCTGGACAATAGGGTATCCTCTGTGTACTATTGCAACCTTCACTACAGAGAGAGTTTCACTGAAAGATTTCCGCCCAGTTTTGTTTTTAGCCTTCTTCGAAGGATATTGCTGCTTTGGAGATTTGCTATTAGAACTGGGTCCCTCTTCCGCCTTAGAGGATTGGCGTTTGACCCATCTGATAAAGTTCTTCTTGATTACTTTTCTCTTAGCCTCTATGTAATCGTGGCCTGCATTCACAAGTACCTGAAGTCTTTTCTCTGAGAATTCTGACAGCTCGACGAGACGTACTTCTTCGTCTGTCATTTTTTCGATTTCTTCAACGGAACTTGTTTTAAAATTAGAATCAGCCTTTGCGTTGGCCTTTTCGGGAACAGAGATATTAGCTTCACCATCTTCATATTCAGTTTTTTTCGTTGTATTTTCATCAGAAATCATTTTGATCCCACGAGTAGCAAGGGAAAATAAACGTCAACCCGGCCAGAGCCCTGCATGACCGGGCAAGGCTATTTACTCTAGGGTGGCGCCTGGTGCCCCAGAGGCTCCGTTTATGGCACAGTAAACCCCTGTGTCATTCATCCATCGGCACGGGTCGCCTAACACCTTGGATTGGTCCCTACCAAATTTGTGCAATGAGTGCTGTGTGTGTGTGTTTTTTGTATGTATTTACGTAAAGATTGGGTGTTTGCAGAGTAGCAATATGCACTAGAGAGGCAGCTAATCCACCTCTCAACTAAAGGTTTGGAGAAAGGAATGGTTATGAAAGGAATCTAAGGAAGGATGCAACAATAGGGTGGTCAGCGAGGGGCTACTCACTGGCCCGCCAGTTCCCTGTTAGCCGTATCCTCTAAAGATTTGAGAATACGTTGCCCAGCCCCTACGACGAGGACGCAGGGTTGGCTAGCCGCTATGACTGGAATCGCCTAGGCTTTAACCAGCCAACACAGCCTTTAGGGGCCAGCTTTAAATGTGAGGATTACTTATACTTATATTTATTCCCGTGTTATGAAGTACACCATTTATGAATATTGTTTTCTCAAAAAGTACACTTACTAAATTCACCAGTTTTTTAACATGTTAAATACGTAGATAACCCAGTTTTCAACTTATATGTTAATAAATGAGAGTTACCTGCACTTGAAGTAATAATTATAATATTAATATATAGAACTATTACTTTAAACTTTTTCCACTAGTTTTCACTTTTATTTTAAATACATTTCTGCTTGTTGAGTTATTTGTTGAATGATTGCTTGATTGTTTATTGACTTCATCAACTTCATGCAGGCTCTGATTGGTGGAACCGTAGTAGAGCAATTGAGAATGTGACAGGCAATCACCACCATCAAAGGAGCATTCTGTGTTATTGCAAGGTGCATCACAAGCGCCATCTCCCACCCACACCCATGGGCAACTTCCACTGCAATCCGGCACCGGCCAAGATAAGTAAATCTATTGTGAAGGGAAAAAAATAACGTTTTGGCCAGTTATATATCAATAAAGAGTTCTTAGATTCTTTGTTTGTCTGTTTTTTTTTTTCAGAATTAAATGCAGCAATACCAAACTCTTACGCCCGTTTGCTGTTATATCTAAAATAAAATCGCGCTGAAAAATGGCATTAAAACTTTGCTACCTAATCGGACGTAAGAATTTGCTATTGCTGCCGATATAGATTTATAAATAAAAAAATACCTTCTGGCCAGTGATAGGAGAAATAAAATCTTCAGGCCAGATATGCTGTCCAATTAATAGATCATCATTTAAATATAGAAATTTCTCTGATAATCCTGGTATTCTGCAAACAAAAATTATTTTACTTATAAGTCCATAAAGTTTTGCTATTTTAAAAAATTGAATTTTAATCACACTCTTCTCTAGCCATTGCCATATAATCATTTCCCTGAATTAGAATACCTGACAAAACTTAAGGCCTGACGATTTGGAAACTAGTTTGCAGAAACCTCAAAGTTGCTACTCCTTTTAGTTACTACCACCACATCAGACACGAAGATTTCGGGCAATAAAACCATAAACCGAAGTGCAACTTTACTGAATAACTTTTTATTTTTTCATAATTTTCTCAAAAACAGCTCCAATGATTTTTCTTTTAACTTCGTGTACAATGTACACACATAAATACCTAATACTTTTATTTGAAACATTTTTCCCAGGAAAATTGATTTTGGGGGGAGGGAGGTTCTTGAAAGTACCAATTCAATCTAATAAATGGTTTTTATCACTTACATAATATTAATATATATTAGAAGCATTGATGATGGAATTCCAAATTTGAGGAAAACTGCTTAACCGGAAGTGCGACTTTGCAGAACTAGTTTTTTAGAATTTTCTCGAAAACTACTATTACGATTTCCTGTAAGTTTGGCATGCTAACTAAAAAACGTATCACTCTTATTTGAAAGATTTTTCCAAAAAAAATAATTTTTTTTTAGATAGTTGTGCGGAATTTTTTGGCGTTAATTCAAATGTTATATGCAGTTGGTTCAGTGATTTTGGTGCGTTCTATTGGGCCAAAATATAATCACTTCTATCTGCCAAGATTAGTAGTTAGATACTTATCCCTCTACCACCTCTGTATTTAAATTAGGACAAATATGTATGTCAAGAAAGTTTGCCTCAACGGAAATCTCTAGCTATCGCCACTCATATATACTGATTGATGTGGAGATCTTTTACAGACAAATGTAAACGTAAAAAACGTATTCTATGATAATAAAATATTGTGCAAGTGGACATTAACTACCTGTGAATATGTGCCTCAATGGCAGGACTGCTGAATGTAGGTAAATGATTTTTATAAATGAAAATATCATCATGTGTAATCAACTTAATTCGTTTATTCTCTAAATTTAGCCAGTATGGTATTTGTCCATTTGTAACTATATAAATATAGCGAAGCCAGGGAGCATGTCTTTCTAATGATCTCAAGCAATATCTTAACTCCTAAAAACAAACAGAAAAAAAGAAGAAAAAACAATTAGGTTAGCGTTGGAAAAATAGACAACCAAAGTTAAAACAGCTGGATGAATGAAACATTTCCTTTTTCTTCTTTTTTTTTATATATATATAAGGATAGTTATTGCTCATATAATTCTACATTTCTTTTTACTGCTCTAAAAGGTAACACTAACAAAAATTTTTCTTGATTTTATGTATATAGTTTCGACCAAGTCGTGAGATTTTCATTGCCTTCACAGCAATAGTTTTATGTCAGCAAATATCTCACATGTGTTCAGTTACAATCGTGACGAAACAATGCTTCTATATCTCATGAAGCGTACTTATCCATAATTCCTGTACGGAAAAGAGGACTGGCCAATTTGTTTTTTTAAGGATCTGGAGTAAGTATCACTGCATTATCCCAGCCTACCAAAGCCACTTTTATAACATACGATCAATTATGCTTCTGCACTTAACAGACGTTACTTTCATAAATGGTTCTTAGTTTTTTCTGATTCTCTTGAAAATGATCCAACGTTTTTCATTGATCTAGGATAAACGTTTAAACTGTCTTTTCGAGAATACTGCAGGGTTTTATCATCCAAGTAAGAATAAGGACACAATTAAATGTGTTGAAAAATAATTTTCAATCAAAATGTAAAAACTAGTGTAAGAGAAAATCAAATCTGTCTCTTTTCACTTCGACAATTTTAATGCAATGTTCATGGCTATAAGAATCTTTAGTATTCTAGAACTTTTAGTTTGGACATGGTTTGGATAATAAAAAAAATTCTCCAATTTTATTGTGGTTGGTTACGCAAAGCTAGAAAGCATCAGAGATATTTTCCGTGATAACCTGCTTCTTTTTATGGTCATCGACCGGTTTCGGGCGTTGCATTTGTCAAACAGTGTGAAACATAGATTTGCTCTGTGCAAATCTATTTTACCACACTGTTTGACAAATGCATCCTGATGATGGGCGAACGCTGAAACCGGTCGATGACCACAAAAAGAAGCAGGCTCTCAAGGAAAATATCTCTGAGGTTCTCCAATTTTACATTAGGCTTCCTAAGAAAATAGTTAATATATGGGCTGCTTGATCGTTACGTTTTTGACTAACAATTGTTTTGAAGGCATTAGGTTGAGAAAACTGATGTAAAACTTAAATCAACTATTCTAAAGAAACTAATCCGTGAAGTGAAACGTCGGTTGTACCAAGGTTTTCGATGCTTTGGTATGTGTCCGTTCTACCAACTCTAGTGTTATCTACTGTGTAAAATATGTTTTGTACTCTAGTAAGTATAATAATCTTACTAAAGTAAGGCCTTCAGTAATCTCTTTTACGGGGGACTCCGCCTCGCTTACCCCTGTGAACCCAAAAAAAATCCCTTAGCAAGTCAAACTTGAAAATAAGTGGATCACTGTTCTATTTTCGCGCGCTTACTGCCATGAGGGACGACCATAAGTAAAGTTCATCCGTGATAATGTTATGGAATTTTTTAATTTTTGTGGTAGAGTGCACACTATACCAGAATCATGACGGTAGAGTGCACACCGTTTTCTGTTTGCGTTTATAATTTGGATAAACAAGTTTATTGCCAAGTAAGATAACCTACAGTACATTGCACGTAGTCCTTTTTGTGACAGCGCCATTGGAAAGAATTTCTCTTGAAATATTCTGGTAATTTTTTTTTGTTAGGAGAAAAAGAAATATAAAAAGATAATTTACTTCTTTATCATCGTATCTTGATGGTGCAAGGTCTGAAGAATATAACATTTCAGGTAGCTCTAACATAAGATAGACTTTAGTAATATTCAGTTTTATTCCTTCGTTTACTTTCATAATTCTCCAACTGGCATTCTAAATAAAAAAGAAAAAATAAATAAATTATTAATGAAAAGTAACATACAAGAAAACTGTCTTTAAAATTTCATAACCCTTTTAGAACTTACTTGTAATATATTTTTGGTTTCTTTATCTGAAAAAAATTGCACTACAGCAGCATTATTATAAAACCAAATATGATTAACATTATTGCCAAACCATTTCGAAATTCTATCCGATGTAAGTGTTATTTCACTTACTGGCACTACATATACTGTATCATTTTGTGTAAACAGATTTGGTGCTGCAGGATCTGTTCATAAACAAGAACAAAAACAAAAAACATATAAAGCAATTTATATTGGAGATAATATTTTAAAAAAATGATATAACATAAATTAATTACTTGCCAATAGTCCAGTAAGACTGGGACATCGATATTTCAGTCTCATTTACTATAATATTCGATATACTGGAAGCTACAGTGGGATTCTCCCAATACATTATCATCCAAGTATTTGAATCTGTACAATTTACAAATTTACCCATAACAGTTCCTAATGAGTTCACTTTTCCACTTTTTAATTCCCTATGGAAATCAGAAAATGATATATGTACATATATATAATAAAGAAAGAGTTCATTGTTGGATAATATCTCTCGTCCTAAATCTCGTTTCCGTAATGGCAAGTTTCTTGAATTCAAATTCTCATATCAAATAAATTAAAAGTAACTGGCCAAAATGAACTTATTATACTAAAATCTCGTAGGGGGGCGGAATAGGTTAGCCATTTTTTAGAGAATCTGGCATCCCTGAAGGTATCCCATTATAATAACACGAACAAGACTTACACTGACCCACCAATATTCCACATAATACACATACGGTCTTCAGAGGTAATGTATACAGCTACTTGGGTTTAGCATAACTATATTTTACCTCACCGCCGCACACATATTGTCAAATTGCACAGACATTCTAGGGAACTACTTGCATCTAATTTGCTACAACTATCCTCTGTACATGGACATTCGAGGTTTTATAGAATCAGATTTTCTTAAAATACCTCTGTATTCATCGGAAACAATACAAATTGTTGTGGAAAATACTTTCCATCGAATTGTAAGAATGATATTTGAACTTATTACTAATTAATGTAAATTGTTAAGCCTTCACAGCTGATATTCCAGAACTGCGAAAATAATAAATAACTATGAACTGAGAGAAACTTTGAAAGGTAAGACAAAACACAGCCACTACCGAAGAACATCATCTAAGGTCAGTTTGTATTAACGGATCACTTAATTTCATCTGTACCGATATTCCTTGTTTTCTAAAGAATAAAATCTATTTCAAAAAGCTTTCTTTTTACTTGCTACAACTTATCATTTACTTCAAGAACTTGCTGGAAAGTCAAATAACTTGCCAGATTATGAGAAAACAGGACTTACTAACCAGTTTCTGTTCTGTTATAACTGTGATTTCGAATGTTCACACATTCCAAAAGCAATTCAACACACATAAATATTGACTAATCAGTAAAATCGGTCAGTTATTGCAAGAGAGACATAATAATAATGTGCATTCTTATCCATAAATATTAGAAGTAAAATCGTTAGTACCTGGAAGCGGTAATATGTGATGGAAGGCACACAATAAATGGGCATTGTTTGGCAAAATTTATTCGTAGTTTTCTTTTAAAATCCTTCAACTTGTTTTGTAACAAAGGATCTGATCCATTTACCCAAGTTATCACGGCATCTATTGGCCCATCTAAGCAATATCTGGACAAATGAAATTATATTGTAATTTTTTGTTTTACTTTTAACATTCTTAAAAATATTATATCCTACCTTGTAATATGTGGTTCAACTCTGTAGTCAAAATGATGAAAATAGACCTGAAACCATAAACGAATAAATAAAAAAAAACTAAACATATACTAGGAACTTCAAAATTCAAAAAACTTTTAAGAGTGCTAAAATAAAATAGATAGCATCGTTTAAATATCATCTTTTAAAATGAAATACTCAATTACAAACCTCCCATATATGCAGAGTCAATATGAAACCACCAATTAAGCACACAAATCTTAAGTACAATCGGTAAGATAAAAGGTCGTACACATATCGTTGAAAAGGTTTCCACATGTTCATTTTGGACCAAAAACGGAATAAAAACCATCTTTGATTAGTTTTTCTTTTGTAATGCTGTTTTTAGTCATTTTCTAACGGGATTTATTTTCTTCTCTCTTTTATTTTCTTCTCCGTTCATTTCACACTAATTACACAATGTTTCGCCGAAATACACACACATACTTCATAAGATAGCCCATGAATCCATTATAGTGGGGAATCCAGCCGTTGTGCATTCAAAGTCTCGATATACATGTATTACATTTTCAATCGCAGTAGTATCGATATTAAAAGTTTTTTTATGTCGCACAATTTTTTCATGTATATTTGATTTTAATTAACGTAAGTGAATTGTGCTTTTGGCTCAGTTGTACCATAAAGAAAAAAAATCGTGTTAACCTGCAATTATATTAAATATTATTCATTTGCATCTATTTATTATGAAATATGTCTATTTCGTTCAGAATATCTGAGGATAGTCAAAAAAACAAAAAGGGTAAAGCTTCTCCTTTATCTATCTATGTACCTAATCTTCTATGCAGACATAAAGTAGGTACTAACAAAATGAAAACTAAGATTTTTGTCTGTTTCGCAATAGAAAGTCAGGTTTACTGCCAATTCCCACATTCATGAGTTACAAACGTAGTACATATAACTCTGCTTGAAAGACATCGGTAATTTGTCATTAGGTATGAAACGGTAAGCTTACCTCGAAATAACCGAGGAAGATATTACACTTACACCAGACATTTTTACATTGACCAAGCTTTACGGTAATGATAAGTTGGATTCACGATATACAAGACAAAGACTGACAAACGGGCATTATTAAGTAGATTAATATTTTTACAGTAACAACATTCACTATTTTTTTTTTTTTATAGCAATGTATTATTAAGAAAGTAGGCAACCTATTTTATAGCACTAAGATAACAGCACATAATTAATTAATAATTTTAGTCAAGCATTATTTTTTTGAAGCCAAATAGTTTGAGGAAGTATTTTTACTCACATAGGGTCGCGGAACCTCATTCAAGTCCAACCTGCACGTCCTCGTCGCGGCTCTGGAAACATCTGCGCTCCAGTTTTGTGGATGGCCAAAAAAGGTGAATGAACGCAGAGGGTGGCCTTCGGGTTATTTGGGAACTTAGCATTCCCACGTACCTCAGCTACAATTACAGACTGACAATTGCAGCGGTGCCAAGCCTGGATTGTGAGTGGTAGGAACTTTCCTGCCCTCTGTGCACCAAGGTTCAGGTAACCAGGGCCCGGGTGCACAGAGGGGGATTCTGGAAAGCATTTCCAGAAGCATGGAAAACCTGCTTCTGGCGGAAAGCGTGCCAACAGTCTCCCCGGAGGTCTTGTCCACCTGCGGAGATGGTTGGTACGTGGTTAAAGTAAAAAGCGAGGTAATTCTGCATCGGTCATATGGTGCATATGGTCATTCTACCATTTATCGCGAGAGCTTTTAAGGGTCCCCATTACAGGTTTCCCTTCTGATAGGGTGTTGAAGACTTTTGTTTTTGATCCCTCCTACAGTAGCAGGTTACCTTCTAGGGAAGATTGGTTACGATTGGGTCCGTCTGGTGTGATACCTGAGAATAATTATCTCCGATCTTACATGGACGGTCTGGGGCTGCCATTTAATTTGAAACGGGAGACGACTTGGCGGTGCCTCTTGGTGAGTGGACATCTGTTTTCCACGCTGAGGGATTATGCTATTCTTTGTTGTATCTTGGCTGGGAGGGTACGTAACACTAACTGTGTTTGTATCTGTTCTGAAGGCGCTGAGTTCATGGGTCTTCACTTTTAGATTGGCGTTAGAATGTTTTAAAAGTCTGGAAGAGCTTTCTTCTCTGAAGGATGTGCTTCTAGTCTGGGTACCTGTTCATATGGGAATTTTCGGGAATGAGGAGGTGAACAGGTTTGCCAGATTAGCAGACTCTCTCTCTTTCATTGGTCCCGAGCCTGCTGGTATGCCTTTTGGCACATGTCTGTCAGGCTTCCAGTCATGGACAGCCTCACAGCACTCATCCTAATGGATGAGCACACTGGGTAGTCGGCAGTCTAAAATGTTCAATGGGGATCCGGGCATGGCTTCTAGTGAGGGGTTCTGAGTCTTTCACGGACCACCCTCAGGCATCTGGTAGGTTTCCTCTCTGGGCATTGTGGTGTAAGGAGACTTCTCTATACAGTGGGGTTGATTGAGGCTCTGGATAGCGTAGGATTTTGCCCTCCTCTCCCTTTAATAATAATTTTTTTTCTTAGTTAAACTTGCACATTAATTAAAACAGCCTAATGCTTCTTCCTGGCCGAAACGTTGATCGGCCGAAGTACAAGCACTTCGCCCTAGGAAAGAGCCTTCTAATAACACTTCGCTCCCTTAAAACATGGTTACTTTGTTTCATGGATAAAAATAATTCAAGCCTCACATGACTTTTTACATTACTATGGGAGTACTCATTTATAGACTATGCATACTTTTAACCTAATTTGGCGTTAGGAACGAAGATACGACCTTCCAAGTCTTGGCACCATCCGGTTACTCACTTGTCCAATGCCAAGTCAGAGCATCTTAAGTTTAGGGCCAGGAAGTGAGTAAGTGTGAGCTAAATATCTATAGAAATCTTGAGACGATATATAATTATATAAAAGTCTCAAATGGATCAATACAAAATGATCATTTCGAGGTATAAGTATACCAGAAATCGAGTTGGGAAAGACATGTTGAGGTGGCTACAACTTAATTGGCATACATAATTAATAGTAGCTCCCTAATATTTGAATATAGTATATAGTTGTGTATAAAAATGTACTAATATTTTGGAAGTGTGTATGATTTTAGTATGTGTATGATTAGGTACATTTACACGGAGGTTTTTCGACATTTTGGTGCGTACGCTCCAAACGTGCATGCCAAAACTGCCTGTGTAAATGCTCGATCTTCAAACATGCTCGAAGCGCAGTCTCGGCGACGCCTCTCAAAATCCTTTAAATTGTGCAGGGTATTGGACTTCACGCTCCATGCCTACAGTCTGATATGCAGGCTAGCGCGTTCCCGGCGCACACTCCAAGCGCGCGTTCCGGCATGACACTCCGGAGCGGCATGTTAAAACCGACAGATCGGAGCGTATGTGTAAAAGGGGCTATTGAGCTAGTGTTTCATCAAACCCAGTTATTGCTGACAACTACCCTGCAGGCTCGTAAGTATCATCTGTATTGTGCGTACTTATTTATTAGGATGAAAGTTTAAGTATTACGTTAGACTGGGATGCTAGCAGGGTATTAGAGTAGGAAAAGCTAAGCTAAAACTAAACGGCGACGAGAACTGCGGTGTACTGACAACAGTCCCCCTTTCAAAGTCACCATTGACCCTTCTTGGACAGTTGTATTTGTACTAAGAGTTTAGTTTTTAGTATTCTTTTCAAGAGGAGGTTGGTTGGTTAAGGATTAATTATAGACGGTAAAGAGCCTACTTTATTATAGACAATATTCTTAATAAAAAGTTTCCATTATATATATATAAAAAGTTTCCAGTATATATATACTTCTTTTAAAAATAATTTCACAGGAATTTACGTTAACGTTCAAGTCTCAAGCAGCCGTCATATCTGCATTAATCGCCCGATGTCGAATATTCGTCTTCACCAGTTTTGAATTGGGATAATAGGAAAAATTCGTTTATTTTTATTTGGCACCAACAAATTCCGAACATTTTATGTCAAATAATAAATTGTTCAATATCCGATGACTGTTCAGTATATGCGACGGCGTTATATGATGGATAATACCATACCTTTGGTTAAATAAAGTCATTTATGAGCTACTTGTCGACTGCATTTAGCTCCTTTTTGACGGTTTCTGTTGGATTTTATAAAGTGACCTCACAAAGCTGAAGACTGTTGTTATCTAAAGTAATGTATCCTATGAATTAAATTCATGTATAGTATTTTTTTTTTATTGAACTTCAATAATCCTGTGATAGATCAAGAGCTAATTCTGCTACATTGCACAGAGTCACTTGCAATTTTTTTTTTATAATATAAAGTTTTATTAAAAGCTTACATTAGTGTTTTTTACTCAATATACTTTACATACTTCTTTTTCTTTTTTAATCAGTTTTAAAAAAGAAAGACTGAAATTTAGAAACATTACCGTACAATGTATAAATTTTTATAGCGAAAGTATTTAATGCCTAGGGGCCAGAGATTTTTTATTAAATGTGATTATTAATCACAAATGTACTACTGCCATTAATAACTGAAAGAAATGTTCAGAAAATTTAATTTACTTATAAATACTGTAATAATAATAAAATTAACAAATTTTAGAGGTTTTATTCTTATTTCATCTCCTCTCTCTTGTTTTTTACTTATTTACTTTTTTTTACTGAAGCATTTTCATGCATTCTTTTAAAATATAGTATTAATCTGTATCACAATCATATCGATTACTTTTTTGAGTTTTAAATTAATGAAAATTTTAGGATTTATATCAGGTGGTAAGAAAGTACATTATCTATTCTCTTATAGCCTTCTATTGGGCGGAAACCTGGCCTCCCAGGCATTGAGACGACAGGGCTGTGAAAATTAATTTTCAACACCGTACATACAATTCTACATGTTTATTTAATTAAACCCTACATTCATTATATAAATACTTAAGATCACCTTCAAAAGCTGGCTACTATTTTGTGTTTTATAAATGTTGACATCTTGAACAAATTTACGATCTCTTCAGTCGTAAACTTTTGCAGCGTAAGGTCTGCCAGATAGATAGATACAACATTTATTTACCAAATATATATACAAATTTACACAGATTATTTGGAAGTTCAAATATATAATTATATTACACCCTTCCTATAGCTAACATTAGATATAATACTATATAACTACTAGTTGGGGAAAAAAGTTGATTAAAAACCCCGTGACATTTGAAAAATAAAGTTTATAAAGAAAATTGAATATTGGAGAGATTTAATTTTATGAATTAAATATATATTTTATTCTTTTATGGCGGTAGGTCAGTGAAGAATCATAATCAGCAATGGATTGGCAGAGAGGGTTAGGGTGCGTCCTGACTCTGGCGAGTAGTTTTTTCAGTCTTAGTTTAATAAAGTCAGTTATAGTAGAGGTGCCGTGATGTCATGAAGATGGGAAATACGGGTATAGCGAGGTAAGGTGGCAAAACGAAGGAATTTGTTTTGGGTAATTTGGAGTTTGGAGAGGTTAGATTTACAGGTGGAATTCCAGGCCGCACTGGCATATGTTAGCATTGGACGGACAACGACTTTATAGGGGATCAGTTTATTTCCAGTAGACATGTTTGAATTTCGGGACAGAAGTGGAAAATGGAGCCTAATTGCTTTTTTACCTGTATTTACTCTGTCAGTTATGTGTGCTGTAAAGTTAAGTTTGGAGTCGAGTAATATGCCTAAGTATCTGATGCTATTGGACCAAAGTACTGTAATTCCGTTAGCTGTGACGTAACGTGTAATGTACGGTCTGCGTTTAGTAAACATGATGGCTTCAGTCTTGTCATTGTTGATGCGAAGTTTCCACTTTTGGCAGTATTTTGAGATCTTCTTCAGTCCTTCAGTGAGTCTGTTGGCTATTGTATCAGTCCTAAATGAGGTAGTATACAGTGCAAGATCATCAGCGTATAAGGCAAGGTTGACATGTTCGGTTTTAGGGATGGAGTTTAGATAGGTAATGAATAATGCAGGACCAAGGATAGAGCCTTGGGGTACTCCGGCAGAGACGGGATAAGGTGAAGATAAGGCGGAGTTTATGGAGACACAGGATTTTCTATTCAGTTATTTTCGACACAGGATTTTCAGGAAAGGTAGGACATCTATTGGAAAGGTAGGAACGGATTAATTTTAGGAGATATGGAGGGATGTTGTACTCGATTAGACGGTACAATAGACCATAGTGCCAGAAGGGTCGAATGCCTTTTCCATATCTATTAGAACCACCATGCCTGTATCCTTTTCCCTTGGGAAATTGGCAGTGATCTAATCTATTATTCTGGTGAGTTGTAGCTCTGTGGATAGTAGCGGTCTAAAGCCAAACTGTTCATTTATTAAAATGTTGTTGGATTTTAGAAAGTCCATATATCTGGTAAGGATAAGTTTTTCAAAAATTTTGCCGAGGGCACTGAAAGACTGATTGGACGATAACTATGAGGGGAGGAGACAGGTTGACCAGGTTTTCGAATTAGTATTGTTTTTGATCTCTTCCATGTATCAGGGAAGTAGCTCAACAAGAACATACTATTAAATAGCTTAGTTATTTGAACTAAACCTTTACGAGGTAGATGTTTCAGCAGTATGTTAGTTATACCGTCAAGTCCAGGACTAGTTTTGTTTCTTCTAGAGTGAATGATAGTGGAAACTTCTTTTGGTGTGATAGATTGAAAATAACTGGCCATGATATTAGTTTTTTCAAGGTCAGAGCTATAAGTTTAGTTATTATAAAAGGAGAATCAGAAGAACTATGAGGAGCACTAAAGTATTTTATTGTCTTCTAGAAAGAAGACTGAGAGTTAACGAGATATGATAGAAACTTTTGTCACTTCTTATTACGTCAGTTGCTAATGTGTTTATGTATTGTTGTTTGAAATTATTTAGAAGTTTCTTATATTCTGGATATCTGTGTTTTGTGGTAGAGGTACCGAAAATAACTTTTTAGTTTAATGAGAATTTTTATGTATGGAGGTATATCGTTATAAAGATGGTAAGAGCTAATTTTTGGAATGCATACATCTGCGGCCTTAATGATTAATTTATTAAAATCCGAAGTTGCTTTTTTCAGTGAAGCAGTATCAGGGATATGCCTGCAAAGGTCTATGTTATTGTTTATAAACTGTTTATATTTCGGCCAGTCTGCTTTAGTATAATTGTATTTAAGTGAAGGTGTGAGAGAGATTTAGGTAGTGTTATGGAGAGTGAGTATGACTGGGTTATGATCAGAACTCAGGAGAGGAGCACTAATAGGTGAGGAATAATTTTGGAAATTTTTAATTAAAGCAAAATCAATGGGTGTCTCTGCCCAGGGGGATAGTATGTAGGAGTGTCTGGGGTAATGATAGCAAAGTTGCAACGACAACTCTAGAAGTATTTCACCAGCGGCATTATTTGTATGGCAATTCCAGGCGAGATGTTTAGCATTAAAATCACCCAACATAATAACACAACTATGGACTGATAATAAATTTACAATTTCATTAGAGCAGATTCTTTTTAGAGGCGATCTGTAACAAGATATTATAGTAACAGATCTATTTTGTAGATAAATTTTAGCACCTACGGCTTCAATTCTGTTACAATTCGGTATTTACCTGTTCATGTTTTATGTTACCTTTAATGGCTATAGCGACTCCTCCTCCTCTATTATTCCTATCGTTACTATAAACCCTGTATCCACTCAGTTTAAACGTTGAGATCTATTAAGTTTAGTTTCAGATAGACAACATATATCGATGAACTTCTCTCCCTCTGTATTGTTTAATTCTACAACTTTTTTATGGACTGAATTAGCATTCCACTGTAGAATTCTAAATATATTTTTATTGTTACTATTAGAGAACATAAAATAGTTTATTTAAAAGAATTATTTACTAGACAGATATAAATTAATCAGTGAGCACACATCATCGATAAAAACTATTATTTTTGATAAGGGGTCAGGTGTTAATTTTATTTTATAAAAATTGTTTTAATTATATTAAAAATCTTCTTAATGTTAAACATACTTATGATTTCTTGAAATGCGGAGGAGAGACAGGAGTCATTATTTGTTGAGTACTGCGGCTGATTTCTTTGTTGTTTGCCAGCAGAGGGCCATGCAGGAGTGGTTGACGGACCTGGTTGGCTAGATATCTGAGGGAACTCTGACGGTTTATACTCAAATCTGTTTCTTGATTTGGAGTTTCTCATTGAGGAGAGGAGGCGACGTCTATTCTTTCTTCTTCTTCTTGAAAAATTCTGCAGGTTCTGTCTGAGGGCTTATGGTTGCCACCACAATTGACACACTTCAGTATAGAATTATCTGCCTTGTAAGGGCAGTTAGGGGAATTATGATGTTCAGAGCATAGTTCACCAACTGGTTGCTTAAAACAGTTTTTAGAAATATGCCCAAAACTTTGACAATTATAACAAACAGTGACCACTTTTTTGTTTTCGTATTTTTCCCAGCTTACTCTACATTGAAGGATAGTATGAGTCTGGGAGATCTCTTTACGTCAGTGTTTGGGCTGAAAGTTATGATAAAAATAGGCAATCTTTGTATTGGTACTCCTTTTAGTTCTTTTTTAGTTAGCTGTGTAACTTCGACAACCTGTAATCTTTTGTCAGCAAGGTCTAATTTAACCTCCTGCGGAGTGACTGCAGTGGGCGGACGAACAACCATTTTAGTCCCAACTCAGAAGCTGGGGAGTAAGTGTGAAATTCAATTTTAGAATTTTTTGAAGTAATCCTTGAAGAAGTTATAATCGCGTAAATTTTGAGTATAAACTAATACTCTGTCTTTATTCAGTTTTATTCCATTTGTCCACTCAGTTTGCTTTTTATTTTATTTAGTGTGGCACTGTATTTTTGAATTGTGAGTACATTACGATTACTGGCATTTTAAATGATTGTCTGACCGTTTCATTGTTGTTAGGTTTATCAGCAATTTCATTATCTGACTCCTCGTCTGATGACAAAGGATCGAATTTGTTGGATAAAGGAATATTCTTAGGCGAGTTTTCTGGGGTAAAAACACATTTACGTTTCTTATTTCTTCTATTGGCAATAGGAGTGAAAGAGTCATGTTCAGAAACAACAGAATTAGAACAAGAAGTTAAATTAGACGTTTGAGCGGTATCCATTGAAGCTGACGTATTGATGGATTCGTTAACTGGAGGTGGATTGATGGATTCGTTCAGCCATGCTGAGCTTCCCCTCTACGGTGTGCCCGCAGGCAAGTGAAATTTTAATGTATCACAGCGTCAAGTTTGTATTAGTGAAACACTCCCCACCCCACAAATATAATTCACCAATTGAAAGTTCCAAAGTATACGGAGTAACGTGTTGTATACTTGTTCTGTATATAAAACTATGTTAACACAGATTTTCGACGTGTTTAATCACATGACAAATTTTATAGCTGAATAAAATAAAATAAGAAATTTGTTCTAACAGTTAAAGTAAAAATTAAAACTAAATGAAACTAAACTAAGAACTTGAGACAAATTTCAGAACTATTTAAAGAAAATTGGAGCACAAATACATAGAAGTCTGAACACTATGCCTGCACAGGGCTAACTGAGGTCTGCCAGAAAATTATTTTAATCTCATAGTTCCACATACACTCTCTGACAGAGCTCATAAAACCTTCACATGGAATACGCAATGACAATTAAAACATAAGCAATTATTATACTATGCGTATCCAATTTCTGTACAGGTATAAATTCTCTACTGATCTCAAAAGACCCGTAGCCTGTTAATCAAACATTTTTGAACTTAGGAACTGGTGCTTGGGAGTTCAGCCAATCCTACAAAACGTACCAACAGTTCAGGAGTTCCAATTTAAGCTACCCCACTTGATACTCATTTCTATGCCACTTCAATCAACCGGTTGCCAAGACAAAATATTGTACTGAAATTTAGACAAAACAAAAAATGAAAACCCATATGTCATTCCAACTCCTAATTTAGCAAAATAAAAAAAAACAACCGAAATAACGGATTTGAAGGTCACACTAATACTATTAAAACTATCCCTTAAGTCTATTAAAAAGTCTAAGCTGAAAGTTAAAACGAGTTTTAATGTAATCAACCCAATCTGAACTGGATATGCATTATAAAATTATATTGGCTATATGACAACAACGTTAATGCAAAAAAAAAGTATATTATTCGCTTCATATACCTAAATTGAATTAAACGCTTAGAAAGAAGCAATGTGGGACTTGCCACAGACTATAATTGGAAAATTCTCATTAAATTTTAATAAACTTATTTATATAAAGTAGGATTACTCGTCAATTTTTTAAAAATGCTAAACATCATAAAATAATCTCATAGCAAACTCATAACAAAATCTTGTTGTTTCTAAACTTACAATTTTAACCTTTAATATTTCCCTTTTGAGATGTCATGCTTAAAAATCAATAAATAGTTTTTTACAAAAATACAAATAAATTGGTTACTTTAATTAGAAAAAAATCACGAGATTAGGCAACTGTTAAGTAAAGACTCAGTTAAAACCGTTTATTTTATACAAGAGTAAAAATCTTGTTTTGTACGGGATGGAGATCAATTCCAATGATGATGTGGTAATTTTGCAGAAAGTATTAAAAATAATAAACACTGATCTAGATGTGATATGTGATGAAAATGATTTGGTTTATCTGGTATTTTATCCGTCGTAGCATGCATATTTATATTGTTCCCAACCGGTTTTGGATTTTTATCCATCATCAGAGCAAATTCACCAAGTTCGTGTAGAGAGTTCACTTCAACTTAATGTTTCTGTTACAAACGCACTTTTTGTTCTCTACACGAACTTGGTGAATTTGCTCTGACAATGGATGAAAATCCGAAACCGATCAGGAACAATATAAGTATGTATGCTGCGACGGTTAAAATACCAGACGTTATCCAGCATTGCGGACCCATCCACAGTTTTGGTGTATGTTAGAAAACTGGGTAGAACTTGGGAACCGCTAAACCTCCCGTTTTGCTTAAATTCGATTCCGAGAGGAAACGTAATGATATACTATTTAAAAGACCACTTTTAAAGGTTTTAATTTATTTCTAATGGAGGATTATCCAAAAGATATTAGAGAGAAAAGGAAAATTCTGACTAAATTTTACAAACATGCTAGGGAGGAAAACAGAAAGATAAAATTTGGTTATAATTATTTAGTTTTAAATAGAAAAAGGATATACTGCGAGAATTTACTAAACGGTGAAACACCAAAATCAAAGAAGAGAAACAGTAAGAAGGCGCACCAGTGCAAGAGATTCAGATGGTGCTGTCATACCAACTGAGGACTCTAGTCGACCGCTGCAGCAATAGCTTGTTACTACTGAAAGAAAGAAATCTCAACAAATATTAAAGAAGAAGAAAACCTCTTCTTCTGAGCTGGCTTTTGAACAGCAATTAAGGAATCGAGTAAATAAAGCTAAGGTTTTATTTTGGAATTTGAAAGACTAAAAATATTCAGGACTTTTCTCATTGTTATGATCAATATGAGACTATGGGTTTCTCTGAGACATGGTAGGAAAAAAATATTAATATTAATAATAATAATGCCTTGATGGGTTTAATTTTATATTTTCAAATGCCTTATGAGCAAATAGTGTAGCTCGGGCAAGCGGAGGTTTACTTCTTGCAATAAAAAATTATTATAATTATGATATAATAAATATTTCTAATTACTGGATTTTCGTTAAAATTCATCTTCGAGATATTCAATTTATCGTGGGGTTAATTTATTTTAAACCAAGTATTGATTTAATATACATATATGGTAGGTTGTTTTGATTTGTTAAGAAAAAATATATATAAAAAGTATGTATAAGTATTATATCTCTGGTTGAGTTTATAGAATAATAATTTTGTTCAATTTGTCAAATTCTCCTTGTCTTATTTTATTAAGCATATAATGTAAATTTAGGTAAAAATTTATTTTTTCATTTACACTTTCTCTTGTTTGTTCTTTTGTAAGGCAACCCTTCTTTGTATAGGGGAAACCCTAAAGACAAAAAATTATTAATAATAATATAAATTATGCAGTGGGCAGTAAAAGAATAGGAAAATATTTAGTTTATATGTAAGGTAAGTAAGAGTTTTCCCACGTTTTAGAAATTATGTGTGAAAAAAACATAAAAGGCCCTATCACTTTTAGTTGATATATATTTCCAGGAATATAGATTTATAAAGGACAATGGAGGCAATTGCTACCTTAAGGTTTTCTCTAAATTGCCACATCAGTGCAATATACAGTTAAGTTATACCATCCATATTATATTAAAGTATCAAATGCATTGCTAGAATGCCAAGTTTGAAGAAAACAGGTTAATCGAAAGTGGAATTTTACAGAATAGATGCCAGTTTTTTTTTTTTAATTTCTTAAAACAGATACAACGATTTTCTTTAAACTTGGAGTGCTAACTGCACAGATTTTCAGGAAAAAATGATTTTAGAAGATGCGCCATTACAAGTTGTGCTGAGAGGTGACAGAAGGCGCTACAGAGTACAGTGTGGTCACTATTCAGTCAAAACTTTGTTCTGAAAAAACAAATAATTGCAGTAAGAGAACGTTATGTGAATGTTTCACATCAAATCGTGTTATAATTCAACACTGAGTAACAGAAATCCCAGTGAAACTTGGTATTCAATTATTAAGAGATAATATGATGTGTATTTTTAGATCTAGCAAAGTTGCTATTTTTAACTTGAAATATAAACATTTAATATTTTACCTATTATAGAGCTTCGTTAAAGGATGGAATGCGTTGGCGCACAATGTGGGTAAGTGAATATGGTCACTGGCCCAAGACATGAATTTGATTTCATAACATCATCGGAATAAATTATTGGTCTTGTAGGTAGAAATCGATAAAAAAACAAAAAAATATAAAGTTCTGTAATAATTCAAGCGTTCCGTGAAAACTGAGAATATAAACTATAACTGTAGTTCACTGTAATTGTTTGAAATTTCTAGGAAATTTTCGTTTTTTGTTGTTTTTGGTAAAGCAAAATATATTACATAGATATATCATAACAACCTTTTCTAAATATTTAATATGTATAAGTCACAGTTTTGATTTTATCTAAAATAAAACCCTTCTGAATTTCTGGAGACTTGCTGCTGTACTTAGTATAGATGAAGTTAATATTATTCTCAGGAGCTTGCCGCAGTATAACATAAACAGTATACACACAACAAATTTAGTAATAATACAAAATTTTATATATTAAAGGATAGGCACCCAGCCATTTTATTTATCGTCATATATAAAGCAGCAAACAGAATACATCTTCATTCTTATCACTCTACCTAACACACTCTCACTCTCTAGAGGTGGGTACACGAGTGGCTGGCTAGGTCTTGTACTGTTGAGTGGCTGATGAAATACAAGTATTCTCATACTCCTCGGAAATCCACAAATTCTAAAACCACCAGTAGTATAATGGAGAAATTTACAACAGTATATTTTAGAAAAAGTAAAAGTTTCAAGTGTACACATAATGCTGCGGTATAATAAGAAATTTCAATATTTTCGAAGGTGCTTTTATTTCAATAATGTGACAAAAAAAATAATGAAACAAGAAAAAAGGTAAGAGAAATCAGTATTCTAGTCTGTTTACAATAAATTTTCAACTACAATTCTGAAATATATTTTTCAAAATAGGTTAATCAGGAAAAACTGAACAAAACACAGCTAACGGTACTTTGACTAGAACATTCCTTTCGTATAGTTCAAGACACACTACTTTGACCAACTACACTTGGTAATAAATAAATTCTTTGTCCAAACACAGACCATTTTAAATAGAAGTTACTTCTAATTAAACTGGCACAAATCAGGTGATAGAAAGACCATGCAGGGATAAATCCTCCCATATCACATCATTTTATAGGTTCAGCAACACTTTAAGTAACAAGAAATTGGTTTTCTAAATGCAAAGCTTGGCCTACCATATCACCATAGAAATTCTATAGCTATTTCAATAAATTTGTAAATAATAAAATAATATTATTCTTACTTAATAAGTGTATGTATACTAAATAACTTACTTATGTAATTATTAATTTTATAACAATCTATACATAAATAATAAACACTATAAATATCATAATCAATACTAGAGCATGTTCCATTTATGTGGCATATGCGAAATAAAATCCTCTTCCCATTACTAGAAAGGGGGCAAACAATAAAAAAAAAAGTGTTAAAGGAAAATGAATTCATGAAATGTTGAATGAAGTTTTTATCATGAAAAAAGTACAAAGTTCAAGTTCTAAGGAAACTTCCCTTCAAAAACTTGTTTTAAAATAATATTTTTTTGTCCGGAAACCAATAATTGAATTTAGTAAATTATGCCTAGGTTTCATATTAATACCAGTAAATAAAATAGATCCTCAAGAGAAAGAAAGCCTGAGTTCATCATAGAAGTATTAAATTTTATAGAAAGAACTGCCAGGTTGAAAACAATTTAATACAAAAAAAGAATCATATATCTCATCTATATAAATGTGTGGCTCAAAACAATCACCTCATCATAAAAAGAATATGTAGCTGAGCTTTCAGAAACTTGATGCAAGAATAGGGATTCTCAGGTAAAATAGCTGGAAATAAAAAGACTAAACAGGCGAGATCAATACTTCCCATGCTTTTTTAGAAGGTAACTAGCCTCTGAATTGGAAATAAATAAAAAAATCTTATTGAAAAACTCAAAATATTTGTGTAATTACTTCCGTTATTTTCAAGTTTTAATCAACTTAATCCAAATTTGAAATTTGTAAGGAACATTTAATGGCTCCTAATGTTTGTATATATTTAGTGCTAATTAATTATACAATGCTCTCTCAACTATTTTAATATAAATTGTGTAAATATCGTAAATAATCAGGTCACTTATTTTAAGGGCAGACAGGGCTGATGCGACTTTAAAAACGCAGCATTAGAGGGATGGTATTAAAAGATGTGCCATAATCTATATACATTACTATTTTTAAGATTAACTTTTGTTATAGTGACTACCTCACACCTGCGGCTATTCAAGAAAATCTCTAATAGAATGAATACTATGATTTCCATTATCAGTAGATATATGTATGTATTTATTCCGATGAAGGTAACTAATCCTTATGAATTTATATGTCTATAAGTTACAAAAATTAAAATTAAAGATAGATATTGGTTCTACCTGTAACAATTTGAAAGGAAATCGATGATGGAGTCTTGTTTATCAAAACGTTTTTCTTTTACAGAAGTTTACTGTTTCCATCCGCAGAGAATATACCCTAATTTTTCAAACGAGACAAATACAATAAATGATAAACATTTTGTAATATAAATTTATATATAACAATAAAATGTGTATGATTCAATATTATTATTTTTTTCATATTTTATATTAAACATAAAGCTTAATTACAAAACATAATAGTTGAAATTGAGCTTAATATTCATTGTTTTTTCCCTTTTGAAAATAATAGTGTTTATTCTCTACGGATGAAAGCATGGGAAAAGCTTGGATAATGAACAAAATTTAAATGTTCTTGCAAAAAAGTGGACTGCATAAATCATTTCCCTTTAATTTTAAAATATGATCCATGTTTTTTATTACTTCTTACTTATTTTTTTAACTCACTTTCAATAATCATAATAATAATAATACTTTATTATGAATTAAATAAAGAAATACAATGTAGAAGTATATATAAGTATTATACGGCTTGGATATTCCGTCAGCCGGAGTTAGATGTAAAAAAAAAAGAAAACTAAAAAGAACACTAACCTTGAAAAAGTCAAATAAAAATAAATAAATAATAAATATGAATTAAAAAATTGATATAAATAATAATAATAAATTATCTAAATGAAAATGACTAATCCATTAATAGTTACAAAAATGTAATAAAGGAAATAAACTAAACTCAATTAAACACTAATGACAAAGAAAAGAAAATGAATATAAAATGCATTAAGAAAAATCATTTACATAAGGAGACCTGCATACAAAATAAAATAAAACAAAAAATAAATAAATAAAATAAAATGGGAGATATTTATAAAACTGTGAAAATGTAAAAACAAAAGTATTATATTTAATAAAATAAAAAGGAAACTTGATCAGAAATTAAATTCTTGAACCAGACTGTACCGATAACGCCAAGCAGCCCGTGCACACCTGGTAAGATCCTTGCAGTTTCGAGTGTTAAGCATACTGACGAGCTGAACCACAGTCAAAGAAGGAACCCCGAGATAACACATCCGGAACTCCGAAAGTATAGGACACACAGCCAGAAAATGCGCACAGTCCTCTCTTACTCTCAGGTTACACATGGATCAAATTTCGGACTCTCTTTCCATCCAAGGAATATAATTCAGAAATAGTAATTCAGCCCTCATTTTGAAGAGCCAGCGCAATTCATTTAAAGTAAGAACGTCGGAGTTAGACTCTTCAACAAAGGTGAACAATTTCGCCTGAAGGTCTTTCAGTCACTCACTTTCAATAAGTGAGTGTGGAAATTACGAAATATATAAAGCTGATTTCTGAAAATTTAGAAGGAAACTAAATTCGACAAATGACTGTGTTACAATATTTTAATGTTAACCGGGAACTTGATCAGCTACAGTAGGTATGTGGTTGTTTTCATTCAATAAAGACCGGTTTCGGATTTTCCACCATCGTCAGAAACTGGTCAAAATTAATAAAAACAAGGATGCTATGATGAATAAAATTGGGAAACCAAAACACTGGATTATTTATTTATTTACAAATTTAATATATATATATTTACAGATTGAAATTGAAGTTCCAACGTATAAGCATTACGCCCTTCAATACAATTGAAACTGACACATTATTGGAAAAATTCATTGCAGGGAAAAAGGAAAGAAAAACCTATAGTTCAAAACATGTATCAGTAATTAATGTTGTTAGTAAATATATTACAAAACTCTCACTGGACTTAAAAAAGAAAGCGGTTTAATTCTGTAGTTAAGTGTATTAAAATAACAATGACATTTCTGTAATGAAAAGGATCATGAAGTAATAACAAATTTTGAGTCCAAAAGATTGTCATGAAGTTAATAGGATTTAAACAGAATAATGCTATTTATATAATTTCCTCAATGTTGTTAATCTATCACAAATCATTGTTGGAATGTTTATACTACTATAAAATGAGCTGGATAAGAGGGATCAACTTCTGTTTAAAATCTTTAATAATGTTTCAGGATTGAATAACAAATTATTTCTGTTAAAAAGGTATTTTTTTTTGGAAAGTTAGCTTTATTAACTAGTAAGAAACCAAAGAAATATGAACTTATTATCCGTCCAAATATCGATTAAAAGAAATTTTATATTTAGTAAAGAGCTTGTTCTTCACATCTTGATTAGGAGGCTTCTTTTCATAAAGACAATCATTTCCCTTACAGATAAAAATAGTATTCAACATTAATATGCATGGGTTATGTTCCGTATTACTATTTCCATTATTATTATGAAAACTAAAAATTCTTTTAACTTCTGAATATAAATAATGGAATATTATACACTTTGAAAAGATTTACAAGTTTCCTTGATTCTTATGAATAACATAAGGAAAATTAAGTCCTTAAGATAACAGGGATTTTATCCGTCCTGGCAGAGCTTCTTTTCATGAATTCTGAACAGTTTCAGTTTTTTCTCCAACAGTCAAAATGTAGCTCATCAATTTCCTGTAAAGTGTTGATTTCTAGTTAAAGTTCTATCATATACCAGAATGAAGTCAACTCCTTCTACATAAATATTATCCACTTTGAAATTTGACGTTGGGGGAAAATCGAAAGCGATCAGAATTAAAGAAAAATGAAGCCTGTCTAAGTAGATAAATCCCATATATTTATTCAGCATTGAGGGTTCACATACATATTTAACCATTTCATTATCATACCAGAAACATTTCTCTCAAATATCTAACTGTCATCTATTCAGAATGTTTAGTCAACTGAGAGAATTAAAGGTGAAAGTAAATCTCATTTGCTATAAAATGAAAGGTTACAAGGATACAAACCATTTTTAGAGAAGATTAAATATTTAAAATTTATTCAAAAAATAAATTACCATCGAATCTGGAGGGAACCCCACTCTTTCCAGCTCAATAAAGCCACGCTGGAGTGCCCACCTTTCACACACCAACAAAATTTGAACAGCATCATCGATCGGTATCAAGTTCGGCGTAGATACTTTCCCCATCAGATGGAGATACGTGCTGAAGTATCCATGTCTGCTAAGGAATTGGGTAAGGTAGTTAAACTGCCAAGCTTGCCAAACTGCCACTCTACTCATAGCTTATCACTTTCAGCCTTGTCAGCGCTCGCCTATCAGGTTCGGGAATCTCATCTTAGTTTCAACCGTCATTCCAAAATATTTAGCGGCTGGCTTTGTAGATACGGTTTCCTCGCCGAGTCGCAGCGGAAGCTAAGTCATGGGATATCAGACAAAGTGTTTTCATAGCGTTAATGAAGCTGCAATTTCTCTTATTCCATATCATTTCGCGTTTAACGGACGTCTCATTTGAATGGCTGGCGGCCATGCTTAGGTGCGGGCTAGGGCAATAATAATAAAAAGAACACCTTCGATGTATTTAGAACTAAGAAACAGCGCAATATATATGACACTTAAATAAAACACCTTCTAAACCTAAATCATAAATTATGAACAATATTTTATTCAAAAATTGAATTCTTTAATAAGGAGCAATCTGTAATTTAGAGCCTCTTTCAAGTAACGACATAAATTGATCCAGTTATAGCCATTTAAGTAGTTACAAACTTCATCAATAATCAGGGAGTTTTTATTAAAATATTTTTTTCTATAACAGGATAAGATAGGGCAAACAGAAAGAAAATGAACTATATCCTCTTCTTGTTTAAATCACATAATGAGAATAGCTGGGAACTATCAGGTTTAAAAGGTCTGTAATTTAAATTAAAAGCTTTACTCCTACCCCTTATTATTAATTTTATGCCATTAAACGATCCATTTGTAAAAATAGTCTACATTATAATTTAATTTTGAATAAATTTTATGAAATACTTCTTGCCTAGCCTTTGATTCTGCTCTTAATTTTTCATCAGCCTCTATTTTAATTATTAAATTATTTATATTTGACTGCCAGACCTCTACAGATTTATCATGAAGTTCTTCTTTTGTATATTATATTGAGAACATAAATTTTTCAAATGTTTATACAAAAGTATATTTCTAGTTATACTTCTTGGGCAATAATTTTAGGGAATCTACAATTCGGTAATTTCAGTAACTTTAATATATAATTACAATGTAATTTTAATGTATAAATGTGTATACTATTCTCTATTTTTAAATCTATTATGTGATTAGCGGTATTTGGAAGTTGAAATAATTTTTTAATAAAAAATCTACGTAGCCGTTCTACATATTCATATCTTTTAACCCCATACCTGAGCACTGTAACACAAAATAGTATCTAAGGTAGCGTAAAATAATCTATACTTGGCGTCTAAATGAATGTTAGGGTTATACATAATTTTTGCCCAAGTACAATTTAATCCGAATTTAGCGAGGCTCAACTTTTCTTTTAAGTGATTATCATCCAGAGATAAGAGAAGAGTTACGAGGGCATCTAAGTATTTGTATTGTTTAACAACTTCTATATTCGCACCTTCAAAGTTTCATCGCTCATTTTTTGCAAATCTACCCGCTTTCTTTGTACACACAAAAATTTTTGATTTATCTAAATTGATTTTAACCCCCAAGTTTTTGAATAATTGCTTAATCAGTTTATCATCTCTTGTAAAATTTCTGGTTTGCCCGCAATTAACACTATATCATCCGCATACAGAAGTATGCGAACATTCAGATTCCCTATAAACAGTCCGATTTCATCGATTTAGATAAATTGAGAATAATGTTAGGGATAAAAGACACACATGCTTAACCCCAAAAAAAATTTCAGATATTTCCCCCTATACCTAACCGCTGCTCTAGACCCCGTGTATAAATTTCTAATTATATTGATGAATTTATTAGACAAACCTATCCTAGACAATTTATAAAATAATAAATTTCTCGGGACTGTGTCGAAAGCGAATTTAAATAGATAAACTTTTTTTTTTGTATTCCCTCATTAAGTTTCTCAACTCAATTAAATTCATCAAACTAATAATATCATCTATTGTGGAATATTTCCTTCTGAAACCCGCTTGAAATTCAGAGAAATAAAGCCAAGTTAATCGTCTGTTTAGAAGTAAACCTTCGCTTCCGAATCAATAAAAGAGATTCCCCTATAATTAGTAACTATTTTGTATCACCTTTTTCATGAAAAGGGTATATTAAGGCATCTTTAAAATTACCTGGAATATTAATGGAATCGTAAATCTCATAAAAATACGAATTATTCTTGACAGAAAATAGTGGAACAGAACCAGTGGAATACCACACAATATCAGTGGCATTTTTAAAAAACTCTTAGGGGATTCTGAGCCCTGGAGCTTTTCCGTTTTTCGCTTTATCTAAAACTATTTGTAATTTTGAGACAGTAAAAATACTATCAAGTGTAACATTTAATAAAGGTTCCGCAAATAATATTATAACTTCATTGACTGTGGGGTTATATAATTTTTCGAAAAACCCTTTAAATTCTTCAGCCTTTATTTTTACATGATACACAAACTTTTCTTTTTTAACAATTTTATTGCATCCCAAAATTGTTTAGAATCTCCTGCATTTTTAAAATGATCAATTATAAAATTATAATCCGACTCATTGGGACTGCAAAGCTGTTTGTAATGTTTGTTGGATTCTATATACATCCTTTTTTAGCGATAAAATTAGTTCTTCTAAACACATTTATTGATTTTTTTTTCCTTTCGTTTACACATTGCCAATAGTACCATTCGTGTTTTCTATTTAAAGGTTTAGTAACCTTTTAACCTATTATTATTATTGTTACTAGAGACTGTTTTTCTTAATTTGAAATTATAAGAATACTAACTAACTATAAAAGATATAATATATATAAATTAATTTATAACTAATTAGATGCAAATGAGAATTCCGTAAAAGATCCAGCAGCATCTCACTATCAGCCCTAGGTGGATATCAACATTTTTGGGTGCCAACAACCGACAAACTATGAGGAAGTATGCTATAAAGCTGTCAATAATTAGAAGATATTAAGTAGCAGGTTCGCAACCAATGAAGCGCACCCTGACCGTCGAATATATTATGTATCTCATCAAAATTACAGATTCTAATATGACGGTTTCCAGATTAGAAGTTTATCCTAAAAAAAGGCAAGCTCCTCAGTAAACTTATGTGTAGTTCTATAGTAATATGGCATTTATCGCAATTTGTTAAACGCAAAATGATATGGAATAAGAGTAAGTGAGGGTTCATTACCGCTATGAAAACAGTTTGTATGATGAACTCTTGGCTTAGCTTCCAGCTGCGAGGAAACCGGGAATGTGATAGTTAATCACAAATATACTACTGCCCTTAATAATTGAAAGAAATGTTTAGGAATTTTTGTTTTATTATAAATACTGTAATAATAATATTATTAAATTTTAGAGGTTTTATCCTCATTTCATCTCCTCTCTCTTGTTTATTTTTTACTTAAGTATTTTTATCCATTTTAAAATATCGTATGAATCGGTATCGGTAAGAAAGTATGTATGTTATCTGTTCTCTTACAAAATGCCACCAGAGTTCTCCAACTGCGGCGAAATTAAAGATATACTAATAATTGATATTATTTCAATGTATAATTATTGCACTGAACAGTAATTTTCTTGGAAATTATAACATTGGCAATCTGTTAAACTACTACTTAATATTCAATTCAATTTATTTATTTGCCTTGGGGATTAACCCCATACAAATAAGTATAGTTCTTCTAGAATAGCAACGGGCTAATGGGGACAACTATTACTTAATATCACACATGGCAATCACGGACATCGGAATTAAATTTTTTTAGGAACGCATCTATCTAATTTCTCACTTTCGAGAAATAATTACTTCGGTTGAATGAAATGTTGCTCTATATACATAACCAACATGTTAAATGCTAATTGCATTCAATTATTTAATTTAATTTCAACCATGTCATTTCTGCCAACTTATCTGCTGCTCATTCTGTAATCTTAATGATGGAGAGGTTTCCATGTTCAAGTTGAAATTTATTAGAATACAATTTTTAGGAAAATTCAAGGATGTTTGTAATTTTTTTTTTTGTCTTCAACTACTACAAATTAATTTCAGATGGAATATTACCACCGTTTATGTATGTATATTCCAAAACAATACGAGGCTGCTCTTATAGAAGAAAAATCAACGATGTTCACATTATTACTTCAGAGCCTGTCAATATAGCACTTAAACAGCTTAAAAAAGAAATTAATTATCATAATAAAAAAATATATAAATTTGTTTGAAAACAGCATACAAAATATTCATTAAAGAACTGTACAAATAAAACTACTGATTAAACTTTACTGTCACATAAATACAATTTTGTGCAGTTGGATATTTTACAAAATATGTCCTTTAAAAATATTTATTCCAATGGATCGTATGGCCCGATTTCTTTATATTCGAAGTCTTCATTACCATAAGCACGCCCCAAAGGAACAATTTTTTTTATAAATTCCAGAGGTGTATATCGATTTATAAATGTAAAATAATCGAGTTGTGTTTTACAAATACCATAATTGATAAGTTCTTCTTTTAAAGTATTTAAACTTAATTCTGGATGTCCCATCAATGTATTTGTGACAGCATTGTGCAATATAAGCACCAATCGTTCACAATGGTATCTCTTTGCAAATGTATATTTAGTACTTAATTTTTTATCCAAAAATGTGTAAAGTTCCTTTTTAATCCATTTTGCTGGTTTAGCCAACTTTGGAAGTGGTTCATTATGTGATGTAACTTTTTTCCTTTCTACATTTCCAAAAATTCTATCTTTCCTCTTCTTATTCTTGCTAAATTTAGAAATCAATGACAAAGACTTTTCTGTAACTAAATTACTTTCATTATTAGTTGTGTGTGTGATTTCACTTAGCTGGGTTTCGGAATATACAGCACTATGTGGTAATGTAGTTCTAGAATTTCTTAACGTCATATGCAATGTACCATTTCTTAAACTTCTTTCTTGAGTTTCCACTATGATGGCACTCCCTTCTAAAATTGACCTTGCCCGTACTGATTCATTTTCATCTCTATAAGAGGTGCTGAATGAATCGTCAGGAGGTCTATTAAAACAAGAAGATTCTTCTAAAAGCACTTCAGAACTGTAGGGTTCTAGCGACTGAGTAGATGTAGTTTTGGTATCATTTTGTGCATTAGAAACTGAATCATCTTTATTTGACTGATGAGCAGAGGCTTCCGCGATTCTTGTTGCCATGCAGGTATGCGAATTGTAACTTAATAAATTTTTGTTTGAATTTGAGGAACTATTTCTAAGTGTTCTAGAAATTGTAGGTGTATAGCTGTCAGACTGTACAGCATCTGTTTCAGTTGTTAAATACAGTGATGAGGAGGATCGAGGAGTTTCTGGGTTATCACTGAGTCGCATGCGCTTCCTAGCCAGTGAAGGAGTACCCAATGATGTAATGCAATTCTTTGGAGTGCTATGAAATAGTAAACGTTTCCTTTGTTTAGGTGTCTGGAGAGCAATTTCACTTACTTCTGATGTAATCTCATAGGAAAGATCTTTATTTGTTTTATTATCAACCGCAGAATAATTATTCAATTTCTTACTGACATCTTTGGTGGATATATTTGTGGATGGTACTATTTTGCAAGAATTGTGGACCATGGAGTTTTTACTTTTTTCCCCCTCGCTTGTTTGCACATCAACTGAAAATTTTCTTCCGCTGATCCCCCCACCTGATTTTTTAATATTTATAGAATCATCTTGATATGGTATAAGTGAAGAATGTGGACGGAATGTGACACTTCTTCTTGGTTTCTTAACTGCAGTAATGCTTGACTTCCTTGTAACATATTTTGGTGCAGCAAATTCAAAGTCATTTGCGGTATTATGAGTTTTCTCTCTCAAAACTTTTTCCATCTCTTCAGAATGTTTCCTGGATGAGAATGTTGACAAATTATCACCTAATGAACTTTTTCTATTTTCATTTTGCAACAAAACATTAACAGATAGCCTTTTAGATCGAGATGAACGTTGTACAAATGGAGTACTTTTATACTTTTTCTTTTTACTAGAAATTAATTTATCATTTAGAATAGCACTCACATCAAATGATACTGATAACTCTCCAAAACGTTCAGTATTGCCCTTAGTCGTAAAGGAATCCGGTGGCTTTTCTTTTTCTTTACTAGAACATTTTGGAGATTCTGTAGTTATCTTATTTGTATCTTTTAAGGGTGTTTGCCACTTAGAATTCGCAACCCCTTCATTTCTTTCACTATTAGACTTCAAAATTGATGTAACAACAGAAATGTTTCGAGAACATTTTTCTCTCTTTCTTTTACCAGAATCAGAAAGCTGTTGTTTATCTACTGCCTGATTATCAGTGCCTTCTGTGTTACTATTATATTCATCATTTGTCACCTCTGACGTCACATCCTTCAGACATTCATTTTGCCTAGAAATTTTTGAAACTTTATTCCTAGATGCCACTTTCTCGACTCCATTGGAAATATTTGTCTCATCAATCTTCTTGTCAGGCTTACAATTTAAATTGGTAGCAGATGCTTCACTTGAAGCAATATTATTACTAACATTAATTATCTTATCAACATCTCCTTTTGATTTACTCTCCATTAGTGCTGGACTAATGTAATTAATTTCCCTAAGATTTTCGCTAGCTTTACGTAGTTTAGTGGATGAATTTTTGGAAGTATTTATAACTTCATAAGATTTATTGCAACAAAGTCCAGCAATTCTAGGACTTTTTCGTTGAACTAATCTTTTACTGTCATCTTTATTTAAAACACATTCATCTTCAACAAAGTGTCCATTTCCTGTTTGACAAAATATGGGAGATTGTTCAACAGACAATTCATCATTGCTTGGCAGTGGTGTAGGAAGCAAATAAATTTCATTGTCACCAGTTTGTGCCCTAATACTATTTTTAGTTAGAGAAAGCATGGACATAGTATAGATCCCAGTTTTTGACTTGTTTTCAGTTAAGCGAGTTATTTGTAAGTTTTCTGCTTTTTTTTCAAAATTTTTTGATATTTCCTTTTTCTCAGATAATTGGGAAGCAGATGCTACTATACCATTTGGACTGGAGGATAATAATATATTTCCTGGCACTAGGTATAATTTCCTAGGTACGCTTCCATTTAACTCCATCTGAGCTTCAGCTTCTTTGTGAATTTCTTTTTGAACTCTTTCATTTGCATTATCAGGCTCAGCCTTATTTTCAAAATTCACATGTGAACCTAATGAATCACGGGAATCTGTTCCTTCAGTTAACTTATTCTTGCCAACGTTTTGCGAAGCAGGTGTTCCAACTTCCATAATTTGTAACATTTCTTCACCATTATTTTCTCTGACTTCATTGGTGCCACATTCAACTTTGTGATTCTGTGTAGGTTCTGTGCACCCGTCAGACTCAGATTCTTTATAAGAATGAATTTCTGCAATGGTAGTTACTACGCATACAGATATATTTTCAACATCATCAGTGATAGTTCCACAAGGGTGTTTACTCTGAGGAGCACTTTTTTCCTCTGAAATGTTTGATGGCTTTTTATAATTAGCTGATTCTATTTTACGTTCCTTTTCTAAAAGAACCTTTTCAACCTGTCCCTCAGAAGATTCAAGTGATATTTGAACTGCATTGTTTCTTTCTGAATTAGTTGGTAAACTGCTATTTCTTTCTTTAGATACCGAGCGAAGAGAATTCAGAGCAGTATTCGAAATAGGAGAAGATAAAATGTTACTTATTACAACTTCATCACCTGTACATCGCTCATCTGGCGGTGTAAGTACATTTTCGTTTGATGCTGCTTGAGCGCCATTTTCTCTAGAATCTTCTACTTCATCCCTAGCATTCGCATCTTCAGTAACAGCCTGACTTTCTGAATCTAATGAAGGGCAAGATTTTGTTTCATTGTTCGGCAACAGTGCACTCTCGTCAACATTATCTGGTGCAGCAGTTCCGATTTCTACAAATTGTGCTATGCCTTCACTAATATTCTCACTACATTCAGCAGCTTCAATACTTAGAATCTGCGTAGACTCCGTAAAGATTCCAGTGAGAGATTCTTCTCGAGAATGAATTTCTGCAATGGTAGTTGCTGTACACATAGCTAAATTTTCTGCAGCTTGTTCCTTAATTTTAATCGAATCATTCTGAGAAAGCGGACTTTCATTAAATTCCGAACATTTCTGTGCACTCGCATTTATTTCCGGGTCTACATTCGCATAATTCTGCATTAATAGCTCTTCTTGTATTTTCCCAGAAGTTGATAAATTTGATTTATTTAATTGTTGGATTTCAGCGTTTTTTTCTATTCCCTTTCCATAAATATAAGTTTCATTTATGCTAGAAGCATCAGATGTTTCAGAACGCTGGACATCAACTGTTTCGCTTTGTTTATCAGTACTAGCAATAGATGTGTCTAGTTTGCCCGCTAGTGAATATCTTTTAAGTTCGTTTGTTCTTTTGAAAGGATTTTGAGTTACACCTTCTTTGTTTACGTTGCATATGCTATCATTATTTTTTGAAATACCATCTTCCTTTAAGGGGGTCGTATCTGTTTCTTGAATACTTTCATTAGAAGAATCAAATGTCTTCTCAAACCTAACTGAAAATTTCTTTCGTTTCAAATTCTTCCTAAACGGATTAGTTTCACTTTCCACTGGTTTATATTTCTGTTGTTCTTCTTCAAAAGAAACATTCTCTTCTTGTGTTGTGTCTAATGCAAATGAAGCTTTCACTTTCTTAACTCTCGCTTTTTTAAATGGATTTGTATTTGTAATGTCACGAAATTTATTATCAGATGTATTTAATGTAGAATCCAATAAACTACTGGATAAATCGTGTTGTTTAGTTTGTGAATTAACAGTATCATTTGCAGTATTTCTTTTTTGTACTGTTTTTCTAGTATTATACTGCAGGTGACTATCATCCATTCTGGGTTTTAATTGACTAATGAAAGTTTCACTTATTACTGGAAGTAGTGAATCTTCGGAACAAGTATTTTTCAATAGCAATGCCTCAGCTTCAACTGACTCAATAAGTGGTTTAGCAGCCATACCAACACCTTGAAACAAATTCGAAGTTAATATATGAAGATTGATACAAAATTAGAAATTAATACATTAATATAAATAAATTAAAAAGCAATATAACATTTTGCCTAGGCCTTAAAAATACCAAAGCGTTAAATCCTAATATGAGATGTTCTTGATTTAGATAAGTATCTATATGTATTTTATATTTTATAACAGCTATGAATATTTTTAACAAAATTTATATTAAACTGGGAGATACATTTGAGTTGGACCAAACCAATTAGATGAATAATATCTTTGACAAAAATGATAATGTAGCACTTGATAAAACCTTAAAAACCTTATTTGATATGAAAAATATCTGTAAAATTGATTCTCAACAATATCTTTATAGTTTACATATAGAGTGATAGACATGGCAATCAGTATATCTTTTTTATATTTATACTGTCCAAGACCGGTTTAGGATTCTCAACCAAAATAGCACTTTAGTGGAAAACATAACCCTACCTTTCCCCAAAAGACCTCTTAAATGAAATTTTGCAGAGAGATGTTCAAATAAATTTAAATTGTAGTTGTTTGAAGAAAATTTCTGGAGCTATTTTCCCAGAGAAACCAGTTTTAGAAATTAAACCAAATACTATATTTAACACCATATTTTTGACTGACTTACGCCTGCTACTGTTTTATAACTTTTATAAAAAAAAAGAAGAAGGAAATAACAGAGAATGTGCTAATCATAAAGGTATTTCACTACTAAGCGTCCCTGGAAAAATATATGCAAGAATCTTCGAAACAAGACTGAGAAAGCAAGTGGAACGACTGCTGAGTGAGATCAATTTGGAGAAGAGTAAGACCATGGTAATAAGCAGAACAGGGAAGAAACACAGTATACATGTTAAAAATAGTCAGCTGGATCAAGTTAACATATATCACTATGAGTTCTGACGGAAGAATTAAGGATGAGTTAAACTCAATATTTGCAGTTTCCGGGAGACTCTTCCAAGCAATCAATAAAAACGTTTTAGCAAAACAAAAAGTGTCTAAAAGGATTAAGTGACGGTTTACCGAACAAAATATTCTCCTGTTTGGACATATGGATATTAATCTTGGTCCCTCACTAAAAAGAGTTAATGCTGCATTCAGGCCTCTTAAATGAGGTATCTTAGGCATCGGAGGGCAAAACAAGAACGGATCGCGTGAGAAACACCACCATCAGGAGTAATTTGGAATGCGATCCCCTAATATCACATGTCAAAAAAGTGCAGTTTAGATGGTTCCGGACACCTTTCTAGAATGAACAGAGGAAGACATCCAAAAATACCATTTGAGGCTAGGTGCATGGGGAAAAGATTGCGAGGAAGGAGACGCGTAACATGGGATCTTCAGGGATCTAAACCTGTCAATGTTCAAGACCATGATAGAGAAAGGTCGCGAAACGAGGCAGTAGACAGAGAAAGGTGGCGTGTCTTTTGCAGATCCTCTACACTGTGAGGTAGAGGAGGAATCCGAATAAGTAAATAAGTAAGACAGCAATCAATATATCTTTTTTATTTTTGTACTATCCCAGACCGGTTTAGGATTCTCAACCAAAATAACACTTTAGTGGAAAACATAACCCCACTCCTTCCCCAGATGAAAAACTCTGGATTCTGATTAAAACAAGTAATATACATATACGAGGCATGTCCAGTAAGTAAGTGTACTGAGGCTCTCACGGCCGGAGGGATTTTGTTTTCAAATTGTTGGCTACACTGTCGTGTAGCCTGATTCCTCCCCTCCTCAACGAGACCGGTTCGAGTTCAGTACGTTGAGAACTGTCGACGCGACAATACGTTTCGTGAAAAATGTCAATCCAATCTCCCGCCAAGTGTGAAATACGCGGCGTCATCCGTTATCTCGTTTGGAAGGGAAAAACTCCGGTTGAGGTTTATAATGAGGGAAAAACTGCATATGTGATAAAGCTATGAATCGTACGAGTGTGTTCAAGTGGTGCCGCGAGTTTAAAAACGGTCGCACGTCTGTGCATGATGATCAGAGGAGCGGAAGACCTTCAATTGTGACTGATGAAATTGTGGAAAAAATTGAAAATGCGCTCCGTGACGATCGCAGATTGAATGTGGATGAACTTTCTGCGATGTTTCCGCAAATCTCCAGATCTCTGCTACACGAAACCATCACAGAAACCCTCGGATATCGGAAACTGTCCGCGAGGTAGGTCCCAAAACAGCTGATAGACCAACACAAGTTGAATCGAGTGCAGGCCGGGCAAGAGTTTTTGAGACGCTACAAACTCCATGGAGATGAATTTCTCCGCTCCCATCATTACTGGAGATGAAAGTTGGGTTGCACACTACACACCTGAAACCAAAAGGCAGTCTCAACAGTGGCGTCACACCTCTTCACCCTCCGCCAAAAAGTTCAAAAACCACAATTTCAGCCATGAAAATCATGGCATCCGTGTTTTGGGACTGTCAAGGCATAATTTTAATTGAATATATGCCTCAAGGGGAGACCATCAACTCTGCAAGATACTGTGAGACCCTAAAAAAATTGCGGAGGGCGATTCAGAACAAAAGGAGAGGCATGCTGACAAAGGGAGTCTGCCTGCTGCACGACAATGCCAGTCCACACACGGCCAACGCCACGATGGAACTGCTTGCCTCGTTTAAATGGGATGTCCTGAACCATCCCGCGCATTCCCCTGACCTAGCACCTTCAGATACTACCTCTTTACCTCCCTGAAGCTGCACATGGGTGGAAAAAGGTTTTCAACCGACGAGAAGTGGACGAAGGGGTTGGCGGGAAATTACTTCGAGGAAGGCATCAAAAAATTAATACCCCGGTTCACCACCTGCATTGAGAGGAATGGTGACTATGTCGAAAAATAGCTTACATATGTACTAATGTAACCAGGTAATTTTTTTGTTCAAATAAAAATTTTTGTAACCTACAAAAATTCAGTACACTTACTTACTGGACATGCCTCGTATATAAATAAAAAGGATTGTGAGCTGATGAGAACATTATCAACATTCTAAAAGTTCAGCAGATGAATATGATTTCATGCATATTCATGCATCCTTGGCTTGCTTATTTTCGCTTGCTCATATATGAGGTTCGCCAATTTATTAAAAATTTGGTTCTAGGGCGGATACCAGTAATAGTTTAATACGTCTGATAAATACAGATTATTCCAGAGGAGGAGTTTATAAATATGTGCTTGCTTAGAAAAATAGAGTTCAAAGCAGAGGCCTTCCAGACTGACGAGTCACAATTATATTTCCAAAAACAAAAAAAAGGGGTATGCAGGCCACACCCGATTATTCGAACAATATACAACTGTGATTGAAATGTGTAAAATACAGATGAATAAATACATCTCCTAGCATAAAGAAACTGGTCGGTCTGGAGCAGGAGCATGGCAGTAGATGGAGCCAAAGGTTTGAGGGAGTATTCGTACTCACATAGGGCGAAACTTCCCTATGTTTCTCGAGACGGCTATTCCGTCGCGGAACCTCATTCTAGCCCATCCAGCGCGTCCTCGTCGCTGGCTCCGGAAACATCTGCGCTCCACTTTTGTGGAAGCGTGGGTGGCTAAGCTGGAGAGCGAACGCAGAGGGTAGCCTTCGGGCTATTTTGGAACCTAGCTCTCCCACGTACCTCAGCTACAATTACAGACTAACAAGTGCATGGTTTTCCCATTAGGAGTGTGAGTTGGTGGAGACTTTTCTGCCCTCTGTTTGGGTCGCCATAATTTATGTGCGGCCTGAATCTCTTGCAGCGGATTCTTTTGCTGCGGAGCCTCCGTGGGAATTCATACTGCATCACTTACACCTAAACGCCTTAACATTAACACTTACACAATTACAGTCTTACACGCCAGTGGCACGTGCTGGTGCCACCCACATGTTTGCCGTGTGTGGATACCTGTGTCGTGGGGAAAGGAAGTCCTGGTGGTTGAGGACGCAGGTTCACGCTAGAGGCAAGTTAACTCAGCGGGCCTGGCAGTCCAACACACCACTTTGGTTCCGGACTCCGCTAAACAGGCGGCCAGAGCCTAACCCAGCTCTGGTCAATCGGCTAGCGTAAAATACGCATGGGTGAGCTCCTGGGTATTGTGGGCCTTGGCTCACAATCCCTGGGCGCTATATCTCTGGGGTAATTCTGGCGCTTTTCTATAGCGTCCCAATTTGTGAGGCTCCGTGGAGGGTGGAGAGCTCCGGAGATGAATTCTTAAACTTCATTTATGGATATAAATAAAGTAGAGTCGTTAGCCGAGGGCACCTTAGAGGAGGGGGTTACCGGTGGTGGGGGAAACTCCTCTGTGCATCCAGGGTTGGGCGACCAGGGCTCGGATGCACTGGGGGGGGGACTGGAAAGCATTTCCAGGAGCATGGATAACCTGCTTCTGGAGGAGAGTGCGCCAGTAGTCGCTGCGGAGGACTCGTCCACCTGCGGAGATGA
Organism: Triatoma infestans; assembly: GCA_011037195.1. NCBI lineage: Eukaryota > Metazoa > Arthropoda > Insecta > Hemiptera > Reduviidae > Triatoma > Triatoma infestans. The sequence continues at coordinate 157,531 of JAAEAF010000470.1, forward strand.
ATGGCACGTGGTCAAAGGAAAGAAGCGAGGCAATTCTGCGTCGGCCACGGCTGCTGCGAATTCCTCTGCGAAGGAAAAGGAAGCTAAGCCAACTTCTGGTAAGGTGTCTAAGGCAACTGAGCAGAAGAAGAAGCTTAGTGGAAGATACAGGCAAAGGCGTGCGAAGAGGATGAGATCTGCTCAACCTGCATCTGCACCAGCTGAGGATATACCTATTGGGGCTCAAAAAAGATCCAGAACCCCGGGGGACACGCCGCCTGGAATCCAGCCGGCAGGTAAGAAGCCTAAGATAACGGAGGCGGAGAGAAAGCTGTTTCTGGCCATAACCAGCAGCGATCCCTCCGAGCCTCTCTCTGATGATGACGCTTCTGTCATCAGAAGGGAGATGCTCGCCATCGTTAGGAAAACTATACAGGAACAGTCATGCAGGCTGAAATTTATTCAGTCGGGCATGGTCTCTGAGGGCTGGTTTCTTCTGGCCTGCTTTGATCAGGCCACATTTGACTGGGTGTTAGAGAATGTTAAGCCTAGTTGGCAGGGAAGGCACTTCAAGCTTATGAAGGCGTCTGAGGTCCCCACATGGCTAGGATCTCTATGTTTATTCCGGAAAGCAAGCATACCAGCGAACAAGTGCTGAAAGATATTGCCTTCCAAAATAACTTGGATGTAAGCCGATGGAGGAACGTGTATCGACAAGTCGAGAAAGGAGTATCCTTGGCTTGCAGGATTGATGATGCTTCTGTCCAGGCGTTGAGGAAGCTTCTTTGAGATGGGCAGGCTCTTCATCAGGTTGAAGAAGGAAGATGAGGATGCTCCTACCACTTCTTCTGAGGCAATGGAGCAGGATACAGGTAGGACTGACAAAGATGGCAGCAAGTAGGGTAGGTGTTTTTTTTTCCTCCTTCACCTATCTGCTTCCTACCGGGTACTATCGGGATCTAACTCTTCCGATGTTGACTTGTGATTATGGCGGTTGACAGGGTAGAGATGGTACAAATTAACTTGCAACATAGCAAAGATGCAACGGCTAACTTATGCCATTGTATCGCTAAGTTGCATACATATTTTATTCTAATACAAGAACCTTATGCCTTTAAAGGTTTGGTTCGAGGATTGAGTGTGGTTGATGGCAGACTGTTCGTGGCGGATGGCGGGGACATTCCTAGGGCATGTATTTTTGCCAGTCGGAGTGTCGACGCTGTTCTGCTTCGACAGTTCTGCTCTCGGGACTTGGTGGCGGTGAGGGTTGGTCTGGGGGTTGGTGGGCGTCGTCGCGACGTAGTTGTGGCTTCGGCTTACTTCCCCTATGATGGCCCCTCTCCTCCTCCTCAGGAGCTAGTGGGTTTGGTTCGGTATTCGGAGGCCAATGACATACCTATTATAATAGGATGTGACGCGAATGCGCATCATGTTGTCTGGGGCAGCAGCGACACCAATGGTAGGGGTCGCGCTCTCATGGATTTCCTGGTGGGCACGCGATTAGAGGTCCTGAATAGGGGTACTGAACCCACTTTTGTTACTAGGATTAGAAGACAGGTTATTGATATTTCCCTTGCTTCTAGGAATTTTAGTGGTCTGATTAAAGATTGGAGGGTGAGTCCTGAGGCTTCTATCTCCGATCACAGGATGATTAGGTTTAGTCTGGGGATTGATCCAATTACCCTGGCTAGTTATAGGAATCCTAGGAGGGCGGATTGGGGTTTATATTCTAGAATCATTGAAGATAAACTGACTATCCAATCAGAAGTCCCTGATGGTAGAGAGGAATTGGAAAGGGAGGCTGGTATTCTTCATGAACGCATTAGATCCTCATTCGAGGAGTCTTGTCCTCCCAAGGTGGTTAAGGGTAGTACGAACCCCTGGTGGTCCTCTTCGTTGGAAAAACTAAGGAGACAGGTAAGGGGCTCATACAGTAAGGCTGTCCTTGCTGATTCTTCGGAATCATGGGATAGTTATAACAGTATTAAAAGAGCATATAAATATGCTCTGAGGAGAGCCAAGAGGAATTCCTGGAGATCCTTTTAAGAGGATATAAATTCGTTCCAGGAATCATCTAGATTGGTACGGATTCTTAGTAAGGATAGGACAGTCAGTTAGGTACCCTACGATACTCTGATGGTTCCTTCACAGGGGGAAGGGGAGACACTGCAGCTTTTGCTTGATACTCACTTCCCGGATAATATTGGTTTAAATGCTGCTTCGTCTTTGGTGGGTGGAAGGAGATGGGACCCTGAAGATGTATCCACCTTAGATGAGGTAGTCACACATGATAGAGTCAGTTGGGCAGTACAAAGTTTCTCACCTTTCAAGTCACCTGGACCGGACGGGATTTATCCTTGTCTGTTGCAAAATGGTGGGGACGTGCTGACGAAGGTATTGTTAAGATTGTTTAAAGGATGTTTGATGTTTGGTTATGTACCAACATTATGGAGAGAAGTAAGGGTAGTCTTTATTCCCAAGCCGGGAAGAAACGACTACTCTGACCCCAAGGCATTTAGACCCATTAGTCTTATGTCTTTCCTCTTGAAAACTCTGGAAAGGTTGGTGGATAGGTATATTACTGATGGCCCATTAAGGGATCATCCACTCCATCCTAACCAACATGCTTATATTGTGGGTAAGTCGACAGAGACTGCATTACATTGTCTTGTCGGAAGGATAGAATCTGCTTTGGAAATAAAAGAATATGCCCTAGGGTGTTTCTTTGATGTTGAGGGGGCATTTGACAGAGTATCGTTTGATGCTCTCGAAGATGCCTTGGTACGAAAAGGTATACATCCCGTCTTAATCAATTGGATAGGTGTCTATCTTAGGAGTAGGGTTATACAGGCTTCCCTTGGCGGGCGCACCATGATAGTACAAGCGGGGAGAGGGTGCCCTCAAGGGGGTTGTCTCTCACCAAAGTTGTGGTGCGTCGTCATGGATGACCTTTTGGTTAGGATGAATTCATCGGGATTTTATGTGCAAGCATATGCCGTGATGGTGTTATTTTATTGTTAGGGCGCTGTTTGTCCACTATTTCGGACCTAATGCAAAGCGCCCTTAACATGGTATATTGTTGGTCACAGGATAAGGGTCTTTCTATTAATCCTATTAAGACCCAGGCAATTCTATTTACTCATAGAAGGAAGATAGTAGGTTTTACACCTCCTAGGTTGTTAGGTACTTCCATACAGGTTAGCAAATCAGTGAAGTTCCTTGGAGTAGTTCTCGACAGTAAATTGAACTGGTCGGAACATGTTAAGACACAACATCAAAAGGCGATAATCTCCTTTTGGCAATGTCGAAGAGTTGTAGGTAAGAACTGGGGGATCACTCCCAAGATGATGTTCTGGATTTATTGCATGGTCATTAAACCTAGATTGGTATATGCGGCTTTGGTGTGGTGGCGTCGCATTGAAACACGATCCGCTAGGCAGCTGTTGGAAGAAATCCAACGTTTGGCTTGTCTGGCGGTGACTGTGCGTTTCGGACTACACCGACCGCATCTATGGAGACTTTGTTAGGGATTCCACCTCTCTTTGTGGAGGTGAAAAACCAGGCAATGAAAGCCTGTTATAGAATTAAACAGGCAGGTTTTTGGCAGGGTAAGCGATATGGTCATTCTACCATTTATCGTGAGATGCTTTTAAGGATTCCCATTACAGGTTTCCCTTCTGATAGGAATTTGAAGACTTTTGTCTTTGGTCATTCCTACAGGGTTAGGTTGCCTTCTAGGGAAGATTGGTTAACCCTGGGTCCGTCTGGTGTGATTCCTGAGAATTATCTCCGATGCTACACGGACGGTTCCAGGATGGATGGTAGGTCTGGGGCTGCCGTCTATTTTGAGACGGGAGACCATTTGGTAGCGCCTCTTGGTGAGTGGGCCACCGTTTTCCAGGCTGAGGTTTATGCAATTCTTTGCTGTATTTTGGATGAGAGGGTGCGTAACACTAATTTAAAAGGTATTTGTATCTGCTCGGACAGCCAGGCTGCGTTGAAGGCGCTTAATTCATGTGTCTTCACTTCCAGATTGGTGTTGGAATGTTCTAAAAGACTGGAAGATCTTTCTTCATTAAAGGATGTGCTTCTGGTCTGGGTTCCAGGTCATATGGGAATCTTTGGGAATGAGGAGGTGGATAGGTTTGCCAAATTAGGTGCCTCTCTCCCTTTCATTGGTCCAAAGCCTGCTGTTGGTATGTCTACTGGCACATGTTTGTCAGGCTTTCAGACGTGGATGACCTCACAGCACTCATCCTTATGGATGAGTGCAGTGGGTTGTCGGCAGTCTAAAATGCTCATTGGGGGCCCGGACGGAGCTTTGAGTCGTGGGGTCCGATGTCTTTCACGGACCTCCCTCAGGTATCTGGTTGGATTCCTCACTGGCATTGTGGTTTAAGGAGACATCTCTATATAATGGGACTTGTGCCTGACCCTTTTTTGTAGAGTTTGTGAAACTGAGGAGGAAACACCCTCTTTTGCAATCTGATGATCGGATTGTGTGGGCTGTGCAGGAGATTAGGTTTAGGACCTTGTCCGGAATAGGATATCGGAGAGGATCTTAGGGCGGTGTCCTTTTAAAGGTTTGGTGTGCGGGTTCGTGTCGTCTGTGATGAAACTTAGATGGTTAAAACCTGGGCCTGGATTTTCGTTCTAGTCCCAGCGGTTGTTATTCTTTAGGGGTAGCTATATGGGCCCAGGGAGGCTTTGGATAGCGTAGGGTTTGCCCTCCCCTTCTGTGAATAATAATAATAATGGTAGTAGATGAACAAAGGAAGATCTGTAGCTTTAGAGGTATGAGATGGTCCAGGCAGATATCATTGCTATCCTTAAATGGGACTGTATCGTGGAAGAGTGCACGTAGAATTTAGAGTCGTGAGAATATTTCTGATTGGCTACTTGCATTAAAGCCTTTGAATAACCGTGCTGTAGCTCAATTTGTGGGTGAATGTAGGAGATAACTCGAATGACCTCGCTCTGAAGAGCAGAGTTCTTGTGGGTATCTCGACATGCGGATGGGATCCTCATTACCGTTTTCTGGTCCAAAGCTAGCAGTAATAGTCTTCAAACTGGAGTTATAGAGGATTGGTGTGACACGGAAGAGTATCTCCAGGCTAATAGATTTATAAAAGCTGTAAAATAGAGGGAGTTGTTTGCCCTGAGTAGAATACAATGGTCCTAGTCCACCTAGTAGGTGTATTGCTTGCCATTTCCTAAATCAATGTTATTAGCATCATAATGTATAGACAGTGCTTACCTGGCGATATAGGTACGCTTCCATTTGATCCCATCTGAGCTTCAGCTTCTTTGAGAATTTCTTTTTCAACTCTTTCATTTGCATCATCAGTCTCAGCCTTATTTTTAGAATTTACATGTGAATCTAATGAATCGCAGGTATCTGTTTTTTTATTTAATAATTCATGCTTATTACCACTTTGTGAAGCAGTTTGTGACAGCTTTTCATTATTTCTTTTGACTTCATTGATGTTTTGATCCTGTGTAGGTTCCATGCAACTCTCAGATTCAGATTCTTTGGTTAAATGAATTTCTGCTGTGGTAGTTACTATGAGTTCAGATAAATTTTCAACATCATCGCTGAGTGTTTTATGAGGTTGCTTACACTGAGTTTCTTCTTCTGAAATATTTGATTTCTGAGGTATTTGATTTCTTGTTTTGTTTATGTCTGAATTAATTGGTAAACTGTTATTCCTTTCTTGAGTTACTGCTTGAATAGAATTCAGTGTAGTATTTGAAACAGGGGATGACAAAATATTACTTAGCACAACTTCAACATGTGCACATAGCTCATTTGGCGATGTAAGTACATTTTCGTTAGATGCTACTTGAGCGTCATCTTCTTTAGAATCTTCCACTTCATCCCTAGCATTCGCATCTTTAGTTTCAGCCCGATTTTTTAAATTTATATTTGAACTTAATGAATTGCAAGATTTTGTTTCATTGTTTGGCAATAGGTCACTCTTGTCAACGTTCTTTGGTGCAGCTGTTCCACTTTTTACAAATTGTAATATTCCTTCACTACTAATTTTAGAAGTTTCAATACTTGGCATCTGCATAGATTTCGTGGAGATTTCAGCCAGAGGTTCTTCTCCAGAATGAGTTTCTGCAATGGTGGTTATTGCTATATTTTCAACATTGTAGGAAATGTCTGGTGATTTTAGGTGATCCTTAATTTTAATAATCGAACCAGTCTGAGAAACTAGACTTTCATAAAATCCTAAACATTTCTCTATACCCGTCTTTATTTCAACTTCTGCATTTTCATTATTTTTCATTAATAAATCTTCTTGTATTGCCTCAGAAGTTAATAAATTTGGTTGATATAATTGTTGGATTTCTGTGTTTTCTTCTATTCGCTTTTCGTTACTATTAGATTCATTAACATTGGAAGCTCCTGATGCATCTAACGTAACATTAAATGAAAATCTTCGCAAATTTACTTTCGTGAAAGGATTATGTTTAGCATTGTCTTTAGTAACTTGTAGATTATGTGGAGTAAATATTGTTTCAGAATGCTGGACATCAACTGTTTCGCTTTGTTTATAAGGACTTGCAATAGATGTGTCGAGTTTGCCCGCTATTGAATATCTTTTACGTTTGTTTGATCTCTTGAAAGGATTTTGAGTTACACCTTCTTTGTTTACGTTGCTTATACTGTCATTATTTGTTGAAATACTATCTTCCTTTAAGAGGGTCTTTTCAGTTTCTTGAACACTTTCATTAGAAGAATCAAATGTCTTCTCAAACCTAACTGAAAATTTCTTTTGTTTCAAATTCTTCCTAAACGGATTAGTTTCACTTTCCACTGGTTTATATTTCTGTTGTTCTTCTTCAAAAGAAACATTCTCTTCTTGTGTTGTGTCTAATGCAAATGAAGTTTTCACTTTCTTAACTCTCGGTTTTTTAAATGGATTTGTATTTGTAACTTCACGAAATTTATTATCAGATGTATTTAATGTAGAATCCAATAAACTACTGGATAAATCGTGTTGTTTAGTTTGTGAATTAACAGTATCATTTGCAGTATTTCTTTTTTGTACTGTTTTTCTACTATTATACTGCAGGTGACTATTATCCATTCTGGGTTTTAATTGACATTGAAAGTTTCACCTATAACTGGAAGTGGTGTATCTTCGGAGCCAGTATTTTTCAATAGCAATGTCTCGCTTCACTGATCCAGTAAGTGGTGAGCAGACATACCAACACCTTGAAACATATTCGATGTTAATTAATGAATTACTATAATATATAAATGAAGATAAATAAATTACTATAGTGCAATTGAACATAACATTTACTTGGGCCTTGGAAATACGAAAGCGTTAAATCCTTTTGAGATGCTGCTGATTGTTTAAGGTATGTATCTATATGTATTTTATAACAGCTATGAATATTTTGACAAAATTTATATTAAATTGGGTAGGTTCATTTGAATTGGACCAAACCAGTTAGATAATAGTGTAATAGAAATATTAAGTTAAAGTAAACTCTCTACACGAACTTGATATCTTTATTCTGAGTTGGATTAAAATCCGAAACCCGTCAGGAATAACAGAAACACGCAACGGATAAACAACAGATATTATCCAGTACTGCGGGCCCATCTACATATTCAACAATTAGATGTTTAACTAGAAAAAAAATCGTATAAAATAAATTAAAAGGTATCAACAAAAATGATGAATAATATATCTGACAAATGTTATGAAGCACATCTTGAATCTTTATAAACCTTATTTGACAAAGAAATATCTGTAACATTGATTAAAATAAAATAAAATAAAATCTTTGTAGTGAACGTCCGAAGTGATGGCCACTGCAATCAGTTTGGTTACAATATAATTCTCTATATACTAATTGTCATTACCATGAACAACCTTTGATGCACATAGTATTTGTATGAAATCTTTGCTTAACTTCTCCACTTTGCTCAACTTTCCTGCCAAAGATATGGAACACATACTAGTATCATTCTCCAAATGCCTCAGAACAGAAATATTTTGTTTCAAAATTCAATTTGTTTTTATAATTCGTTTAGTTGCTCTAGAATGTTTTAAAATTCCTTGGCAAAGGAGTAGCATAAGTATTGCTAAATATGACGTATCCCAATTATTATAGAAAAGCCTCGCTTAATTTCTAGTATTCCGCTAGAGTAATAATTAAGATCCAAGTGTGGCTAATCGTGTGAACTGATAAAAAAAAAAAAAAAAAATGGAAGCTCTGATTTAATTGAAATAACAATAGCTACCTCACAATTCATTTTAGAAATTGATGGAGGAATTAAACATAAGTAACTTGGATTAAGCACAATAATCTATGAGTACGTATTTTTGTAAATTTCAGTAGAGAAATAGCTATTTATTACACATTCGAATGAATATGTGGTTTCTTTTTATTATCAAAAGCAGAAGATATAAAAGGAAGTATGTAACAGTAACCCAAATTTAACAATTCAACATCAAAACTCATGCATAAGGAAACAAAATTCCTGTTGTTCAGGGAAACTTAGGAGTTAATTCAACATTTTGTCAATATAATGACTTTTTTTGCAACTTTAACACAAATCATTGCAAAAACATTTTATATGGGCACTTCAAGAAATAAGCATTAATTCTTTTACTTAAACAAAGGTTCCTTGACATGGTAAAGACAATTTTCCATCACTTGATTTTCTTAATAACATTTGAACTTCTTTACAATCAGCCATGAGAATTATATTGTAACCAAACTGATTGCAGTGGCAGTCACTTCGGACGTTCACTACAAGGATTTTTTTTTTTTTTTTTTTATCAATATTACAGATATTTCTCATGTCAAATAAGGTTTATAAAGATTCAAGATGTGCTTAATTACATTTGTCAAGATATATTATTCATCATTTTTGTTGATACCTTTAAATTTCTTTCTAGTTAAACATCTAACTGTTGAATATGTGGATGGGCCCGCAGTGCTTTAAAATATTTACCTGTTAAATAGAACATCAATTTAAAAACTTTACAACACACATTACGAAATTACCACTTATATATCAAATCACAGGACATTATAAACATTATTAGACACATCAAAACTAATAATCAAATTAAATAAAAACTATATTTACATTTTTAATCTTTATATAAAACATTACAAAAAAAAAAAAAAAATGTTAAACAAATAAAATCAGACGTCCATCACTCAGCGGGAGAATTGCTTTGATGGTTCATAAAAGCTAGAATCGATTAGTAAAAATCTAATTCGATAATGAATTCCAGTTTTTGATTTTCCAACGTTCTTAAAATCGATTAACACTCTCCGGAGGCTGGCCCCGGGCTCTAATGACCAATGACACGCCATAAAGTTAAAAAGAAAATTATATATTTGTGGAAGATTTAAACATATCTAGTGAACTGTCTACATTTAATTTTATCTGTCTGCGAATTATAACCCTAGAAATAGATTGTGATACAGTTTTATAGATTTGGAACTTCGACGAGAACAATTCAGGATTTAAGTATTATTTTGTACAAGAATTAATTATCTATCCTGCAATTTTGTTGAATCCATTTTTCTGTGAGATTTAGAAGCTTAGTTACACCATCGATGCTGTAGATCGAGAGGTCTTAACCAGGCTTCATTAGGAGGTAAATAGATCTTTCAATATCACAGGGCACTGTATCTTCCACAAAAAAGGGGGGCTTGTTCTTCAGGCATATTTTCGAGGTATTTCACCTCTCACGATTGAAAACAATACAAACGATTTCCCAACTTTTCATAGAGCTGAGGAAAATGTACTTGGGCTAGCCTGGACATCGTCACGTTGATATAATTTGCTGGCAGAATTAGCAACGGCTTGTAACACGCCAAATGACGAACTCGAGCTCATCTCACCAATAATACCTTCTGCCTCCTTTGGTTTTGGTGTTCGTTGTAACCATTTTCATCAAGTTACATGATTCAAATCTTTGAATTATTTGTTTGAGAGTAAAAATATATTCTTTGTCTTTTATTAGCCTACTGAATTTTTTTTTATCAAAATACAATATGATTTTCGTTTTGTATTATTTCGTTATATAAAAGTAACATGTGTTTAGGATTGAAATTTTTTTTTTTAAGAGTTGTGATTTTTTTTACACGAAAAAGAACTTAATTTTTATATTTAATAAAAATGGAAGACTTAGAGATAGTATTTGCCAAACTAGATGAACATATTTGTGTAACAAATGAAGATTTTTGCAATTTCATAGAAAAAAAAATAGTTGATTTTTGTTGTAAACCGAAAAGTATTGAGAATTGGAATAAATGGTTAAAAATGAGAAAAAAACAATTTGAACATCTTGGCACAGCCGTCAATCGTAGTCCGGATGAATTGGTAATGAATCGAGAGATACCCTGGATATTAAAACATGAAAAAGCATTACTAGAAGAATCACAAAGAATCAGATTCTACGATAAGTACAGAGGTCATCCTAATTTTTGGATAACTACAGAAGATGCGTGTGGAAAATCTAGAAAAGAGAACTGTATCACTAGAGAAACGTATCCGGGAACGTTAGATTTTACATGCGATAAAACTGCTACCCTAGGGTTTGGTTATTTAGGCTATCCAACAGAAATGATGGCTGAAAAAGGTGTAACAAGAGACTGTGAAAGCATGAAAAAGTATTACAGATGGCGTTCAAACGAACAAGTTCTAAAAAGAAAGATGTATATGAAATCTATACTGGATAAAATGGAGCCTTTTAAACCTGATACAGATGATATGATTGTTTTGGGTAAAGGATATACTGAACCAACTGAAGACGTTGAAGAGGAAATAACGATGGGACCTGAAATCATCGTCACCATGGACGAATCTAAAGATACAAAACATAAATATTGGCAATACGATGACGATGATGCATATTCAGTGAATGAACCAGTATTGAAAATAGGAAATAATTATATTAATTCAGCTGCAAATAGGTGTGGATTTTTGTGTTATATTTCTTTATATAGTGACGGTTCTGGTAAAGGTAATAAAAAAAGAATTAGAATTGCCAATAAAGGTACAACAGTTGTACATTATAAATGGAAAAATATACAATGCTACAAGAACAATTTCCCATTAAAAGTTAGCCAGCGTGAAAAACCAAGATTTTTCTTTGATCATACAAATGGTGTTTTATTACCTGGCAAAAATATGAAACTATTCTTTTTATTTAAATCAGCTACCCAGGGAACTTTCAAAGAAGTATGGCAATTCATTACAAGACCTTCAATGCGAGCCGAACCAATTTATTTTTTTATTTATGGTATTTCTATGGAAGAACATGAGCCATCTATATCTGCTGCATATATAAATAATTATATTAGAAAATGTAAAAAGAATACGAAAATAATAAAACATAGAAAACAAGGCCAGACAGTGAAACCAGATAAACTGTACAAATTTAATGAGCTTTTCAATGAAGTTGAAAAATTTGAATATAACAATCCAAAATTATATTATCATAGACATGAAGTACAATTATTGAAATCAATATATTACAAAATTAGAAAGAAACCATGGAATTATTCAATGAAAGCACTAAAAGATGCCATTCTGCGTGTGAAAAATGAGGAAACGAAAAATAAATTTTTAACAGCATTAAAATTGATAAACTATTCATTGCAAAGAGCTCCGATTTATAAACATATCTCAAATAATGTGTATACAGGGGTATATACATTATTATGCCAATGTATAAATGAAATAGAAATGGTCTTTATAAATTTGGAAAATATTTTGAGCATACAACCATTACCAAAAACAGAAATTTTATATGAAAATGAAGAAACATTATTGCCAGAACAAGCGGATACAGATTTAGTAAGGAAAGACAAATTTGAACAAGTTTTTAATGATATATTTAAAAATTATTTTAAACCAAAAAGAATCGATAGTATAAAAATTGGACATGTTGTTGTACCGTTGGACAAAAGTACATTTAAAGCGGGTTTATTGAATACTATTGAAGAGAAATTCATGGACGTTGCTGAGAGTTTACGAGCAAAAGTTAAACGTGATCAAACTGCTAAATATGGGAGGTCGACCAGTGGAAGAAAACCATCACAATATGGCTTTTCTGAAATACTTATGGAACATAGAGAAAGAACTGATAGTCAGAAATCACAACCAGAAAGCAGTTTACTAAATCCACCAAGCAAGAATAAGAGTATGCCATACGCAGAACAAAAGAGAATTCAGAAACGAATTGAAAATATATTGGAGAAAAAGAAATTTATTAATTACATAAATGCAAAACAAAAACAGAAAAAGATTAAATTTAAACCGGATAGAGAGAGAAAACGATTTAGATTTATTTTCATATATCAATGTAAAATAATATTATCAAAAACAATTGACGAGATAACAACATTTTTAGAATCAACAGAAATGTTGGAAGATGCGCTAGAAGTAAAAAATCCATTGGTTGGCACGCATCCAAAAATGGCTTATTCTTATGATATAGAATAAATAGATGTTAAATTATTATTTTATTATTTCAATTTTTTGTATTGGTCAGAACTTGCTCTTACTCTTAATAAGAGAAAGTATTGCGATCGCGTCAACTTTTCGAAATTCAGCTTTGAAGTCTCTTAAGTCAAAAAAAAAGTTTTTAGCGTATTGTCTGTAAACAAAGAGGTATCTTAATAACGAAAAATCGCAGGAAGCTTTAACTTGCTGTTATTCCATTTTGGTATCACTATCGCATCTGATACGTAGATTTCGGGCAAAATCCATTAACCGGAAGTGCCACTTTACTGTTTTTTCTGGAAAAGGCTGCAACAATTTTCTTTAAACTGTGTATACTAATCTCAGCATGATACATATCACTTTTATTTGTCAAATTTTTCTGAAAAAAATTATAGGTAGTTTTGCGAAATCCCCCCCCCCCCACCAATTGCCTCAACTATGTTTGTGTTGATAAATGAGTAAATTTAGAAGGTTAAAAAAAATTTGTCATTTTAAATATAACTGTATTAACTGCAGTAAGAAGTCGTGTGAGCGTTTCACTCCAGATTTTTTTTTATAAGTGGACTAGCCACTTGAGAGAGCCCGCCTTCCGGATAAGGGCGCCATCTCAGCCTAGCAAATGAACACTTACCAAAAGAAAGATATTTTAAAATAAAAAAGATATTTTCTGGGTATTTCTTATTCCTAATTATTCATATCAACATACCTGTAATTCTACAACTCGCTGAGGCGCATTCTTTGTTTGCTATGCTCTTAAGTGTTGTCCTATTGATCTTTTGAGGCTTTTATGGCCATTATTAATGTGGAACATTGAGGATATCGAGTTGTCTGTCATGGTTTCTACAAAACCGATGATTCGTCTAATTATTGCATTGAGCTTATTGAGGATAGTTGGTAGTTTAAGTGTTTAAGACCAAAACTCATGTTGATCAAAAACATATAACTGCCATAAACCAAACCAATTGCAATATGAAGAATTGAATGGTATAAAACAAACTATTGGCGCTATACACCCAAATAAGATCTTAGCATTATCCTAGGCTGGAAAAAACGCATAGATGACAATGTTCAAGCCCTGCTGAACAACTTTCCTTGAATAAGAATATGACTCGGCCTACTTCAGATATTTCTTTTATAGAGGGAATGTGGTACCATGCGACCTTGTAGAGATCAAACATGCTTTCCCTACTGGGGCCAGGATGAGCCTTGTCCTAGAACAATGCTTCACTGAGAAATTTTAACATCTGAGAAGATTCGATGAAGAAAATATATTTTCTGCCCAGTGACCAGATTTCAAAATCAGATCTTATGAAGGTTTAGCACTCTACATTGGGAGATCTATTGGAGTCTCCTCTGGCTGCCTACAGAATCGTTTTAGCTCTAGCTTCTTCAGACGCTCCCCTGAATCAATGGTTCCGCTTTAAGGAAAATTATCAGCTTCTATGAAGCCTATTTTTTGAAAAACCTAATACACACTACATAGCTGTCCGGAATAATCTTAGCCTGCCTTAAGATCTTGGGAGGGCGTCCAGGAGTCTCTTGACTTTTTCCTGGATATATCAGGTGTTGAACGGCAAAAAATGGTTCGGGCTCCATTATGGAGGTTACTGCGCCTTTCTTGGGCCATCTTCTTATCTTCTATGCAACAAAGCCCTGGCATCCAAAAGATGTTAACCCAGAAATTGGGAGATATTTTTTAACTGTTTAGTCAATGGGAAAGGCGAATTTCATTTTTTATTAAACAAAATTAATAAGGTTAATAAAAAAAAAAAAAAAAATCGAATAAGTAAATTATTTTCTTAAAGGTAATAAAACAAATTATTAGAAATTAAACGCAAAATATAATAAAATCTTTTATGTACATTATAATGCTTGACCAATTGCAAACGACAAACTATGTAAAAGGGTAAACTACAATATTGTAAAATGCATTTTATAATTGATTTTTAATACATATGTGTTATATAATCTCATTTCACCTATTTTTTTATCCATGTACAATAATTACAGGGCTACTTTTGCCTTTGAAATAATAAAAAAAAATGTATATTATATATTTACTGAATTTATTAATTACTTTAATGTGATTATTAATTGAACCCGCAGTGTGTAACATTATAAAAAAAAAAAAAAATAGAGAAAAGGCAAAATATCATGTAGCAGAAACAGCACAGTATAGCTCACTGAACTGCAAAATGTTTTTGCAGAATACTGGATCATAGTTTCAGGCAGGTATCTGTGGCAGACCGAATTCGTCAACTGCAACACCATCCTAAAAAAAAGAAGAAGTTAATAAGGAAATAATGATAATTATATAGTTAACTATAGTTATGTTGTTAGTTATAACTTTTAAAATTACGATTTGGAGATATAGTTAACTACTGCCCACCTCTGTCTAAGAATGAAACCAATCCAGAAAGCTCAAATTGTATTTCGTATTTTTTATATATTGTATATTGTATTTCGTTAAGTAATCTTCACAGGTTTAAGAATGACAAACATTGGTTTAGGTTCTTCTGTAGAAGATAGGAACCTGATCCAACTCTAAAACTTTAAACTGAAGTCATAGGACATTTAATTTTGGCAGTTCTCTTAGGAGCTAGGGTAAGCGGATGCCTCTATCAGGATAATAGTGACGTCTATCCGTCATAATAATAAGAAAGGGAATCAGAGATATGAGGGTTTTATAGGAAAAAAATAATTAGGGATAAGTAGGATGAAAGTAAAGGATTAAAATGGCGCAAGTACTGTGGGCCAAATATAAACTCCTGCTACTCCAGAGCCTGGGAGGTGGAGATGTTGTAGAATCTCTAATAATCCAACATGTTCCACACTAGCAAATCAAAAGTGCATGGAAGGGGAAAAAATCTTTTTATTTTTAAACGAAATTAAAAAAGGCTGCTCTGAATTGGCTAGGTTCTGGAACGGGTGAGAAGTGTTAGCCGAAAGATCAGAATACGCCGTATTTTCTTCGAACACAAGAGGGATTTAGTAAAGGGCCCACTGGATTTGTCCTGCCCCTGCCACATAACATAAGCTTTTAGTTAAAAATCAATTAACCGGAAATACCATTTTACTGAATCGATCTTTTTATTATAAACAATTTTCTAGAAAACGATTTAACGATATTCTCCACTAATGTTATTATTATTACACATATAAATATATATAACTTATGTTTTACAAAGTCAAAAAATAAAGTTCATGTAAAGAAAATGGGTAATGAGCGATGGCCGAGGAAAAAGTTAGAATACAAGCCAAGTGGACGAAGGAAGAAGGTGGGCCCAACAAGAGGTGGATGGAGGACGTCCAGGAAGGTAGTTGGAGCGATAGGAGTTGTTAGAAGAAAGAAATTTTAAGAAACACCATATAACCGAGGGTCGTCAAGGGTGAAAAAAAAAATTGAATAGGGTTAACTAATTTATTCTTAAATGTATTTTTCTGAAGAAATGATTCAAATGCATGTTGTAGCTCATTGTATGTCTAGTTGATGTATCTAGTAGAAAATGAAGAAAACTAAAAAAAAGTCAATATTGTCGCACTTCTGGTAAATGGATTTTGTCCGAAATCTTCGTGTCTGATGCGATGGTAGTGCCGAAACGGAATGTCAAGTTTGAACTTCCCGCGATTTTTCATTTTTGAGATATTCTGTTAACACACAATACATTCAGATCATTCGGTAAAAACAATGTATCGTATCAGGGGAACCCAAAACATGTATTTCCGGTGACAACTCTATTTCGAAAATCTGGCACGACCACAATACTTCCTCTAACAGCTTAGAGAAATTAAGAAAACAATAATTAGAACTTTTATAAAATTGTAGATCAAATTTATTTCTTATAACTTTATGAAATGTAATATTGGACTCAATAAATATTAGATCAACAATTCTTCTGAGCTTGCCTTATTCTTTTGTGGTGTAGTCGATGGTTCTTTAACTGGTGCAGGCGGAGCTGTTACAGCATCATCTAAATAGGATGTGTCATCATCCAATGCAATCTCTTCGCCAAGTGCATCCAATTCTGCGGCAAGTTCATCGTCATCAATATCCGGCACACCGTATGAACGACTCAACGCTTCTTGTACTTCATCGTTCATTTCTAACATATCACCCATTTCATCTTGGATATCCTATTGAAATAACAACAAAATTAAAAATGAAAACTAGCAAATTTTCAGTCTTTGCTCATAATAATCAACAAATTAGACAGGAAAAAGAAAAAAAAAGAAACCACGACTGAAACAAATAATACCTCAATGTCATCTATGTTGATTTTTTTGAATTCTTTCTGCATACTTTTTACACCGGCTTTCATTGCCACAACAGTTGATTGGGTATCCTTAAGTGACTGAACTGCGAAATTTGCTTGTTCCATATTGAAAGCTTGCTGCCTTAAATTTCCTACTTGTTGTTCATACCTGGCAATATTAGTAAATAAACGAATAAATAGTATATAATAAGTATACGTATACATATATACGCTTATAAACCTATATTAAACTTACATTTTTCTTTGTTTTAGAACTCTCATAGCTTTTTGTTTAACAGCATTTTTAGCCGGACCCTCTCGCATTTTCGCCATCTGATCTTTATATTTTCTAAGTTCTGCATCTAATTTATTTATTTTTCCATCTATCGAGTCTGCTTTTGTGTCAACCTAGGATAAATATTAGATCAGCCATTACATAACCTTCTACGCCATAACAATAAACACAACTGAATTTTATTTACAGTATAACTTTTTTTATGAACTCCCATATGATAGGTAATAAAGTGAATGAAACTGAAAGCAAAAAAAACTTACGCCTGAAATAACATCATTTAAATTTGGTGGTGGTTCAGTGGGTTTTTTCTTGCCAAATAATCTATTCATTTTTGTTTTTCTTGATGAAACTTATAAAATACAATTTAATATCACAGAAAATAAATTTTTTCTTCTGAAAATCGAGAGGATTTAATTATAAACTTTTATTCATAAAACACATAGTAATACAGCTGTGGACAACCTTCACACGGTTACAATATGACACCCATCGAGAAGTACTTTGTAATCTTGTACGCAATATTATGTAATAGAAGAAGATTAAAAATATGATTTTTAGTTTAATTATAAGCTAATATTTGGTTAAAAAATTATATTGGTTAATATAATTTTTCTTACTTAATCTTTAAAAAATTAATAAATTATATATGTACCTTCTTGCTTGTACTAATTCTTCGCGCGTCATTCAGATTCAAATTCAAATTTTTCATTTTTGTATTGCATTCCAAGTTTATGTAAGTAGTTAAATAATAATGTTATATTGAATTCTACAATAATATTAATGAAGTGTTGCAAGGCACTAGACAAATTTTTTCCTTAAACGAACTTATTAACTTATTTTATTCTTGAAAGCTTCATGAAGGCTTTTTGAAAGCTTCAGTCATTACAGTCTCCACCACTTTTAACTCTTGTTAATGTCCTCCAACTCTGCTGCCTAAAAGATTTCCAACATCTTTTGCACTTTCTACAACCATTTCGTAGCTTTTCCCACTTGTATGTCCAAATAATGTCCTATTACGACCTCTAATCTCCTTTCCCAGATACTTGGGTACCAAACCCGGCTCATCGAACAGTTCCGAATTTTTCTGTTCATTCTTCTTCTTCAGTCCTTGCAGGCCCAAACCCTTCTTTCTTTCTCATCTACTAACCTCTGTTAGTCCAAGTGACAAGTTAGCACAACAAAGATTAGAAAAAATCGTTCCGGCTGTTTTTTGGAGAAAATTAAAAAAAAAAAAACCTAAGCAGGAGCACCAATTCATAAATTTGCACTTTCAATGTCCTTCAAGAAAAAATGAAAAATCTTTTGTGCACACCCAGGAGAGTAAGCTCAAAACATGTATTTGCCGTGAAAATACACTGATACAAAATACTTTTATTAAGCAGGGATTAGAAAGAGAGTAAAACTTAATGCAAGAAACTGTTTTAGACATCTTAGTGCTTTCTAACAGCAGTGATGGAAACTAATGTAGTTTACCGTCCTGACCAAAGATGGCATAAAGATCAACAATTTTAAAATTGACCATAAAAATAGAAGTGGGGAAGCGATTAGCTTAGTGGTAGCTCACGTCTCACGCGGAGGTCCCAGGTTCGCGCCCCATGTTGCTCCTCAAATTTTTCTTTCTAGGAGTCTCTACAGCTCACTTTTAGGTCAAGGACAGTGTTATCCGGCGAGAGAACACCGGCCGGAGGCCAGTAGTGCATTGAGAAGACCCCGGGCGCCAGTGACCATAGAGAGATGTTGACGCGCCTTAAATTAACAAAAAAAAAGTGGTAGGGCAGACTTATGTGGAACGCATTCTGTCAAAACCAACAAAGCATATGCAGTTTAAATTTAAACCTATACGAGAGACCCCAAAAACCCTCTAAAATAAAGATTTTGGGGGGAAAAAATATTTCAACTAAAAATGATAGGTTTTTATTTATGCATTTAGAGTTTAAAGGAAATATTTTATTGGTGCAATTAGAAATATTAAAGGAAATATTTTTGCTTGGTTTCGAAAAAATTAAAAAGAACGGTTACCCCACTACTCTGTATAGCCGCACTTCCTGTTAGCAGATTTGCTTCAAATTGGAATTCCATCAACGCTTCTAATTTAAATTAATATTATATAAAGTTGGTAGAATCATGCAGTGTATTGCTGAAGTGGTACTTTAGAGGGAACCTTAACGCTACTGTTCTCCCAAAAACCTTAACGCTACTGCCAGAATACCCAAAAATCTATTTTCTCAGGCAAATGTTTAAAATTAAAAAAAAAAAAACCCAGCCCATGAAGGACTAAAGCTTGCCAGGCAGATGGCGATTGGAATAGGGGAGCGTGTGGTAAGCGCGTCGCAGTTCCCACGCCGTTTAGTTCCGGCCTTCGCTACCTAGGGTGCTATGGCGTAGAGATGAAGCTGGTGAGCCTGTACTGCCAGCCGTCGTGCGACATAACGTCGCCTATAGCTCATTTGAGTCGGCTCTACCAAGAAAACAGGGGGAAAAGGATAATCGTGGCGCTGACATAAATGCATGGTCACCCATGTGGCATGATGACGCTTTGGATGGCAGAGGCAGGCTCTTCGAGGAGTGCCCTGTTTCTATGATCTGTGCGTCATGAACATGCCTAGGCATTTAAAGACATGTGTAGGAAATGGGAACTGCGCTCAGCATAACCTGGATGTCACCTGCTTCTGTTGTTGACAGGGTGTATGGTTGGAAGGTGACTGACTAGGTGACTGGTAATCACAGGACTATACTTCGAAGTTGCCTGGGACACCATGCCATGTCTCGCCTATGAGGGTCTCAGAAAGGTACTCAGTCAAACATGCTGAGTGGGAAAGGTATAAGACTCTCCTTCAGCGCAGTATTGATCCCATACATGCCCAAGGGGATACCATTGATGGTGTCGATATGGCGGTCACGGAGCTGACTGAGCAATAGTGGGCGTAAGTGGGGAGGCATTAAAGAAAATACCACTAGTCGTACGCGCCGAGTTTCTTGGTGGACACGGGAGCTGACAGCAGCCAAAAAAGAAGTAGCCAGGAAGCGAAGACGGTACCAACGAATGAGGAATCCCGTCAAAGATACTTAGATGAGAATCGGGGTGCCCAAAGACAGTATAAAAAGATGGTGTCGCAGGCCAAGACCTCAAGCTGGCGGGAGTTCGTGGAGTCAGAAAGCAATAGAGATCCATGGGGGATGGCATATAAGGTGCAGTCAAGTAAGGTAAAGACAGACCTGGTACTAGCAAGTCTAAATATAGACGGTGTATCGGGTGGCGAGTCCTGGAGTGAGTCGACTCAGCACTTACTAAAAGTACTTCTCCCTGGACGACACACAATTGCAAAAATGTCGTCGCAAGGCAGCCTATGAGTCATCTGCTCTGGATGAGTCCGTGACTGAGTTCGATATATATGATGTTAAGTTCGTTATTGGCGAAATTAAGAACAAGAAGGCTCCAGGAATGGATATGATTGATGGAGAAATTGTCCGGAAAAATGAGGAGGTTTTAAGCCAGCATCTGCTTGACCTTTTCAATGGATGCCTGAGACTGGGATATTTTCCCAGCCAATGGAAAACAGGGCTTGTCAAAGTATTGCATAAAGGTGGAAACAAACCCATCGATGATGCCAAGTCGTATCGATTGTTACAACTCCTGCCCGTTTTTGGGAAACTGCTGGAGAAACTATTATAATGAGACTGAAAAGCTTTAGCAGTTTCAGTTCCAGCCAGTATGGTTTTGAATCAGGTATTTCGACGACAGATGCGATATCGAAAATCCTGGAATTGGTGCGTGGCAGTGGGCACAAATATGTTCTCACGGTTTACCTGGACATAGCTGGTACCTTTGATAATGTCTGATGGCCGACTGTATTGGAGGCACTCAGAAGACGAGATTGTCCATCAAATCTTCTGAAATTGATACAAAGTTACCTCACCCAAAAGGTGGCGGTGCTAAAGCCGGCGAAATTTCAAGGCCAATAACTAAAGGTTGTCCGCAGGGCTCGGTGGTGGACCCGTTCCTGTGGAACTTGGTTATGGATGGACTGCTGGAGCATATAGAGAATATGGATTATTGTGCTCGGTTGCATACGCTGACGACCTCGCAATAGTCGTTCATGGTGATTTTCGTGGGAGTTAGAAGAGGGTGCTAGCGCTGTAGTGACCCGAATAAGGAATTGGTGTCAAGGGATAAGCTGCAGATTTCGTTCGAAAAGTCTAAAGTGATGCTTATGAAAGGCAAATTTCATCATAGTCGTTCTCCCTGGATTAGGGTGGACGATCATAGAATAGTCCACGTGACCCAGTTTGAGTACCTGGGCGTGCTGCTGGATTGGAAGCTTTCTTTTAAGCCCCATAACCAGTGGGTTGCCTCCAGATGTCTCAACTTGTACCCGGGAATAAAAAGAGCACCCGCGGTGAGTGGGGGCTGAAGACTGGTGAGGCCATAACCATTTACAGGGAAGTTATAGAGAATGTCGCAGCGTACGCAGCTGCCTGTTGGACCGATAAGCTTGACATGCAGTTGTACAGCGGCACTCTGTTGCGAATGCAAAGAGCCATTTTGTGCTCTACTGAGCCATTTTGTGCTTTAATAGCCCTTGTTACTACAAGGGCCTATGCGACATCATCCACGGCCTCCTTACCGGTGGTCGCTGGTGTGTTGCCGCTTGATCTGCTTGTAGAGATGAGAGCCGTTACCCATGTATAAAAAAGGGGTAATAATTGTTCTTAATGGTGAGTAACTGCCCAGTCAGTCGCCTCCTGCTCTTGCAAAGAAAAAGATCCGAGAGTACGAGATTGGGAAGTGGCAAAGACGCTGGGATGAGGCAGAGACAGGGAGAATCGCATTCGAGTTCTTCCCTGATCTGCATCACAGACTGTCGATTCGATGGCTGGAGCTTTCCCAAACCGTAACGCAATATTTTACGGGCCATGGGGAGTTCAATTCTAAGCTCCTTGAGCTGGGATTGAAAGATTCCCCGGATTGCGAATGCGGTGAACGGAATACAGGGCATCACGTTCTCTTCCGATGTCCTCTCCTCGACGAGGCAAGAATCCACATGGAATTCAAGCTGAAAAGGAGGGGAGAGAACTGGCCGGGAGATTGTAAAGAGTTAATGAGAAGTGGTAGCAATTTTAAAGACTTTGTTGAGTTTGCTCGAGAAGTAGCGGTAATGCGCCGGACTAGACGGATTGTAGAGGTCCGCCTTCACGTGGCAGGGATGGAAACTTGCCTACTATGTAGGCAAGGCTAAGTGACCATAGGCACCGGTTTTGGCGTAATGCGCTCTAATGCGGTTACGGCGGCTAAGAGTGTGCTCTAATTTTGAATTTTGTAGCTTCCCACTTTGGGTACGGACTACCCGCTTCATCTGAATGGCAAGGTAAAGTCCCGGCCTTGTCAGGAGGGTGTTGCAAAACCGTAGGCTCTATGGGCAGGCTTGCCTGCCCAAGGCCGGGCCAGTAACCATTCTAGGCCTTTAGGTAGGAGACTTGTTCTCTCAACATAATGGTACCGCGGGATCGTGAGTCAGCCGGCAGAGCTTACTCTGCACTCACGAGCTGAGGAAAGGTTTTACGGTGGTCGAGGTTAGCAGGGACGATAGTGATTTTCCCAGCATTTCTTTTAGGTGAGCGGGAGTTGGTTTGGTTTGCCTACGGGAACAGTTCCGCCTTCTCCCAATCTCTCACAAGAACATGCAGCTTCTCACTTTTTATCACGATGTTGGATCAACACCGACTTAGCCCTTACGGGAATCGAACCCTGAATTCTCACACGAAAGGCGAGTGCGCTAGCCACTAGACCAACGCGTAAGGATCTTCGAAATCAAAATAATAGGTGTTTATGTACGTATACAGATTGTATACAAAGTTTAAAGAAATCCTCGGCGCCGTTTTTCGCTGAATAGAATCTTTCAGTTAAGTCAGTTCTTCCGATTGATGGATTTTGTCCGAAACCTTGGTGTCAGATGCGGTGGTGGTACCTAGACGAAGTATCAAGTTGAGCCTCTTACGGTTTTTTCCTTTTTGAAATATTTTGTCCACACAAAATACACACATTCAGACCATTCGCTAAAAACAGTTTTTCTTACTCATGGGACCTTAAAAGATGGAAAATTTATTCCAAAAATATGACACTATCGCGATACCTCTCTTACAAGGAGTAAGATAAAGTAAAAAGAAAAAATTGAAACCGTATCACTTGCTCTGCTGTAGACATTTAAAGCACTTGCTATCATTGAGAACCGAAGATTAAGTAATAAGTATACTAAATCAGTGATCGGACAGCTGTATTAAACTGATAAACAGGGATGCCAACTTAGGATACGAAACATACCGTTGTACTTATATTTATTTATTGAATGACCCTCGTACATATTACATCATCGGAAAAAAGACATATCCTTGACATAATCCGTATGGAGCATTTTCTATTCCTGGTAATTCAATTCAAAGTTTAGATACTTTAGTATCTTGGAAATTAACTTTTATAAATAACTTTTCAATGTATATCGGCCCTGAGGGCAATATAGCTTTATATTCTTTACTTGCTGTATTTTTTTTTTTTTACATCAAAGTTTTGACAGAGTAGAACTTAAGTCTGGCAAGTTTATTCTATTGGTTATATCCCCGCCCATAGAAGAGGGATATTATCGTCTGTAATGTTGGCAACATTAATTTAAACTTCCTAAACCCAGTTCTTTCTAACTTTTCAGTTATTTATTGCTATTAGTATTACTCTAGTAACTATTGCTAAATTGTAATACAAGAGTTTTATCTTTGCATTAATTAATTATTTATAGCAATCACCGAATGGTAGTAATCTAATTTTACTTCCTCTTACTGCCGTAAGAGGAGGTATTAAAATGATTGCCTTAAATTTTCGATATAGAGCTTTTACCGGAAATATCGAGTTCGAAAAAGTGTTTTTTAGAAATTGCTCTAAAATGTCTGATTTTGAGAGGTTAAGCAGCATAAATCAAAAACGGAAAATCGTAGAATGTTAATATCAAACTTGATATTTATTTTAAATTCCACCAGGGAATCTGACAATAAGGTTTTGGTCAAAATCGAACAAATGGAAATTATCACATTACTGATCGATTTTCTCAACAACAATTCCAACAATTTTTTTTTTTAACTTGCTATATCATCTACACTTACATACAGCGAGCCACAACTTTTAGTTGAAAAATTTCCCCGAGAAAATTTCTTTGAGGGTGAGGAATTTTTTTTAATCTGCGTACACTGTCTACACTCATTAATACCTATCACTTTTATTTGAATCATTTTTCCGTGAAAATTGATATTGAGATTTTTGGGAGAAACAGTAGCGTCAAGGTTTCCTCTTCTGAAGTACCACTTTAGTAAAATATAATGGTGTTGTTGAGGGAGAGATTTGGTCTGGTTTAAATGAATTAACTAAATATGGTTAACACTGTATAATATGATAAGCGACAGTGACTATCTGGACTTTGAGTATGGTAGAGTGGTAAAGGGTAATGACACATAGTGATTGGCTGTATGAACTCAGTAGTATGAACTGTTCTCCTATATGTTTCCCGTCGCTATATTTATGTGGTTTCTCCCACTCCAGTCCGAGAGAGTGGTCCTGTCATTTTGTCTCTCTCTCTCTCTCTCTGCTACGAATACTCTTTTGGACACTATTACAGAAATATATGGTTTTATCACCTATCTAATATTAATGCCCACTACTAGAAGTATGGGAATTCCAAATTTGAAGAATGTCAGTTAACGAAAAGTGTGATTTTACACAATAGGTTTTTGAGGTTGTTGGAATTTTCAGGAAAATGGTTACAACGATTTTCTTTGAACTTGGAATATTTAAAATAAGAAACTATTGGTTTCGAAAGCTTTTATTTCTTCAATGCAACGTAATTGATCACATATTTGAAAACCATGATAAAATTAAGATTAAGTGGGGGTATGATTTGGAAATTTTTTTTCTCTGCTGTAATTTCCAAGACAAGTGTATGTTGCATGTGGAAATATGACTATCGCTTTTATTGGCAACATTTTTTTTTTCCTCCGAAACAAATAATTTGAGGAATATTTGACATTAGATTTCAAATAGCGGTTTTTTACTTTCTCTTACTCCTAGTAACAGGAAGTATTGTAACCGTGTCAAATTTTTGATATCGAGTTTTCACCGGAAATATCCGTTTTGAGGGCCCCTGATTCCAAAAAGTGGTTTTTAGCAAATGGTTTGTGAGTGTGCGTGTGTGTGTGTGTGTGTGTGTGTGTATGTGTGTATATGTCTGTATGTGAACAGCATAGCTTAAAAACGAAAAACCGTAGAAAGTTGAAACTTGATATTCCGTTTAGGTATCACCATGGGATCTGACAGTACGTTATCTGTCAAAATTCCTCAACCGGAAGTAAGACTATACAAGTTTTTTTTTTATTTGTTTAAAATGGCTCCACGATTTTCTTCAAACTTGGTATATCAACTACACATACAAAGAGCTACAACTTTTATTTGAAATGTTTCTCTGGGAAAATTCATTTAAGGGTAGTTATGGGGGAGGGGGTGGGGTTAGGTTTCATCTAAAGTGCTATTTCAATTTATTAGACAATTCTATCGTCTAAATAATGTTAATTAGAATTGAATATGTTGTTAAAATTCCAAGTTTGAAAAATCGGATAACCGGAAGTGCGTTTACTTTACCACTTAAACTTACGTTGATTTTTTTTCACTTTTTCGCGATTTCCTGAAAAATGGCTCCGACGATTTTCTTGAAACTTAGTATATAAACTAAACATAGAAAGATCTACAACTTTTATTTAAAACATTTCTTTGGGAAATTTCATTTAAGGGCACTTTTATGGGAGGTGTATGGTTATGTTTTTCTCTAAGTGTTATAGCATAGTTGATTATACAATTCTATCATCCAAACAAAATCAATTAGAAATAAATAGATGGCCATAATTCAGAGTTTCAAGAAAATTAGTAAACCGGAAGTGCGCTTTTACTGGACTGTTTTTTTCAGTTTTCGACTGAAAAAAAATCGAATTTCATTAAATATGGTACACAAACTATAAAATTTGTGAAGTTGTGTGAGTGTTTCACACCAGATATTTTTGTTTTTATCTGGTGACCTTAAAAATATGTATTCCCTAAGATCGGCAATACTTCTCTTGCTGGGAGAAAGTGCAATACATAAATAAATAAAATCTATAATCTTTATTAGAGTTTAAAAATAGTAGCGTAGTTAGCAAAATTTATTCTTCGAATGGATTACAGTTTTAACATTTAGATCTGTAGTAATAAAATTTGAATCTTGTAGAATGCAGTTGAGCCGGGAAGTTGGAGACTTGGTGGGGGTAGGTGGCTTGGACTTGGTATATTTAGTGAAGAGTCTTGGTAAAGCATTATCTCTTTCGCTTATTCCAGAGCCCATAACTTTATTTAAGCTTTGGACGAAATGCGTTGCAAAGAGGGAAGTAATATATATATATATATACTAATCACTGCTAAGTTCACACCGACCAACTTAGTAAGTTTTAATATAGCAATACGGACCAGGGAAGGAAGGATAGTTTGCCAGTCTTACTTTAAACTTGACTTTGTTTTTTTAATTTAAATTTAAAAGTTAACAAGTTGTCTCCCGTGTTAAACTGTTAAGTTCATACTAAACTTAAAAAAAAAAAATAAATATGTAAGAGGAGTTATCCGATTTGTCAAAGATATTTTCCAACCAGGAAGAAAAAAGAAAGAGAAATCTTTGCTAATAAAATGGATCTCTGAACTTCCTTTTTTTTCTTCATTTTTCTTTTGCACTGCTTTAAAAAAAAAGTTTTACTCAAGTCACTTTATTTTTTTAGAGCACTTTTAAAGTTAACTTTAAAAAAAATAAAAAGAAAAGTGCTTGTTGAAAAGTCAAACATGTTTGAAATAGAAAATCGTATACTCACTCAGCAAAACTCCTGATATTTTTTCCATCCTCTACACATGGCTATTTATTGGTTATATTATTTACTTCTTTTTTTTTAGCAATGTTTTATATTATTTTAATCATCTCTTTTCACATTGTAAATATTGTTTAAAAAGACTCCACGGTATTTGAGTATGCCATAACTCTCGGCCATTTGCTACTACTAACTGTTGACATTTCCCCTTCGTAATATTTCAAACAGCCGGAAGCCAAAATATTTTCTTTCAAAATGTGGAAAATATATAATCTGGGAATATGGCTGAGAAAAGAAAAATAAACTTTAAAATAAATATTTAACATGGGAAAACTCTTATGAATCAAATAAAGCCAAAAATTATTAATTATTTTTCACTAAAAAATTCGTTTTTTTCTTTTTTCTTTTAGTAAATGAAAATGTTCTCTGACAGTGAAAATTTAAAAAAAAAAAAAACCATAGAAAGTTCAAACATAAAATCGAAATTATCAAAAGCTTTAGGGACAATTTGTTGGTAGAAGTTATGTTTACGGACTTGTAACTAGTAGGTTCACTGTACGAGACTCGCAAAAAAATGTTAAATTTTATTATATTTAATTTGGGTGGCGGGGACTTGTACTTTACACACAGTAATTTTTTAACAAATAGTAGATTAATATACCAGGTCTGGGAGCCTTGATATTAATTAAAGGAAAACTGAACATCTTCGGGATTGCCAGGCTGGCGCTGACCTGTAGCTGACAAGATAGTGCTGGGTACTCATCAACTGAAGATGATCCCTAGTTTTAAATAACTGGGATCCATCATCGAAAATGGTGGTGGTATAAGAGTAGAAGAGGACAGAAGAGTAAGGGAAGGTAAAAGATATAGGACTACTCAATACGGTGTTCTGGAGTAGAAACATTTCAATGAGCACTAAACGTCTCGGCTCAGACATTTATTTTTGAAAGAATAGTGTTGCCTGATGCAGGATCCTCAATAAAAATGATAGAAAAAGATTATTATCTTCCGAAATGGGCTATTGAACCAGAGATTTATTGAGGAAATTAAGAGTGACCATCTTCTTGAAATGCAACCGAAGGATGGTTCCTAGGTATCATTTCGAAAGGAACTTCCAAATTTCATACCGAGCAGAGGTGAATGGGACTGTGAAACCCCCCGTTCGATAATTCGGTCTGGTATACAGACGGATCCAAAACTCCGACTGGGGTTGGAGCCGGGCCAGGCTTAAAGTTAAGATCAAGGCCAGCCTAGGGGAGTGCGCCACAGTCTTTCAGGCTGAAGTCGTAGCGCTACAACTCTGCGCTATGGAGATTATAAGGCAAGGCATAGTGGGTAGGAGAGTAGCCATATACTCTGATAGTCAGGCAGCCTTGAAGGCACCCTCTTCACACCAAATAGTCTCTAGACTGGTGTGGGATAGTCTCACTGCCCTAACCGAGGTGGGTGCTCGGAACAAGCTGACACAGAGCCTGGTGCCGGGACATGCGGGGTTTCTGGGCAATGAAAGGGGGAATGCCCTAGCGAGGGAGGGTTTGCAGGATACCTTTATAGGCCCCGAACCCTTCTGCGGCTTGTCCAGGAGGCTTATTCAAACTTCTATTAAAGGTTGGATAGAAGAACAGCGTCTGCTTTGGTGGGAGAGAACAGCAGGACAGAGGCAGGCAAAGCTCTTTATCAAGAGACATTTGCCTAAATTCACTAGGGATCTACTGAGCCATAGCCGAAGGGATATAAGGCTAATTGTGGGACTACTACTGGGCATTGCAGACTGAACAGACACATGCACCATCTACAGCTTGCAGATAGCGCGGTATGCCGATTCTGCAAGGTGGAGGAAGAAACCCCGGTGCACATCCTCTGCGAGTGCGCCAGCCTGGCAATCCCGAAGCTATGACGGAGCTACGAAAGCGGCTTCATGAGGAGCCGCTCTCAGCTTTGCTAGGACTGATTAGGAGGGCAAAGCTGGGGGAAGTGCTATAATTTAAGGGAATCCACAGTAGACCTCTTATTGTAGGTCGCAGTGGAATGAGGCTCCCCCCCCCCGTTTTTATTCTATTCTATGGACTATTGGAGAAGATCGGCCGGGAAATGAAGAAAGGACATCCGAAATGAGCTAAAAGAGGGCAGCAATAGAAGTGACTTACCCCAAATGGTTAGAACACTTAAAATGGGTGAAAACAGTATACCGAAGGCAGTGTTTGCTTGAAGATTGTGGCCATCCTTCCTAGAAGGAAAAGAGGATGGCTTAGGACCAGGTGGGAGGATGGAGATATGGAATCGGTGATCGGATAAGGATTCATAGAGTCGGTTGCTAAGGGTAGAAAGAGGTGGAGAAGACAGCTTACGTCAAGAGGAACTATGTAGCGTAGAAAATACCTCTTGAAAAAAGAAAAAAGGATAATAATGTTCCTAAACTGTATCTATAATGGCACTGCCATTATCAAGCTCAGATATTAATGACTGTGCAATTTAGATACAAACCTTACCTCTCAGCTCCTCTCAGAAATTATCTGGACTCTAATTTATCAAATAAAAAAGATTGTGAAATAAAAGTGAAGGTTGACATGTGTGTGAATTATTATTCCAAATTTAAAGAAAATCGCTGTGGCCCTCATCGAATAAATTTAGGAAAACTCAAAAATCTATTTTGTAATATTCTTCCGATTTACCGATTTTCCTCAAATGGGATTCTATTAGTGCATTTACTGAACTTTAGTATTATATAGTGCCAGATTGTAAATTTTCAGGAGTTAGAAAAAGGAAAACTCAACACTGCACCTACTTCATTTTCCTAGCAACATGTTTCAAATAAAAGTAGGATGCACTTGTAGAATGTATTTATACGTGTATAAGTAGTACACGAAATTTAATAAATATCGTTGAAGCCGTTTTTGAGAAAAGCGAAATATACATATTATTATTATTTTTTTTTGTTATTGTCTGTGGGGAGGGACCAAGCCGTATGCTATCCAAAGCCCCTTCCATATAGCTATCCCAAAGATCGGAAGCCTTCTCAGTGCACTGCTGGCCTCCGAGCAATATTCCTCTCGTTACAGACAACACTGCCCATCACCGGACAGTGAACTTTAAGAGGATCCTAGGAAGAAAAAATCTCAGGACAGCAGCTGGACTCGAACCCGGAACCTCCGCGTTGCTAGTCCAGCGCGCTACCACTGAGCTAATCCTTTCCTCATATATATAAACTATAACTTCCTACGTTTTTTTTTTGAGTTAATTTGCTCACAGACAGACACACACATCCATATCACGAGTTGGCCATGATCGCAATAATTCCTCTAAATGAAATAAGAGATTGTAAGAAAATAATAAGAAAATTGTGGTTATAGAATACTTGATAAGTGATAAATAAATTCCTTGAGAAGTTAATAAAATCTTGGTAGAACTCGTTATTTTATCATTTTGTTTTTATAAATAAATGCACTACACTAACCCAGAATATGTTTAATAAAACTTTATCAAGAAAAAGAAGGAAGTAAAAATACCATCTCTGTTGAACAGTTACAAGTTCTCCAATATATATATATGTTCTCTGTTATATTATATATATTACATTTTGTGTAAAGATTTAGTGAAGTAAAGTGAAGTGATTCATTTTTAAAATCCACCCTATCAATTGAAATCGTATCTCCTTCTTTAAGATAAAGTTTGTATCTATTTACTTGTTCAAGTAAACTAGTGTTTCAGATGTACTGCGCATGAAAAATGAATAGGAAATAGTGTAGAAATAAATATAAAAGGAAGCTTATAAATTTATAAGATTTATTTATTTATTCTCCTTTTTTTTTTATAGGATTTATAAAATTGGTTTTATAAGAGCAGTTTTAGTTGTCAGTTAGTGAGAAGGAGATCATCTACACTGAGAAGGCAATATCTACAGAACTTGACGCGTGGTAATAAAGTTGGAATAAGAGAAGCTCGTGTAAATATTTCACACACTCTCTTACTTTCTCTTACTATTGCAAGAGAACATATTGCGATCATGTCCAAATTTCATGAATTTTGTGTTTTAAACAAAAACACATCAACATCATTACATCAACAAAATCACTTCATTTTTTTTGTTTTAAACAAATGTAAAAAAAAATCTGGTGTGAAACACTCCCACAACTTTCTCTTACTCCAGTTTTCAAAATTATAATTGACAAATTATATAGTTAGTGTACCAAATTTAATGAAATTCCTCCAAAACTGAATAAAACTGTTCAGTAAAAGCGCACTTCCGGTTTACTAATTTTCTTGAAATTCGAAATTTTGGCCATCTATTTACTTCTAATTAATTTTGTTTAGATGGCAGAATTGTATAATCAACTATGATAGCGCATTAGAGAAAAACATAACCCCACCAAAAGTGCCCTTAAATGAATTTTCCAAGAGAAATGTTTTAAATAAAAGTTGTAGATCTTTGTATGTTTAGTTTATATAGGAAGTTTCAAGAAAATCGTCGGAGACATTTTTGAGAAAATCGCGAAAAAGTGAAAAAAATCATTTACTAAAGCGGTAATATAAACGCACTTGCGGTTATCCGATTTTTTGAAACTCGGAATTTCAACAAGATATTCAATTCTAATTAACATTATTTAGATGATAGAATTGTTTAATAAACTGAAATAGCACTTTAGTGGCCGCGAACACGTGTTATTTCGGTCTAGCAAACATTTGAAAAGCAAGCTTATCTCACGTAGCACAAAGTCACTGCTATACAAGACGCTCATTCGGCCAGTGCTGATTTATGCTTCCGAAGCGTGGACTATGATGAAAACAGAGGAACAAGCCCCGGCAGTATTTGAGCAGAAGGTGCTTCGTAGAATCTATGGTCCTATACGACATGGCCAGAACAGAAGAATCAGACAGAACTGAGAAGTTTACGCATTATTGAAGGAGCCGGATATATGTAAGGTAATAAAACTTGGGAGACTGCGGTGGGCGGGGAACTTGGCGAGGATGTGTAGGGAAGAGATCGCGAGGAAAATTTTGTTGGGCACTGTGCAAGGTCCCAGGCGGGTAGGCAGACCAAGGCTGCGATGGCAGGATTGTGTGGGAAAAGACGCACTGGCAATGCTTGGATTTCGCAACTGGAGGGCGGCTGCGCAGGAAAGAGACACCTGGCGGGCCGTCTTGAGGAGGCCAAGACTCTTCATGAGCTGCAGCGCCAAGAAGAAGAAGAAGAAATAGCATTTTAGATGAAAACCTAACCCCATCCCTCCCCCACATCTCTGCCCTTAAATGAATTTTCCCAGAGAAGCATTTCAAATAAAAGTTGTAGCTCTTTGTATGTGTAGTTGATGAACCAGTAGTAGATTTTCTACAACTAGGAGCCTCTACAGCAGTGGCGGCTGCTGTTATTCGCGATTGCGCGACTGAACCCCCCCCCATCTATTTGAAAGGAAAAATAAAAAATTTCATATTTTTATTTTAATTTCCTATTTCAATTTCAAAAAAATATTTTCATTTTTATATTAGTTACAAACATTAGTCACAGTAAAAATGGTATATTTTCCTGATTTATACAGTTGTTTAATATATCAAATCAAATCCATGTACGATGATGGGGGGGATGTGAGAAAATAAAACATTAATTTGTTGTCAAATCAGAGAATCAGACATAAAAGAATAGGAACGTATACCAGTTTAGGAGCTCACTTTAATGTGTTTAATGAATTATGAACTGTAGTGAATTGTAGCTATAATACGTATATATATACCAGGAGATCTATAAAATCGCGCTGGAGAATTTAATATTATGAGTGGGGGTTACTGGTGCGTTGAACGTTGAACGAACTTACCCGAAGTTTTTTGCATATTCTACATTGCACTATAACGGCGTTACTCGTATTCGTTATTTTTTGTGATGTGATGTGCCTGTGCCAGTGTGCGGATTTTTATATATTATATTTATATTTTATATATAAATTGGTATTAGTACTTAAAACATCACTAAGATATATGACCTAGCAAAGAATCGATGCTAACTTATTGACATTTCCTTTGAACCGAAACACTTTATTTAAGATTAAGAAATTTCCGTTAAGTTAACCACTTAATTTTCGAACTAAAACGGTACAACTCTTTTTTCACAGTCCTTCTCTGGGTGCACAGTGACCGATTTATTGTTAATTTAATATATTTAATTGTAGGGGAGGGATGCAAGTTTTTACCTGGCTCCTGGCTTACTTCATGATTTCTATCTAGCCAAACTGCTAATAATGATAGGTAATTATGTAAGAAATGATTGGTAAATTAGTAAAAATGATAGATAAATTTAAAAAAAAAAATGTTGAACCCCCACAACATATCCATGTCAGAAGCCGCCACTGCTCTACAGCTCACTGTCCGGTGATGGATAGTGATGTCTGTAGCTCAGAAGCCGACAGTGCGCTGAGAAGATGCTGGCGCGCCTTAAAAAAATATAATAAAAACATAAGATAAAGTAATATATTGTTTTTATATGAATAAACACAAATTACTGAGACAAAAAAAAAAAAAACAAAGTTGTATGAAGCAGATATTAAAGCCATTCCACGTTTACCAAGATGTCTCTTGTATTCTAGCATATCTCGGACAACTTGACTAACATGTCGGTTTTGGCAGACGATTGACCACACCTTTTACATGCAATCTACCAATAAATGGCATTCTGAATTTTTTCATACTAGCAATATAATGAACAAAATTTTCTGGTATACCGTCCACGGAAACACTGCAAAGGAAATTAAATAAAATTGATTAGACAATATTTATTAAGAAAAAACAAAAATCTTCCAGTATTTTTACTTTCCCCTACTCCAAATAGGGAGAAGTATTCCCCCTAGATTGTGCCAGAGTTTCGAAATTGAGTTTTCACCGGAAATACCTGTTTTGAACTTTCCAGAGTGCGAAAAAATTGGTTTTTAGCGAATGGCCTATATGTGTGTGTGTGTTTTTGTAAACAAAATATCTCAAAACAACGTAAAATCATAGGAAGTTAAAATTTGGTATTCGTTTTTTGGGGGGGAGGGCATTTTCTCGAAAACGGCTATAACAATTTCTTTCAAACTTGGAATGTTATTTGCGCAGATAATGAAACCTATCAGTTTTATTTGTTATATTTTTCTGAAAAAAAAAAAAATAGCTGTCAGATAATTCTGTGGAACCGTTAAAATTCAAATGAGTTTGTTCAACATTACTCGTATATTTATTTACGTTAGAATATAATATGAGAAAAATTGGAAATTTAATGAAAATCACTTTCTCATTTTCTATAAAACTTTTAATTGAGAGGAGTAAGAGTGAGTGAGTCGGTGAGTGAGTGGTTCACACCTGATTTTTACGTCATATTAGTACTTTTTACTTTCTCATAATGCCGGAAAATACATTTTTTTGAAGCCGCTCTGAGTGAGAAATAAACTATGATATGAACCACTTCTTATACTACTTTATCCTTACTGCAATTGTAGACAAATGTTCTTCAAAAGTGGAATTTTTATCAAAGAGTTTAGTTAGCATTAGTTTACTTTCATATAAATACAGATGGTGAAGATTAGATGGATATAAGTTGTATGATTTTTATCTGAATAGGAGTACATTCTATGAAGGCACCTTTTATCATTTGCTAGATGGCAGGCAAATTACCTGTGGTTTAAAGTTAAGCCTAAATTACAATTCCTCAGATCACCGCATAAAATCAGTTTTTCCTGGGAAACATTAGTTTATTTATCTGTGTTTCAACAAGTGTAGTGTGGAACAGAACATAACGTTGATGTTAACTCTCTACACGAACTTAATAAATTTACTTCTGACGATGGATGAAAATCCGAAACCAGTCCAGTAATATGAGAAATATTGCTGCTACAACGGATAAAATAACAAATATTTACTTGTCTACATATTTCAATGGGAGGCACTAAATCAATAATGACTTGTTTGAGGAAAGCATAACTTCCCCTCTCCCCCCCTAACTTCTTTAAATGAATTTCTCAGAAAAAAGTTTTCAACAAAACTTATAGGTCCCCGTATTCATATCTGCTTTATGGAGGGGGAAAAAAGCAGAAAACTGTAAAAATTGTTCAGTAAAAATACACTTCTGGTCATCCGATTTTCTTCAAACTCGGACTTTTGGCACCCTATTTAATTTTGATTAAATGAGAGAATTGTAAAATAAACGGAAATATACTTGATAAGAAAACATAATTCCACCCCATCCTCAAAAAGCCGCCTTAAATGAATTTTTTCCCAGAGAAATGCTTCTTATAAAAATAGTAGCTCTTAATATGTGTAATTGATATACCAAGTTTAAAGGAAATCGTAGGAGTTATTTATGAGAAAATCGTCAATAATGAAGAAAAAAAAAAAAAAATCATAAATTGGAACTTCCGGTTTAGGAATTTTGATTGACAATTTACTATCGCATCTATTAGTGATACCTAAATGGAATATGAACTTTGAACTTTCTGCGATTTTTCGTTAAACCACTTTTTTGGACTCAAGGGACCTCAAAAACTTGTATTTCCATTTAAATAAGGATCGCAATACCTCCATTTTACATCAGAAAGAGAAATCGATATATAATCAATATAATGCAAACTGTATTACCTAGATTTCTTTGTATTTTCCAAAATTTTATCCTCCATCAATGACATTTTATACGCTAGATAATTGGCCGTTTGTTGCAAATTGTATTGTTTTAGATGTTCAGAATTGTCCCAGACGGTGACTGGTTCATTGGAGAATGCGCAGTAGCACTGCACACCTTTGCCGCCAATATCTTGTGCACAGCCATACTGTTTGAAATCATCACTATACGATATACCCATTGGAAATTTTTTTTGTACTTTTTTTGGCAGGTTACTGTACTGTTCCAACATATATCGGCACATGCCACGCAGCTTGCCATAAAAGAAACAAGATTTAGCTATTTTCTATGGTTTTTTGAAGTTGATTATTTCCCAGCAGTACTTACCTTCAGTTTGCCCAAAGGTTCAAAACTACTTGGCGGTTGTACATCAAATGGTTTCACCAGTTTCTTTCTGCTTATAGCCAGCATTAGTATTAATAGATAATTGACGGCCATTGGTTCTGATTCATTCTTTTTCAGAAATTTAAACCAATTAGCAGCTCGTTTACGTTCTGAAATTTATTTCTTTTCCAAATAAAACCATTTAATTCGTTAAAGGCTATTTAATATACAAGCGTATACAAGTTACGACTTACGTGGGGTAGTTTTTTTATTTCTGGAACACACATCAGTAAGGCCACTGGGGGGGAGGAGTGAGCCCCTAGAATTGTGGGGTTGGTAAAGTGGGGTGTGGGAGCGAAGTTCCTGATTAACAAATATATAGCAATATGCTTTTTATGTTATTTCCCTTTTTAAAAACGGAAATAACATTAAGCATAACAAAATGGCACTGATGGATATAGTTAAAAAAAAAACTGTAGAATGCGTTAGTGTGTAGGGGTTCTATTCCCGACTTCTTCCGTGGTATTTTTGAATACCACATAATTATTTCAAGTCCGTCTAGTACAAATGGCGGCCATTACTATTATTTCATATATTGTATCTAATTTGTGTACATTTCATCGTATCAAGACGTAAATAAATTTGGAAAAAGATGAATGGGAAATGGCTGATCTTCACTTTTTAATCTATATCTTTATTACTTTAGTAATAAAATTTAATTATTTACCTTGCATATCAGTTAGCTGGCAGATCAGTCGTCTCACAAAATTTTCTAAAAATTTAAACTCATACTGTGGATTGGTTTCCAAAATTGGTGGTAAAGATTTTGGATCTACGTATTCTGACTTTGGATCATCAGAAGTACTCGCACTTTCATCTGCCATTTTTATTTTATTTTATTTTAATTTTGAAATTTTCAGTAAAAATTTGAGTATAGTAAAAGAATGAGTAAAATAAATATATTTATTGTCACTGTTTCCATAGTAATACATTCTTAATTGGAAGTGTTAGTTAAATGAGAAAAACTGCTACTCCTACTAGCCGTTCAACATGACATTTGCTACGATTGCACTACCATATAACTGAAAACATTATTCTCTAACGCCGCTTAGCTTTTTAAATTTCCATTTATTGTCTAGTGCTACCCTTAGATTTTTCCTTCCTAGGAGCCTCTACTGCTCACTGTCTGTAGCGAAACAACACTGTCCGGAGGCCGGCAGTGCACTGAGAAGGGCTCCAGGCGCCAGTGACCCATAGATGTTGACGCGCCTTAAATTAAAAAAAAAAAAAAAATACATTTATTGTTTGTAATTTATGATAAAAACAAAGTTTAGTCCTTCAAAAGACTGTTATCTATTAAAATCTAACAAAAAAAAGTAAAAACAAAAATAGAGGCAGAATGGTCCCTTCAACAGCAATGGACCCTTCCAATAAATGGAACACCCCTTAAGGGAAAGTCTATG
Organism: Triatoma infestans; assembly: GCA_011037195.1. NCBI lineage: Eukaryota > Metazoa > Arthropoda > Insecta > Hemiptera > Reduviidae > Triatoma > Triatoma infestans. The sequence goes on from JAAEAF010000470.1 coordinate 194,885, forward strand.
CTTTCTCTCAAGGTCATCACAGTTATCACAAACTGTCAGGTTCCTTTTTTTTTTTTTATTATTAAGGTGCGTCAACATCTATGGTCATTGGCGCCTGGAGCCCTCTCAGTGCACTGCCGGCCTCCGGACAGTATTGTCTCGCTACAGACAAACACTGTCCATCGCCAAAAAGTGAGCTGTAGAGACTCCTGGGAAGAAAAAAATCTATGCACAGCACTGGACTCGAAACCGGTACCTCCGCGTGAGATCCAACGCGCTACCACTGACTAATCCCTTCCCTCAGATTTCTATTGTCATTGAGATCGAACAGTCTTAATATTGAAGTCACATCTATGCAGACGTAATCCTGAATTCTGAGAGAGAGTTTGGGAGCTTCTCAATGTTAGTGGAAAAGTACATCCAGTCAAGACAACCCTTCCTTCTGATGATGAATAATTTTTTAGGCCAATGTATAGATTAGAACTCACCTTTTTTATATTTATCCGTCTTGGAATCATAACATTTTTTTTTATAGTATGTCCACAATATGTATTTATTTCCAAAAAACACGATAAATTTCAAGCAATGTAATTATTAAAGAAGTTTAAAATCTAAAAATACGCCATTAAAATAACGTTTGGAAGTATAATGTCCGCTGTAGAAACTATTAATGGACCACCGTATGAGTTTCTAGAAGTATTTATTACCGTCTCTTACTGCTAGTAACAGGCAATATTGTAATCGTGACAAATTTTCAATCGCGAGTTTTCACTGGAAATCAGACTCTGAGGTCCAGTGAGTTCGAAAAAAGTTTTTAGCGAATGGCCTTAGGTGTTAGGTTAGGTATGTATGTGTGTGTGTGTGTGTGTGTGTGTGTGTGTGTGTGTGTGTGTAGGTGAATAAAATATCTTAAAAATGAAAAATCAGAAGAAGTTCAAACAGATAACTTTAAAAACAATTACGTCATCAATTCGAAATAATAGAAATAGATAAATACAGATTTATGATAATATGGAGAATAAATTTTTGACATCATTTTGTCGAAAAGTTTGTTAATCCTTTTCTGTTTATCTATACATAGTTAGGAAGTCGGTCTACTAATCCATAATTGAAAATTTCGCCGAGCTTTCGTTCCGCCTACCAGAGTTTGTGATCATGAATTCCCTGTGTAATATTATATATATATATATATAATCTAACTTCCTTTCGAACATATCCAATTCTGGGAAAATATAAACCCTAAGCTAGAGTATACAAACATACTCGTTCCACTTGATGCTGGCGTTGCTGGTACTAAAATAAACAGAATCAAGAAGCATTAGTTAGGAAATTAAACGAACCTTTGCCTTTCGGTTGGTATATAAACTAAAAGAACATCCCCCCCCCCCCACGAAACGGGGGCTTTAATATCCTTATAAACATCTCTAATACTATATCTTTCACATAAACTTCAATTACGTAGCTAACAGTTTCAAATTAAATAACTCAATGTTTTTTAAGTTTATTTTTCTTAAGGAGGGGGGTGTGACGTTTTAAAATGGAACTAAATAATATTACAATCTGAAGCAAAGTTCTTTCATATTTTCATTTTGTTAACATTCTCTTGATTTTTCTCTTATGCAATTATTACAAAGTATAATTGTGAAATTAGAAGATCTATATATATATATATATATATATATATGTTACTTTCTCTTAGTGCTGGCAAGAGAAAGTACTGCGATCATCCAGATTGTCGAAATTGAGTTTTCACCGGAAGTACATGTTTAGAGGTTCCCTAAGTACAAACAAGTGGTTTTTAGCAAATGGTTTGTATGTGTGTCCGTGTGAGTATGAACAAAATATCTCATAAATGACAACTGACAGGAAGTTCAAACTTGGTAATCTGTTTTAGATTAGATTTGTAGTTTTAGACACGAAGATTTCAGGCAAAATCCTTCAACCGAAAGTACGACACTACTGAATGGTTTTTCAGTTTTTTTGTTTGTTTGTTTTTATTTGGTGATTTTTCTCGAAAACTGCTCAACATTGATTTTTCTTTAAACTTGGAATATCAACTACACATTTAATGAGCTACAACTTTTATTTGAAACATTTATCCAGGAAGATTCAGTTAAGGGGACTTTTGGTGGATGAATGGGGTTAGGTTTTTATCTAAAGTGCTCTTTCAATTTATTATATAATTGTGGCATTTAAATGGAATTAAATATATTGGGAAAAATTTCGAGGTTCAAGAAAGTGAGCAAACTAGGGGTTCAAGTGAACAAGAGGTGCATTTTAACTGAACAGTTTTTTTTTCAGTTTTCCTGATTTTATCCATAAAAAACATCGGACGAGTTTCATTAAATTTGGTAAACTAACTATGAATATAAAGATCGCTTTTTGGTTGAAACTTTTTTTGGGATAAATTTATTTATTTTAAAGAAGTATTGGGAGGGGGGAGTAGGTTTTATGCTTTCCTCCAAAAAAGTCATTTTATTAAGATTAGGTTTTCCCATTGATATGAAACTGATGCCAAATATTTAGTAAAACTTATAAGTTTGAAGGAAATTTGCCAATTACATTTTGGTGACTGAGGGAGGGGAATAGCTAAGTGGTTAGCATACTAGACTCCCATGCGGAGGACCCGGGTTCGAGTCCAGCTGTGGCTGCCCTTGGATTTTTTCTTCCTAGGAGCCTCTACAGCTCACTGTCCGGTAATGGAGACAGTATTGTCTGTGTCTGGAGGCCGGGAGTGCGCTGAGTTGACACGCCTTAAATTAATAAAAAAATAAAAAAAATTTGGTAACTGCAGTAAGAGAAAGTTGTGCGAGTGTGTCACACCAGATTTTTATTTTTCAGTTTTTGCGATTTTTCCAAAACGGGTTGGAAACTTTAAACTTTTAACTATATAAAAAAATCGTTCGTTCCGCCAACCAGAAACAATAAATTTAAATTTGAAACATTTTTGCGGGAAAATCCATTTGAGGGGTGTTCTAGGGGTGGGGTGGGGGTGATATAACAAGTGTAATGTTTTGGATGTGATGTGTGTTTGTAGTAAGTAGCACGAGCGGTGTTGTATAAAAAAAGAGCTTGTAAGTATGTAAGTTTAAAAGGGAATGAAGTATTAGTAATAATCAAGAAATCACCACTGTTAACAATTAATATATTCTGTTAAAATAATAACTACAACTTATTTGATATTATAAACTTATTTAATTTATTGTGAAACTGGCACTGATACTAAGAGAGCGATTCCTGAAGTGTTGCTTTCTTCCACTACACAAGCTTTCCTTTGTAAAATACTTAATGAAATAAAATGTTATTTCATCGTATATGATTCTGTCGACTATTTAGTATTAAATATTTTTAGTTCCATAGAAATGCCTCTTATATTTTGTTTAATAATGTACTTTGCAACCTGTGTACAGATCCTGAAGAAGGCAATAAATTTGTTGCTAAAATAACGGTTAAAATATGAAAATAATTGATAGCTTTTGATGCAAGTTTAATGAAAATCGTTGGAACTTTTTTCTACAAACGTTTTTCCTAAAATTGGAATTATAAAAATTGGAGGGAGCGGGGGAGACTATTCGCTGAAAATTATTTCAATCTCAGAAGATCTTAAATTCATGAATTTCTAATTAAATATAAATTTCGAAGATTTCACAGGATCTTCTACGAGAAACTTAAGGAGAAAATCATAGAAAAAACAAAACTCCGGTGTGAAACACTCACACAACTTTCTCTTGCTGTAGTTTACAAAATTGTAAGTGACAAATTTTAGTTAGTATACCAAATTTAATGAAATTCGTCAGTGTTGTTATGGAGAAAATCACAAAAACTGAAAAAAACTGGTCAGTAAAAACACATTTCCGGTTTGCTAATTTTCTTGGAACTCTATCAATCTATTTATTTCTAATTAATTTCGTCTAGTTAGTTGTTTTGCTTCTTAGCTGCCTCAATCGCGAGAGCTATCTCGACCGCTTTCTCGAACGTAATAGAGTCTTCTTGTTGAAGGATTTGTTTTCGAATTTCGACATCACATAGACCTCTGATAGATAAACTGTGCTTGCAAAATAGACGTTACTGTTTTATCGCACTCTGTGTCTTGACATACCCAATTTGACGTCCGGGCTAAATTCTTTAGGGCTGCAATATACTCTCGATATTGTTTCATTTGTTCTCTGGATTCTGGATAGGAATTTATGACGCTCCGTGTGTATATTGTCTTTGAACAAAGGTGCGCATTCAACAGTTTCATCAATTTTTCGTACTCTTTTGAAGACGGCCGTTCCGGTGAAGTCAAGCTAGACAATAATTGGTAATATTTAGCACCTAATGCGTTAATTAGTACTTTCGCTTTGGTAGCTTTCACCTCCGCTGTATCTCCTGTCAATTTCTTTAACTCGAAAAAGTTTTCCAATCTCTCTTTGTAAGACTGAAAGGTCTCCTTCTCTTCAGCAAATGTCTCGAATTTAATTGATTCATTAACATAATCAGTTTGGGCCTGTGGAGTTGCATTTGGATTGTTCTGTAATGTTAGTAGTAACTGTGCCAGTGCTTGTGATTGTACATTCAAGGCATTCAGTATCTGTTGATTTTGTGCTTGTAATGCTTGATTGTCAATTTCTGGATTATCGTTTGACATTCTGAACCAAAACAATTGAACAATTACTTACAGCTGAGCGTCTTTTTTTTTTTTCTTTACAGTGCTTGATAGAGGTTAGAAGGTCAGGTTCACGTAATATTCCTGCTGTCTTCCCGAGTTTTTTAGTGTTCTATTTCACCTCGTCGCCAATATTTGTGGTGTATTAATTGAATGTGTGATGCACACGCTTGATTTTAAGATAAATTTATTATAAGTATGACATTAACATAGAACTAGTAGTGGACAGAGGCTAACATATATCATATACTGCTGAAACAGGGTTGCCATCCATCTTCATAATCTGAGAACATAAGTAATTAGAAAGGCATTTAATTTTAGTATTTTGAAAATATATAAATATATTACATTAAATTTAAACAAAATCCTTCAAGAGCAATTTTAGAGGAAATGAAAAATCCATTGCGATTCCATTGTTTGAGGAATTTTTAACAGATAACTTCCAGGCAGATCCAATTGAAATGTCAAGTTTGAACTTTCGGCGATTTCGTTTTTGCCCAGTGCTCTTCACATACATACTATACGTACACACAGACCATTTTCTAAAGACCACTTTTTCAGCATCAGGTGACCTCAAAAATGCACATCCGGTGAAAAATAGATATTGAAAATTTGACACGATCACAACACTTCTAAAGTAAAAATAGAATATCAACTTTATTGATGTATCACCATGCAAAACTGATTAAACTTACTTGGGATCAGTAATTTAAGTTTTAGAGAACCACCCAATTTTCCTTGTCTTAAAATATAAGCTTAGAAAAGTTGATCGGCTCTACTATAAGTTGATATAATCTCTTACTTAACCAACAGACATTCACTCTTCAAGCAATATAACTGATCAATATTTATTTAGATTATCTTATCGGTGATTCCTCGTAACTAGCACACATAATCCTTACCGTAGTATTACTTACCGCCCTCTATAGTAAATATGGGATTTGTTAGTGAATTTTTTTTTTAATAAGGTTATCTCGTTATTTCAAATATTATGCGCTAGGATGCAATGGCGTCTAATGTTGTTATTTACTGCACACATTTACGATAACATTACGATAAGAATGTTCGAGAAATATTGTGAAGTACCCGTTAGGAAATATTGAAATAAACTTAGCTCGCCTAAGTTACCCTATGAAGAGGCCATAAAAAAAAAGAACCTAAATAGATAAAATATTTACATTAAAAAAAAGCTTTCGGGTTTTCTTAAATAGTTGGTGTGTGGATATTTTGAAAACTATTAGGATATTTTCTTCTGAACATTAAGAAATAAAGCGATTTTCTTCTAATAATCCTGATAGATACTAGATAATTACGGGGATGGATGGTTAAAACATCAAATCCATTACAATATATCTTATATGACAAATTATTGCAAACTTATAAAATTTTCTTGAAAGTAAGTTTTCACCGGAAATACTGAGGTAGGGCCGGAGAAAGCCCCAGTGAAGGCTCCTAATCGAAATTCCAAGGGCCCTGTCGCAAATTAGCTCCTAATTGACGAAATAAACATTGAAAATTAAATATTGGTTCTATACTCAAGAATAACATTTAGTTAAAAGATAAGTTGCTAAAAGACGGTATAATTAAAAGTTAACAGCTATATAAATTTGCTCCATAACGTAATTTATTATACTTATTGTCTTTCTATTTTTTCTTACTCTCACTGCTAGTAAGAGAAAGTATTGCAATCGTATCAAATTTTCGATATCGAATTTTCGTCGGAAATACATGTTTCTCAGGTCACCTGAGTCTGAATAAGTAGTATTTTAGAAATTGGTGTGTGTGTGTGTGTGTGTGTGTGTGTGTGTGTGTGTGTGTCAGCATTAAATATGTTGTCGGAATTACGAGTTTGAAGAAAATTTTGGTTGACCGGAAGTAACATTTTTACTGTAAAGTATTTTTCAGTTTTCTGCTGTTTTTTCTACAACACTTTAACGATTTTCTTCAACTATGAATGTGAACTACATATATAAACAGCTACAACTTTTATTTGAAACATTTCTCTGGGTAAACTTATTTAAGGGAATTTTTGGTGGAGGGGTGGGGTTATGTTATTCTCTAAAGTGCTATCCCAGTAGATTATACAATTCTAGCAACTAAACAAAATTAATTAGAAATAAATAGATTGCCAAAATTCCGAGTTTCCAAAAAAAAAAAAAAAATTAGTAAACAGGAAGTGCGTGTTTAGTCATGCTTTTTCAGTTTTCGCGATTTTCTCCATAAAAACACTATCGTATTTCATTAAATTTGGTATAATAATTATATAAAATTTGTCTGTTAAAATTCTGTAAATTGCAGTCAGAGAAAGCGGTGTCACTGTTTCACATCAGATGTGTAAGGCGATTGGCTAGAAATTCCTTTTACAAGATATTTCCTGTATAATGGAGGAAAATTGTCCATCTAACGTATTGTTTTCAGAAAATATGGGGTAGTCTTTATTAACTATGCCATGGTGGAAAGGGAACGGTAAATCCTTGACGCAACACTACATTTTACCTAATAAAACCCACCTGACCGTCCAGGCAAGTGGTTGTAAGGGGCTTAAAACTGGCAAGGCTACAAAGTCCTGTTAAACCTTTCAAGAATACTCGGTACGGTTATGTATTAATTACTTGCACAACAGGACATGAAACATATTACATATTTTAAAGCCTCTTAAACAACGTGTAATTAAATTAATAGTTTAACTGTAGGTTGAATAAATGAACTGCATCCTGGTTACCATGGTGATTAGCGAATAGTTATCATTCTTTTAGTTTCTCTGTAACAAAGAGGGAAGTGTTGCGATTGAGTCTATTTTTCGATAATTATTTTTGCCACCGGAAATATATGTTTCACATCCTTTGCTTAAGTATAAAAAATGTGGTGTGAAACACTCACACGACTTTCTCTTGCAATTTACATAGTTATAAATTGACTAGATATTTAGTCGACTTAGATTTACATGAATGGAAGAATCTAAAAACCGATTTCTTCAATTTGGAATTCTAGCTGTGCTGCTACTACCCTATAAAGTTGTTAGAACCGTGTATTGTACTGAAGTAGTAATTTAGAGGCATGGTAACCTTGCAGCTCGCGCAGGACCCATGATAAATAAATTTTTTTGAAAAACTTTTTAAATGAAAGTGATAAGCCTTTATTTGTGTGTGTGGTTAGTGAGCCAAGTTTAAAGAATACAGCAATGCTGCATTTACATTATCTCTTCCTAGAAGCCTTAACTGCTCACTGTTCGGCGATGGATGTCTGTAACGGGAGAATACTGTCCGGCAAGCCGGAAGTGCAGTGAGAAGGCTCCGGGCACCAATGAAAATAGAGAAAAAAGGAAATAGCCATCAATGTCGTAGTTTTCACAATTGCCATGATTATTTACTTCACTCTCTTACAGCCAGATTGTGCCAAATTCTCACGATATTGAGTTTTCACCGGAAATACGTGTTATGAGGTCTCTTAAGTACTTGTTAATATTCCTTTTAGGTAGTAGCATCGCATCTGATATGATGCAGGTTTCGGGCAAAATCCATCAATCATTCGGAAGAGCGACTTTATTTAATGATTTTTTTTTTTTTTCAGTTTTTCGCGATTTACTTGAAAATGGCTCCAACAATTTTCTTTAAACTTCTACCTACAAACATAAATACCTATCACTTTTAGTTTTAACATTTTCTTTGGAAAATTGATTTTTTTTTGGTGGTTCTTTGGGGGGGGGGCAACAGTAGCGTAAAGCTTCCCTCTAATGTATCATTTTAATCACCTCAATGTATCAGTTACAATGTATGGTTTGCCTGCTACCGATTCCAAATATGAAGAAAATCGCTTCATCGCAAGCGCAAGTTTGCAGAATAGGGTTTTCTTTTTAAACGACAGTAACTATTTCCTTTAAACTTGAGTCACTAACTGCTCTGATATAAGCCTCTCACTTTTTTTTGTAACATTTTTCCGATAAAAATAAGACGGTTCTGAGAAATGTGAGACGTTAAAATTCAGATGTCATGCTTGTTCAATATTATTGCGCTCTCAACAATCTAATCATTCACTACCTTGCTGGGTTCGTGAGTCCCCCACCCCCCTCACACTACTATATTAAGTTAGAACAAATGAGGAAAATTTATCATTTATATATAAATTGTAGGTAAGAGAAAGTCGTGTGAGGGCCACACCAGATTTTTTTTTTTAAATTGCCGCCTATCAAAAGGTGCCAGAATGTCAGTTTCAAATTCCTGACATGTACATAAATTTATTCTGAATCAGATGAAGTTAATATCAGTGACTGACACGCCCTCTATAGCATTTTCAATCAAGCTCTCTTCGCATTCCTTTTAAATCAAATTTATCTTCTTTTCTTTTCGTTTACTTTCTCAGCGCTAGTTAGCTTAATGACTCGTAGATCTTTTTCTTCATTCTTGGAGGTTCAAGTTTGGGGGAAATTTGTGAGAAAATAAATTACTACTTTTTCCCATTAAACTGTTCTAATTAAATTAGATGCATCTGATGATAAGCGATTGAAGCTCTTATTAGCTATTCCATTACATCACATTATACCGATGGCCCAGTTATTGCCACAGGAGGGTTTAGGATAGGATTAAATTAATTATATTAACAAATTGACTAAAGTAATCCGTTATTCTACTTAAAGTCTAGTGTTAAATGGGGCCAATAAGTCTATGGCGCATTCGCTATTTTTATTAATGCCTTAAAAAGCCGAATGAAGGTCAATTCCGTACACTTTGTCGATCTCAAACAATTTTGTCCTTAGCAAAATTTATTATCTAAACCAGAAATTAAAAGAAGTTTGTTTCTAAAAAAGGAGAGATATTCAGCTGAGCAAAATTTAGTTCTTTTTCAGAGCAATTATATTTACTCACGCTTACTGCTGAAATTAAAAAAAAAAAATCTGGTGTGAAACACTCACCCGACTTTCTCTTATGCGGATACATACTCGTATTATATGAGTATACGAGTAACCCGCCCAGGGGCGGGTGTTGGTGTAGTGATTATGAGCATGGACTTGTAAGTGGGAGACCCCAGTTCGAGTCCAGCGTATAACTGCTAAATTTTATATTTGTTTAAATAATGTTAATAGTAAAGTAGGTGCTTCCGCCCCCGTCCACGACACCTAATTTGGTAGCTGGACGTTAAGCCCGCCTGAAAAAATAGGCGTTACTTTACTTTACTTACTTTTGCTTTACTTACTCGTATTATATAAAATGACAAATTTTCTTTCAATTTCAGATTTTACATATTTGCTCTAAGATAAATGTAGTGGCGTTGGGGGTATAAGTGTGCCAACCTACTAATTATGGCAGCTAGAGTAGTGATGATTATAGTACTGCCCAGCAGAGCGCTCTAAAAACACTGTATCAACTACATATAACATTTGAAATTAACGTCACCAATTCCCGACCAAGTACCTATCTGAAATAATTTTTTTGGAAAATCTTTCAAATAAGAATGATAAGTTTTTATCAGTGAAGTTAGCCTGCTAAGTTTACGGGAAATCTTTGTAGCCATTTCCGAGAAAATCCCAAAAAACTCAGAAACCTATTGTATAAAGTCACTTCCGTGATACGATTTTCCTCAAATTTGGAATTCTATCAATGCTTCTAATGTGTATTAATATTATGTAATTGATAAAAACCATATATTATAGATAGAATATATACCATATATTATTATATTATTTAGAGGAAAGCATAACGTTAATGTTCCCCACAGGACTCCTCAAAAAATCCTTTTTCCCAGGAAATTAATTTGATCTAAAACGAAAGGTAATCTCGGAAGCTGTTGGTCTTAATTTTTTAGCTGATCAGTTGGACAATTTCTTTAGATTGAAGAGAAGATCTCCGAATTCTGATCCTCCAATATTGGTCAAATTTATGATAAATCAAGATTAAACAGGTTTTCTTAGGCATTGTACGACAAACAGCAAGCTCTTTCCCACTGAATTATTTCAACAGACTTTTTCGAATGTGATATTACAAATATATATTTTTATTCACAATACATGAGTGGTGAAATATGCCGACTGTTTAAACAAGGAAAAGATCTACAAAAGTTAAGAAAAATTAAATATATGTGATTCAGGTATGGTTTTATTCGAATACGTGAAAGTGATGGCTGTGCTGCTGTAATAATCAACTCTGTAAAAGATTTTCTTGCTTTCTCTAGAAGCCTATCTATTGATACTCCCGACGGACCTATAGTTCTTTTCACGGACAATTTTGAGGGTAACTCCGATGTCAATAGATCTTCTATAAACTCACCCCGTTGAAGAGGGGATTGATCGTCCCAGCCAGGGTCGTACTTAAGACAGCCAACATTGACATTCTATAACCAGGTAAGCTTAAAATCAAAAGCGAAATAGACTAATGTTAGGGCAGGGCGCAGTGACTGGGAGCTTCAGACGTTCACGGATGGCTCTAGGATAAGATGCGGTGTCGGTCCCGGTATATAGGGAGTGAAGCCGGAGATACTAATCGATTGGAGTTCTTGACAATTACTCTACGGTATACCAAGCCCAAAATTCTCGCAATCAAGGTCTGTGCTGAGCAAAACCTAAGAATGGCCCCTGGAAATAGGGAGATTCATATTTTTTTCGGACAGCAGGCTGCACTGAAAGCCCTTGCTGCCTTCAGAACCGCCTCATCTCTCTGGTCAGGAAATGTTGAGAATCACTGACGCAAATTTTCCGACACAGTAAGGCTCGGCGGGAATGGGTGCCGGGACACATGGGGATTAGAAAAATGAAACAGTCAACCACTGGCCAGGAATGGGGGTAAATGCCCCGTTCTATGGTTCAGAAATGTCCTAGGGATAACTAGAGGGACAGTACATTATGGTAGCATCTAATGGTAAAGAATGTATCTGGCTGCTAGAGGTCGTATGGGAGCTTTGCGTTAAGGGGGGGGGAAGTACGTGCACTTTTTCTGAGTGGCTCCGAAGAGAGCATGACACAATCTGGAAATTAAGTCCAGCAGTTGAGCACAGCAAGATGATTATGTCTAAGTTGTGTAAACATAGAACCAAAGAGACTTTGTGCTTAAGAAGGAACCAGATTAATCTGGTGACAGGCCTTTTCAAGTTGAAGAAACATCTATACATGTTGGGATAATTAACTCGGAACCTTTCTGTACATTAAGTCAGAAGAAGTAGGAAACGGCCTCACACTTGTTGTTCGATTGCGTCGCAATCGCCAAATTGCGTTATGAGATCTTTGGCACACTGAGACCGGAGAGAAAGATAGCGAGAAAAGAAATGGTTTGGAAAGCCCTGAACCATAAAGATGGGAGGTTTCTCAGACCTATAGGAGTAGGCACAATAAGCGTCTATTAGCTTAAGTGTCTGGGGGCATGACCCACCCCGTCCATGTTCAATGTATTTTACATTAATCAATGATATCAGATAAAAATCTTTTGTTTGTAAAAAAATAATTATACATGTTATTTCTAATTACTTTTAATCATTTGTGATTATAATCTCTCCTACTCTCTGTGGCAAAATGTTAAGCTTTGTGGGCAGACTTAATAAATAAACAACTGGAGTATGAGAAAGTCGCGAAACTGTTTCAGAACAGATTCTTTTTAATGTTTTTTGTTTAAACATACACGCAGATCAGTCACTAGAACTGTTGTTCCCCTTTATCACATATATTTACGGAATAAATAGCCGTTTTCATTAATAACCTCTGTAAAGAGGTTACGTTAATCTAACCTCATATGTGACATCTACCGCTTCAGATTCAACCATCGAGGTCAATCCTCTATTATTTTGTTCAATTCTAAAATATAACAATAACAAAATTTACTTTTGGGGAGGCGGGAAGTTTTTGTTTTGTAAATTCATTATTTGTCAAGTGTTTTTTTTTTTTTTCATGTATTGTCCATACTTGTATACAATAGAATTGATTTAAAATTCCAATGCCTCCATGTATATATATGCCCTCTCGTTCTCTTTCACTTCTGCATAGGAGGCCATTTTTATGTATGCTTGGCTATCCGAGTGAACGGCCAAAGATGAGAAGAGAGTGGTGGGGGGGCAGTTTGTTTTGTTTTTATGTTTGGCTGTTGCTTTACTTTGTTTACCACTGTAAACAATTCTATTAGAATTGGATGTATGTTTTTTACAATTTGTGGCTGTGTGTGTATGTGTGTGTGTATCTTTTTGTAGTTTGGGGTAGATATATCGTAGAGCTATTGTTATTAGAGCGTGGAGCTTTTTCTGTACGGCTCTATTGTGTCCAATATATACATATATTGCTTTTTTCAACCAATTGATGCTTGTTGGCATGAACTTTAATTTTCAGGTGATAGTTCTCCTGTTTTCATGATCAATGAGGATAACCCTTACCATCATAATGACAGGATAACTGATTTATCATCAGCGCTTTTTTATTTCAAATTATTATCACTTGTTTGGGGATTTTCTCTATTGTCTACCACATTTTATGTCATATAATATAGGCGGCTGCTACAACGAGATCACATACAATGAGATATACAGTTTACTATAGCGACATGCATACAGTAATGAAACGTATTATGTAAACATTATTAAACAATGAGGTCTTCCCCCTCCAAAATAAAAAAAAAAGATCTGGTATGAAACACTCACACAACTTTCTCTTACTCCTGACAAATTTACCCGGACATATATGATAAAAGTCCCCTGACTAAGTACAAAAAGCTAGAAATCTATATATGAACAAAATACGTAACTCAAAAAACGAAAAACTGCAACAAGCTCAAACTTGGTGATATTCCGTTTACCAACTACCACTGCATGTCTGATACGAAGATTTCGGGCGAAATTTATCAACCTGATGCACGACTTTACTGAATATTTTCTTTCTTACTTTTTTTTCCAGTTTTTTCGCGATTTTCCGGAAAATGGCTCCCCTCCCACAATTTTCTTCAATTTTCGTCGGCTTTCCACATATATAAATGTCTATCACTTTTATTGGCAACCTTTTTGCCAGGGATAATTGATTTTTGTGGGGGTTCTGTGGAACAGTAACATTAATCTTTCCTCTAATATAGCACTTTAGTTCAATTTATGTTTTAACCACGTAAATAATTTAAAATACAATATTCAAGCAAGGCTAGAATTCCAAATTTAAAAGAAATTTGAATACTACTGCACTGATATGAACCTTAATAACTTCATTTTTTAAAAAAAAAAAAAAAAAAAATCGCTTTTAGACACTTCTGCGAAATTCGTTAAATTTCAAATGTTGTATGGGATCGATTCAATGTTATTGGCGCTCTCAGTCTCAATTAATAGTTTAGTAAATATTAACGAAAATTTCGTCAGTTGAAATCGTCAAAATTTTCTTAAAATATTTCCCACCAGACTTCTCTTTCGAGAAAATTTTTATTAAGACTGTGCTATTGGATAACTGATATGCTTACTTGGGTAGGCAGCACATTAAGTATAATTAAATGAATTGTAGGAGTTCAAAGACTTTTACACTTAAAATTGAGATGTTCCGACTTTTAGGGAACACAAGTTTTTACATGAATTAGAAAGTAATCAACAATAATATTATGAAATAAATGAAATCTAATGTTATAAGGTTACCATGTGTCATTGTTTACTTTTCACCGAACATATGTTTTGTGTTGACGTACAGATTTGAAATGCACGTATCTAAATGTTTGTTAGATATTACTGGTGTATCTTACTTTAGATCTAATTTTGTAAGATAATTCTTTACTTTCGAATTAGTAAAAACTAAAAATGATGAATTTGACTACAAGAGTTTTAAGAATTCTTCCAAGTGTTCAGGTAAATTGATTGTATAATATTTAAACGAAATATGTTTGTATGTTTGTTTGGATCAAAAGAAATTTGGAAAATGATTACAGTGTAGATGAGCACATTCCCCATCATCTCCCCCATCCACCTGTTTTTCATAAACAATTTACAGATTTTTTTAGGTTTGTTCGAATTTCTGATTAGTTGAAAACGAAGTTTTTATTACCAGAGATTCAAGTGAAGGCGACTTATTGCGCATGTCCGCATAGTTAGTACTTTGATAGTCAGAGACTACTCCTATGGCGGTCACATAAACTACTTTAAAACTTCAGAGACATTTTCCGTGGTAGCCTGCTTCATTTTGTGGTCATCGACCGGTTTCGGGCGTTCGCCCATCTTCAGGATGCGTTTTTCAGACAGTGTGATAATATAGACTTGCACAGAGCAAATTCAGTTTATACACTGATTGGACTCCAAGTGTTCAGGAATTCACAAATTTACCGTTTTATTAGGTTTGTTCGAATTTCTGATTAGAGATTAGATTATGGTTCAGTCAGTGTAAAAACTGAATTTGCTCTGTGCAAGTCTATATTATCACACTGTCTGACATGGTGGATGTAGCCGTATTTCAGCTCATCAAGTTTTTTAACTGTCACTTGCGATATATCAAGCGATAAATTGTCCCCCTTGTTTGTTTACGAGAGCTAAACGGTGAATCTTCAATTTTTGTACATTCGTGTAATATAATGATAATACCATCCTGCTGTAATTGTACCCATCCATTCTTTTTTTTGGTGTCTTCTTGAATTTGGTGGCTATGAATATGGAGTATAGAGCACTTATTAGGGTTCGGCTGGGCTCGGTGAACCTGCCAAGGAAGAAGGGAAGATGCTTACGCTGCTGTGGGAGAGGGAATGCAAACATTAAGGAAATGTTTGTAGGATAAAAGGAAATAGGAGTAGGAAAACCCAAATTCAATAAAGTTGGGATGAACAGAAAATTAAAAAGAAATCACTTAATCGTTTCGTCGCAACCAGCACTTAAGTCGTAATTATAGCAGAATAGAAACAAATCTCTTCCTTTAATGCACTTACTATTATTCGTCTGTGTGGAAGGGCCAAGCCTTCCGTTAATTAAGCGGAAAAGGGTTTATCAAGTATGACGGGGTCCTCGCCACGACCGGTACGGCTCCGTACCTCTGCTTCCGACCGCATTTGGAGAAATCCCAGCTTCTCTATTGAAACGTATCTATGATCTTTTAGGTTTTCACGGCAAATTTCATGAAAAATACTTGAGATTCAGGGTTAGACCGTGTGAATAGTTTGCTAGAAACTGACTTTTTGCCCATATTGCAATGAGCCTCTTCACGGTCGTTACACCTTGAAAATTAATGGAGCAAACCGTTGCTAAAGTATAATAAGAAGTAAACTAAAAAGTTACCGTAAACTTAATTTTGTGGAGAAAGCAACCCAGCAAGAGTGCTGGCCCACAATTTTATCTTAACCTCCAGACATACACATCAGTACGTACTAAATTTAATCTAATTTAAAATTTCACTGAAAATGTCACTTTTGTAACAAACTATTATGAAAAAATTATGCCGAGACGTAATTAAAAATATGTTATTTATAATTTTCACCCGATTTCCCAATAATTTTCAAGGAAATATCAACTTTTAAGTTAATTTATTTAATTATATAGTATGTGAGTTATTTATTAAATTTATTTAATGTATTTAAACAGTTATTTTCAGTTCGAGGATTTTTAAGTAAATTACCAATTCCGGATTCAATAGTTGGCCAAGTGAGTGCCCCAAGAGATATAAAAAAATTAGAACCGGAATCCGAATCTAAATGTATTTCTGTGTATAGGTAAATTATCATTTTCGTATATATTATTATTATGTAAATTGAAGCGTAAGAAATTTATTGAATTTATTATTAAAACAACAGTATCTAAAACTTGGTGTGTAGTGGGGAAAAATACGTCTATAATTGAAATCCAATTTAATAGCAGTTTAAATTTAAATTGTCATATTTTGAATTGTTTAATGTAAAATATGGTGTTTTAGGACCATTTAAAACTTTCTAAAACGTTCCAGAAGTAAAAACAAGAAAAAGAATAAAAATAGGTGTAGTTAGATTAGGGAAGGGATTAGCTCAGTGGTTAGCGCGCTGGACTCCCACGCGGAGGTCCGGGGTTCGAGCCCAGCTGCATACTGCCCTTAGATTTTTTCTTCTTAGGAGCCTTTACAGCTCACTGTCCGGTGATGGACATTTAAATGTGCTTGATATACAAATAGTGGTAGGGGTTATCTGTATACCAAGCGTAATTGGTATACAGGGTGTCCCAAGGTATATGGATAACGACTTTTTCTCGGAAACTAAGATACTAGAAAAAAACTAAAAAATACGTTGCAAATTTGTTTTGATGCTTCCAGAAGCGAGATACAGGCACCAACTTCACTTTTTCAAAAGGGGAGGTGTGGTTTTTATTTAAGAAATAGATTCCTCTATTTTTTGTGAGAAAAATTTACTTGAGCGGTTTTTTTCTTTGAGCGATATTTTACAAGTTATAAATGAAAATATGATTCTTATAAGAAATTTCAAAATGATAATATAACGGTTTTTTGATTGAATAGAAGAAAAGTACTATTTTATTATAAATTTTACTCCTCATTAATTACAGATCTTGCTCGAACTGGCCCCCACCATTAGAGATGCATACACATGCTTTTTCCTGCCAATTGTACCTTACGACCAAAGAAATACATCTCTAATAGTGGAGGCCAGTTCCAGCAAGATCTGTAATTAATGAGGAGTAAAATTTATAATAAAACAGTACTTTTCTTCAATCTTAGATATAATTATATTTTTGTGATATTAATGTGAAGGTAATTACCTTTATAGATTGTGTGGTTTATTGTCAGTTATATTTTCCAGATATGACCCGGAAACATGCGATGATCCTTATATGCAAGAATATGAAATAGAACCGCAAGAGTGAGTAGTATACTATTAAAATACGGTTTCATTTATTTTTTCAGATATCATTTATTTTATTTATTTCAGTTTGTTGATGCACTTTCTTTTACTAAAATTAATACAATTTAATAGACAAATTTTCTATAAGTCTTGTCGTGTTTACTTATTCTTGTTGTGGCTTTCTATAAATCTCAAGTGGGTGTGCCATAAAAAAAGTTGGTTAGGGATTAACTGGCTCCCACACTAGTTACCTGAGTCATCTGAGAGTAACTTGTATAGGTGCGCCCTCCATAGCAACTGAGCTTGCAGCGCAGGTTAAATTATAATGTAATTGTCGGTTGCCCATCCCTACAATCACGTTTTTCCGGCACAATCGTCCAAATGACAGTTATAGAGTAGATACAATTAAAACGGTTTTAGAAAATATAAATGGGAAAAGGTATTCTGTAAAGTCGCACTTAAGTCATTTTCTTCAAATTTGGAATTCTATCAATGCTGCTAATGCATATTAATAATATAAAGGTGATAGAATCGTACATTGTACTGAAGTGCTATTGTAGAAGAAAGATTTATTAGCTAATTATCTGAATGCGTTTATAAAATTGTGCATGTGTTTGGTACAATTACATATAAAATGATAATATTCTTTAAACACCAATTCTACATATTTGTCGTAACGTAAAAATACAGAGATGGTAGGCGGATGAGTACCTACTTACTAATCTTGGCAAGTAGACAAGTGATTGTATTCTGCCCTAGAAGAAAGTACCAGAGACACTGAACCCACTGCAGGTAACATTGGAAATTTAACGCCATAAATTCCGCATCAATATTTGGGGGGGGGAATGTTTTAAATAAAAGTGATACCTTTATATCTGTGCAGTCAGCACACCAAGTTTAAAGAAAATCATTATAGAGGTTTTCGTGAAAATTCCAGAAAAGTCAAACACCTATTCTGTGAAATCGATACTTTATTGTGAAGCTTAACGTTACAGTCCCCCCTCCAGAAATAACCGAAAAATCAATTTCCCTGGGAAACTTTTTTTAAAATAAAATTGGTTAAAAAAATCGCGAAGAAAAATTCAGTAAAATCGCACTTCCGGTTGATGGATTTTTCGAAATCTTCGTGTCTGATGTGGTTGGTGGTAGTAGGCAAACGGAATACCAAGTTTAAGCTTCCTACGATTCTTATTCCTCTTACTAGAAGGAGTAAGAAAAGGTAAAAAATATTCCAAGAATGAAATTGCCGGAAACTCAAAAACTTCATGTCCATTTAAGTATCAGGAAGAGATCCGATAGTATTATTTTGTTTGTGTGTAAAAATCCTTCAACGGGTAAGCGGGATTTTTCGCAATTTTTGCGAAATTGGTTCCAACGATTTTCTTTAAACTTGGAGCGATGATGTATACCTATGTAAATTTATTATTTGTACCATGCAAGTTTTTGGAAAGAATTGGTTTTGTGGTATTTTCTAGGAAATGTGTGAGTAAGGAAATTATAAACTGAGTGACTTTAGGGTGCGAATTTGCCTGTGGATTCGTTAAACCCAAGTAGTTAGACACATCAACTACCACTGCAGGACTTATGTTGTATGAGTAGTGGAAGGTGTCAGTGTAAGTATCAGAGACATTTTCCGTGGTAGCCTGCTTCATTTTGTGGTCATCGACCGGTTTCGGGTGTTCTCCCATCTTCAGGATGCGTTTTTCAGACAGTGTGACAACACAGACTTGCACAGAGCAAACTTAGTTTTCATACTAACTGATTTAAGTGTATTTTAAAACTAAACTCTTAAACTAGGTCAAGGGATATGGCCAGCTGGGTGGGAAAACACGTGTTTGGGTTGTTAAAGGGCAAATTTTCCTTACAATGGACACAACACGTGGGGGTCTAATTTTTAAAACTCTGTTGTTGAAGGGAGATTTACTTTACAATTAACTAACCAAAATAGAATATAAAATACACATAATAAATTTAAATAAAATTAAATAACGATTTAAACTAACATTTAAAATTCATTCATTCATTTAAAATTAAACGATTTTTATAATTAAGTTTTTTATAACTGTGCATTCCAGTCATTATTTCACTTTTTCACACAACATTCACATCCTCGCAAGCATGTATACCTAAATATGTTTTTTTTATATAATTAAGTTTTTTATTATGCATTCCACTCACCATATCACATCATCATTCACATACATCATCCAAATACGCACTTTTTTTTTTTCCTCTCTATATATATATAAAACTAGTAACTTTAAATAAACTAGTAAATTTATATATACCTAGTAGATTTAAAACTAAACCTAAAACTAAATCCGTTTAAGAACTATTTGTTGCGTGTGTAATGTTTGCACTGGTAATTGCGTTTCTGTTGCTATTGTGGGAAGAGTGTTTTGAATAATGGTTCACTGGCAAATTTTGTCTGTTCATTTATTAAGTTTTGTGTCTTGCGTTTATATATTTCGAGTTGTTCTACTATGTCAAGTCGTCGTCCTTTGTGGCCAGAGTGTATTAGCTTCATCGTGGTTGTGATGTCATCGGGTTTGTGTTTGTTAGTGTTTAGGTGATTGGCATAATTTGAGTCAACTTTGTTGTATTTGTATGATCTGATAAGAAAAAGAAAAATCAAGGAACGATTTACCGGACATATCAGATACATGTTTGCGATGATGTGAATGTTGTGTGAAAAAGTGAAATAATGACTGGAATGCACAGTTATAAAAAACTTAATTATAAAAATCGTTTAATTTTAAATGAATGAATGAATTTTAAATGTTAGTTTAAATCGTTATTTAATTTTATTTAAATTTATTTTGTGTATTTTATATTCTATTTTGGTTAGTTAATTGTAAAGTAAATCTCCCTTCAACAACAGAGTTTAAAAATTAGACCCCCGCGTGTTGTGTCCATTGTAAGGAAAATTTGCCCTTTAACAATCCAAACACGTGTTTTCCCACCAGCTGGCCATATCCCTGGACCTAGTTTAAGAGTTTAGTTTTAAAATACACTTAAATCAGTTAGTGTGAAAACTAAGTTTGCTCTGTGCAAGTCTGTGTTGTCACACTGTCTGAAAAACGATGTCTCTGATGCTTTCCAGCTCTGCGGAACCAACCACCACAACAATGTCAGTGTAAGTGTTTTTCGCTGCGTTAGTCTGGAATACCAGCTGGAGGACAGGCTGGAAATCAAAATCTCTTGAAGAATTGGCCCACTACTTCGCTTAAGATAGCTTCTTCTTGGCATACTATGTGGTCAAATTCAGCGGGAGTCTCTTTAATATAAAAACTAACCAATATAAAATCCTGACTGCCTATATTATTTTTATATGTAACAATAAGGGCAATAAAATATTTAAGTAAAAACTCCAAGTTTCAAGAAAATTGTTCTGTTTGAATTGAAAGAATTGCCGTAAGAAAAAAATCACAAGGGAATTTGTTTTTTTTAGGAAGTCTCATTAGAATACCTGTATTATATTTTGGAAGGATAATATCATAGTATTAATAAGAATATATATACAATGTTTACAGCATTGGTTTGAAGGTATTGGACTTATTATTTTTCATAAAGAACTCAATAGATCCTACTTTAGCATTCAGACGTTCGTGTAGAGAGGGTATTTGCGGCGCCTGTGCCATGAACATCAATGGTATCAACAGACTTGCATGTATCACGTTAGTATTGTATCATTATCATAAATCTGACGATTATATATATTTACTATCGATTTGGTCGATTGTAGATAATAATAAGAAATAATATATATATATTTTTTTTTTATAGTAAAGGAGTACCAATTTTTGTTCCAAATGTTTCAGCGTGTGGATTTACTCGATTCGGGGTACTGCACACGTGCATGTATGCGAACTAGACATACTAAACTCCTCATAATTTGCTTGTCATTGTTCTTCAAAAATATAATTTCAAATAAATAATCATAAAAAGAATTAATAAAAAAAAAAAAAAATCAAATGATTTTTCCATAAATCACTTGCCCTAAATAAGAGTACTCAACTTAAATAGTAAACAAAATATGTAGAAACCTAATTACTGTGTCAAATAAAATGAAGAATTTTGTCTAAATTTGAATACAATCACCTCCATGGTATAAACCTCGTATACATAGTATACACCTCGTACAAAACAAAAAAAAAATGACCATTTTCTAGCTAAAGAAGTCTGATGTTTACAAACACGATATTATAATAACATTTAGACTGTATAGAGTATTTCTCTATACATATTATGTCCCGTTTGTGATGGCTTATATCGCATATTTCTGATTCTCTTGCCAACCGCAAGATAACGCCACTGTCGCTACTTCCACGCTGGCTCACTAAAATATTTGGGAACAAGTACTGCCAAGCTTTCCCCAACACAATAATTGTTACTTAAGACGACGTATAGAGAAAGACAATAGATTTCGTCCACCAGCTGAAGAGACTATATCACCTTTCGAACTAACACTATAACTAGGTCCACAATCGCCACCCATCACCACATCTATTTCTAATCTCGCCTCTTTCTCACACACTCTCTCTCTCTCTTTCTTATATTTCGAATTAAGTCGGGCGTAATAAATTATAAGTGTAAATATTAATTATAGTGCAGAACAATAAAGGGAAGAAAAATATCTAGTGGGTAGCGCGCTGAACTAACAACATTGCGGAAGTCCCCGGTTGGAGACCAGCAGTGCTCACTGCCCGGTGATGGACAGTGC
Organism: Triatoma infestans; assembly: GCA_011037195.1. Lineage (NCBI taxonomy): Eukaryota > Metazoa > Arthropoda > Insecta > Hemiptera > Reduviidae > Triatoma > Triatoma infestans. Next base: position 216,969 of record JAAEAF010000470.1, read on the forward strand.
ACTGAGAAGGCTCCGGGAGAGTATAATAATCTTTCAGGTTGCAATGCAATATCCCCTTAATCTCTAAATATCAGTACTGGAAAAAAACAGTACAACTTCGCGTGCACAATGTGAATTCGAAGGGGAAGATGTCCTTGATCAGCGTACTGCCCGGATTTTGATTCAAAAATTTAATAATGGTGACTTTAGAAAGAAAGACGGATTTACGAAGAACATAATGAGGCGTTGATGAGGCTTTACAAGAAGCTGTCGATTCAGATCCATCCACAAGTACTAGTGCACTTGCTGCAGAACTGGCAGTGTCTAAAGACAATATTAGCCGCCATCTCTTTACTGTGGGAAAGGTAAGAAGGAGATCTGGGATGGTGCCGCATGACTTACACTTCATCAGGCCGCCAGAAGAATGGATATTTGCCAACTTCTCTTTAAAAAAAAAAAAAAAAAAATCCATCTGACATGCGCTTATATAAAAGAATGGTGATACGTGGATGAGAAATGGATTTACTGGCGAAATCCTGAGACAATGGTAGTATATTTCTATCGCAGTGAAACTGCATTTCCCGGTTAGTGCCGTAGGCAAGAGGGCAATTAGAGAATAAGGCGATGTTGTGAGATTTCTTGGTACTATAAATTAACGAATTCGTTCCTGATGGACTTTCCTAGTGCATTCCGAGCTTTACTCTAGATAGAACATCTAGATAGAAATGACCATCGAAAATCGTTATCCCAACTTTTGGTCAATCGCAAACAAGTTTTGTTCCAGCAAGTTAACGCTCGGGGCCGTACCTTCAGACTGAAGAAAAAAAATTGTAGACATTGAGCTTGTTTTAAACCCACCCTATAGTCTAGGCTTAGCTCCATCCGACTACTATTTGATTCGGTCCATGGCACCGTTTCTTTGCGGGAGAAATCTTAATAGCTTCACCGAAATTGAAACTGAGGTACAGGATTTTTTTTTATTACAAACTCAAGGAATGATATCAGTGAGGGATTCAATAGCTGGCCGAGAAATGGCTTACAACAGTCAAATCACAATGGGCTATATTTTGAACGTTAATAAAACATTTATAAAAGATAACAAATTGTATCAGAGATATTTTCCGTGTCAGCCTGCTTCTTTTTTCGATTTCGGGCATTCGCTCATGATCAGGATGCGTTTGTCAAATAGTGTGATAAAATAGATTTGCACAGAGCAAATCTATATTATCACATTGTTTGACAAACGCATCCTGATGATAGGCGAACCCCGAATCGGTCGACGACCACAAAAAGAAGCAGGCTATCACGGAAAAAATTTCGGATGCTTTCCAGCTCTGCGGAACCAACCACAACAAGTAATAAAAAATTGATTTGTTATACACTCCATTATTTTGTTTTTTTATTTCATACAATCAGTATTTACTTTATAAATTAGTTTATTCACCCCGGGCAGGGGAAAAAAAAAAAATACATTTTACAAGAAATAAAAGCCAATGAACTGACTTTTTTCTTCTTTATCATCATCAAAGTAGGAATAAAATGATTTTTTAGGGTCAGATGTCCGGTCATCACTATATATGTTGTGTATATAGTGGAGAAAATACATATATCCCAAACTTCAAACTCATTAACTCAACTTGAATACAAAATGAAACATATTGGGATTGGTTTTTGGCTGATGAAAGAGAGAGTGACAGACAGAGAGAGAGCTATACACTCCACAAAGTTGTCCAGTATTAAAACTAAACTCATATGTGAGTATTAAACTCGCATTGGCAGTTAATTAGCTCACTACAAAAAGCTTATAAATATATATACATCTCTGTGTCCTTTTGACGAAACTGGAAATTTCTGGATTTGTGGTGATATCATCTTGGTAATATCATAACCACAATTTCATATAATTTCTACAGAGTCGCCTTTTACTTTTAATGCTTGAAAAGGAAGTGTATTGTGATCGTATTGCATTTTCCAAATTATTTAAAAAAAACAACAAGGATTTCAGGAGAATTTTCTCCTTAACAGTCCAAAATTATATACTTGGAATAATATATAGTCTGACATGAAACCTCCAAATCACTTTCTCTCACTGTTGATGAATAATCTTTAAATTTCAAATTTTATTCATTTGTTCCAACATGAATATAGAGGTGGTGGGGGAACAAGTTCGAGTAGATAGTAGAAGGGATTAAATTATAGTGTATAGCGAGGGCCAATAATATTGAACTAACCCCTGTGATAATATTTGAAATTTTCAACCGAAAATTTCGCAGAATTAACTAAATCATTTCTTTCTTTTTCCGGAAAAATGTTTTTAAAGAAAAGTAATAGCGTTTGTGAAGTTGATAAACCCACTAAGCTTAATACTTACTCTAAACTGGTACTTTAGAGGAAAGCTTAACGCTGCTTGTTACCCCAAAACTCTAAAATCAATTTTTTGAGGAAAATGTGTCAGATAAAAATGATATGTATAAGAATACGAAGATTAAAAGAAAATCTTCGGAGCTGTTTTCAAAAAAAAAAACGCGAAAAACTGAAAAAAAAACAAAACATTAATACAGGCGCTTCACATTAATGGATTACGTTGGTCTCGTTCGTCGATGGTAACGTTCGCCTCGTATGGGGTGGTAGTATCTAAAAGGTTAGTAGAGGTCTGAGCTTCCTGCGACTTTTCGTTTTTGAAATATTTTATTCATATACACACACACACACAAACACACCCACACAAACACACACACACACACACACACACACACCATGTATATATATATATATGTAGACCACTTTTTTCGAACTCAGGTGACCTCAAAAAAATGCATTTCCGGTAAAAACTCTTATTTCGAAAATACGACACGATCGTAACTAGATAGTAAGAGAAAGTAAAAAAAATCTGGTATGAAACACTCATACAACTTTCTCTTACTCCTGTTCTCAAAATTATAATTGACAAAGGTTATAGTTTGTGTGCCAAATATAGCGAAATTCGTCGAAAAATGAAAAAAGTGTTCAGTAAAAGCGCACTTCCGGCTTGCTAATTTCTTAAAACATGGAATTTTGGCCATCCATTTATTTCTAATTATTATTGTTTGGATGATAAAATTGTATAATCAACTATGATTCCACTTTAGAGGAAGTTGTAACCCCACCCCTCCCCTAAATGTGCCCTTAAATGAATTTTCCCAGAGAAATGTTTTTAAGTAAAAGATGTAGATCATTGTATGTGTAGTTTATATACAAAGTTTCAAGAAAATCGTCAGAGCCATTTTTGAGAAATTCGCGAAAAAGTGAAAAACTCATTTAGTAAAGTATTAAAACAAACGCACTTCCGGTTATCCGATTTTTTTCAAATTCAGACTTTCAACAACATATTTAATTCTAATTAACATTATTTAGAAGGCAGAATTGTTTAATAAACTGAAATAGCACTTTAGATGAAAACCTAACCCCATCCTTCCCCCGGAAAAGGCCTTAAATGAATTTTCCCGGAGAAATGTTTCAAATAAAAGTTGTAGCTCTTTGTATATGTAGTTGATATATCAAGTTTGAAGAAAGACGTCGGAGCAATTTTTGAGAAAAATGCAAAAAAGTAAAAAACAAACAAAAAAACTAGTAAAGTGGTACTTGCGGTTGAGGATTTTTGACAGATGACCCACTATCAGATCCCTTGGTGATAACTAAACGGAATATCAAGTCTGAACTTCTACGATTTTTCGTTTTTGAGCTATGCTGTTCGCATACATACGAACACACACACACACACACACACACACACACACACAGACCATTTGCTAAAAACCATTTTTTTTTTTTACTCAGGGGCCTCAAAACGGATATTTCCTGTGAAAACGCAATGTCGAAAATTTGACACGATTACAATACTTCCTCTTACTAGGAGTAAGAGAAATTAAAAACGCATCCAAAGAAAAAAATGCTCAGACTTAATACCCTAGAGAAACTGCTGGAAATGAGTTTCATTTTGGATTCTTCTACTAAGGCCTAATTTATTATGCATAACTCACCGTTCACCGTTACCGTTACAAAAGAATACTACAACCTGACTGGCAATGTCAAAAACCGTTCAGCCACTTAGATAATATTATTTTTCCATTTATACACGGTGACAAATGAACGGTGTAGTTATACATTGTAAACCAGTAAATAATGGACAAACTACAATATATTGCAGGCAAACACCCAAAGGAAGTATAAAAATCTATCCGTTACCGCATATGTACGTCATCAAGGATCTTGTAGTGGATCTACAACAGTTTTATAGACAGTATAGAGAGATTGAACCTTGGCTGCAGAGATGTGAAGAAGAAACGGTTAAAAAACGACAGCTGCTACAAAGCATACGAGATAGAGAGAAAATTGTAAGTGGAAATTTGTATTCTCTAAGTTCGTATAACCGAGTTTAATACAAACTTGTCCGCGTAATTCTTTTTAATTTATTATATCGACATGACTGATTAATGCGCTGTGTATCTAGTAATTGTGTAGATGTGATTTGCCAGCATCTTCTTTATTGTATAAAGAATAGAATTAAATAATCTGTAATTCAATTACAAGTTTAAAAAAAAGATCGGTGCATGTTTACTGAACACATTTTATTTTTCACTTTTCCAGTAAAAACACCATCGGCATCCATTGGCAACTTGGTTGTAATTTACTAAAATTTAGAGAGGTACCTCTAATTTTTCACTTTTTCCTAGAAAATTTACTAAAGAGTAGGGGGGCTCCGGTGGAGATGGAAAGTCACACTCCCTCAAAAAAAGTCGTTTCATGAAGTTTAGATTCTTCCAGTGATTCTAACATTAAACACAACTAAATACTTACAAAAATCTGGTGTGAAACACTCCCACAACTTTCTCTTACTCCAGGTCTCAAAATTATAATTGACAAATTTTATAGTTAGTGTATACCAAATTTAATGAAATTCGTCGAAAACTGAAAAAATTGTTTAGTAAAAGCCCACTTCCGGTTTACTAATTTCCTTGAAACTCGGAATTTTGGCCATCTATTTAATTCCCAATTAATTTTCAAAGGATGAGGAATTGTATAATCAACTATGATAGCACTTTAGAGAAAAACATAACCCCACCCGCCCACTAAAAGTTCCCTTTAATTAAATTTTCCCAGAGAAATGTTTTAAATAAATAGTTGTAGACCTTTGTATATTTAGTTTATATAAGAAATTTCAAGAGAATCGTCGGAGCCATTTTTGAGAAAATCGCGAAAAAGTGAAAAAAAATCATTTAGTAAAAGTGGTAAAGTAAACGCACTTCCGGTTATCCAATTTTTTTAAAACTCAGAATTTCAACAACATATTCAATTCTAATTAACATTATTTAGATGACAGAATTGTCTAATAAACTGAAATAGCACTTTAGATGAAAACCTAACCCCCCACCCTTCCCGCATAACTGCCCTTAATGAATTTTCCCGGATCAAATGTATTAAATAAAAGTTGTAGATCTTTGTATGTTTAGTTTATATAACAAGTTTAAAGAAAGACTTCGGAGCCCTTTTTGAGAAAAATGCAAAAAAGTAAAAAAAAAACTAGTAAAGTGGTACTTCCGGATGAGGAATTTTGACAGATCACGTCAGATCCCATGGTGATACCTAAACGGAATATCAAGTTTCAACTTTCTGAGGTTTTTCGTTTTTGAGCTATGCTGTTCACATATACACATACACACACACACACACACACACACACACACACACACACAGACCATTTGATAGAAACCACTTTCTTGGACTCAGGGGTCCTCAAAACGGATATTTCCGATGAAAACTCGATATCGAAAATTTAACACGATTACAATACTTCCTCTTATTAGGAGTAAGAGAAAGTAAAAAACTATAAATTGGAAGAAATTTCGGTCAATTAACGTAGTTATGATTGATAATTCTCTTCAAACATATTAATCTGTAATAGGATCTAAAGAGAGGATCCGTAGCAGAGAAAGAGAGGCAAAATTACAGGACCACTCTCTCGGACTAGAGTGGGAGAAACTATATAAATACAGCGACGGGAGAGAACAGTTTATACAACTGAGGTCACTCGCCAGTCACAACGTGTCATTAGCCTTTACCACTCTACCATACTCTACCATTCTAAGTGTAAATTCCAAGCCGTCAATGTCACTTCTTATATTATACAGTGTTAACCATATTTTGTTTGTTCATTCAAACCAGACCATTTCTCTCCTTTATCAACCCCATTACAAATCCTTTACTAGATTCATCAGAGATATTTTCCGCGATAGGCTGCTTCTTTTTGTGGTCATCGGCCGGTTTCGGACGTACGCCCATCATCAAGATGTTTTTGTCAAAACAATGTGATAACGTAAGGAACGGATTTTTATGTATTTAAAAATGCCAAATATTTAATTAAAATATGCATTTATTTTCGTCAATTATGTGGAAAATATGTGATTTTCTTAAAATATTTTCTGGAATATTTAAGTAAAATGGACATTTTTTTTTATGAAAATGGAATTTATTTTTTTTTGGCAAGTTTATAATTATTTATACAAGAAAGGAACATTTTTACAATTTATAACAATTTATTAGGAACAAAATAATTTGTCTTTACAAGTTATAATGATTTATACAACAAAGAACATTTTTACTATTTATAAAAAAATGTGTTAAATTTTCAATTTTGAAAACTTCACTCTTCGAAATTGTTTGCAACCACATGAAATTTCAAATGTTGGAACGTAAAGTGACGACGATCTGGGCGTAAGATGGACTTGTAACGACTAAAGATCGTTCAACATCTACAGATGTTATAGGTGCCCTGCTGAAAGAAGTTATCTCGTTGGTTGTAAAGGGTACACGATGTTCTGAGGTGACTTCTGTTCCACTGATAATATCAGAAATCTGGCAGATGGTCTCCCACCCTTTGTTCTTGCTCAGTACTTCTACCAGTTTTGATCTGATCAATCTCCCTTACTCCCAGGTATTCCTTCCACCTTTTCGATGACTTTTTTAACGTTCGACACGTTTTCTGTCAGTCGAACATTTTGGGACTCAAGTTGGGTAATGGCTTGTGCAAGAAATACGCAATTGTCAGAAATGAATGCAAGGTCGTTCCTTAAATTAGGTTTCTCGAATAAAGACTTGGCTGTATTTATCGCTACTGCTTCGTCTTCGAGATGTGAAAGGACATTCTTGATTTTATTGTAGTTTTCATAGTAATACTGAGCTGCTTCCAGCCAAGTACCCCATCTTGTCAATATTGGTTCTGGTGGAAGGCACAAGTCTGGATAGAGATCTTTTAGCATTTTAATGCGACTTGGTGCTTTTAAGAACACTTTTTTAACCGAGGAGATTAAGAACAAAGATCGGACAGTTTCTACTCGATGCAAGGCATGAGCAATACACGTCACATGAATTATCTTAGGATAAAATACCTGAATAGATTGCCCAGCCTTGACCATGTTGGGGGCAGCATCATCAGAGAGAAACAAAAGAACTTTTTCGTTCAAAACTCCACTGGGCCATAGGATATGCATTGAGGCATCGAAGAATCGTGAAATGGTGGAATGATTGCATTTTTCGAGAACCTCACAGTTCAAAAGGAATGGCTTTGAATCCACATCAGCATCACTGTCAAGTTTTCCAATAACTGCATTGGCAATATACCTGCCCTCAACGTCAGTGGTTTCATCAATTGACACCCAAATCGGTCCATCTTTGATATGTTCTCGAATTTTGGTTAGTGTATCTTTATAGATATCTTCCAGGTAGTTTTTCCGCAGAGTGCTCTCGTCAGGCATTTTTTTCCCAATATAGGTCTCTAAGAATCCTTTGAAATGAGGATTTTTAAGTTTGTGGAAAGGGATATCTGCTCTAACCAAAGCCCGACACAGATCTGTACTCAGAGTAGACTTACTTGATGATGGAGATGTAAGGAAGGCTTGATAGGACGTCCTCTCTTTCTTTCTGTTTTTATTCTCTATGTGCGATCCGGTGGCAATATGTTGGGTGACTTGGGAACGTTGAGAGCAAGAAACGCGCTTGTCACAAGCTGTGCAGTACAAAATGTCTCCATCACTTCGAAAAAGTTCTGCTGGAAACTCGCGAAGATATTTAGCAACCAGTTGTCTGTTTGAGGCCGATGTTCGTGGCATTTCACCCAAAAAAGAATACACTAATTGACCGAACGAAATGAATTGGACACTTCAACGAACGAGCTGAAAGAACAGACAACGTCAGACAACTTCAAAGAACTAACAAGTGCCCGTCACTGTTTAGCAGCATTCTGTGTAAATTACAATAACCATTGTACCCACTGTGATTCACAGCCCTACAGTCTGTGGTTCACAGTTCCTGTCAACCACCTCCCAATTATGAAAATATGCCCAAAATGAAAAATATGAAAAACTATGTACATATTTTGATTAAATATGTAGAAATATTTATTTATTTTGATCAAATATGTATAAATATGCGATAACATCCAAATATGTGGAAATATGTGAAATAAAAGTAGACTCAAACGGCTTAAAAAGTGTCAGTATGAATACTTCTAGTTGAAAAACGTCTGTAAATTGCCTAGAAAAAAATATGTAAATACATACGAATCCGTTCCCTAGCTGATAACATAGACTTGCAAAGAGTAAATTTAGTTGATACACTCTACGGAAAATTATCACGGAAAATATTCTCTGATGCTTTCCAGCTCTGCGGAACTAAACCACAACCTTTACTAGATGTCTGGGTTTGCTTTCAATTTATACGAATAGGAGAATTTAAACTTTATAAAACGACCTTTTTTTTTGGAGGAAAGCATGACCTTCCTCTTCTCTAAAACATTCTTAAATGATTTTCTCCGAAAAAGTTTCAAAAAGAGGTGATAGTTCTCTGTATGTACAGTTAGTATACTAAGTTTAATGAAACCTGTCGGTTTTTGGATGGAATCATAGAAAACTGAACATAATTCTTCAGTAAAGGCGCACGTAATTCTGGTCAACCGTTGTTCTTCAAACTCGGAATTTTAGCAACTATTTAATTGTAATTAATATTATTTAGATGCTAGACTTGTATAATAAATGAAAATAGAACTTCAGAGGGAAACACAAACCCACTTCTATCTGGATCCTCCCATCCTCCTCCTTAAATGAATTTTCCTGGAGAAATGTTAGAAATAAAAATTGTAGCTGTATTATATGTGTTTAATTGATATACTAAATTTATAGAAAATCAGTGGAGCCGTTTTCTGGAAAATCGCAAGAAAGGTAAAAAAAAAAAAAAAAAAAAAATCCTTTCTTTGAAGTAATACTTCCGGTTGAACAATTTTGAACAAAACCTTATTATCAGATCCTCAGGTGGAGCGTAAAGAAAATATCAAGTTTAAACTTTCTGCAATTTTCTTTTTTTTTTCCTTTTTGAGTTATGCTGACCACACACACACACGCCACACACACACACACACACACACGCGCGCGCAGACAACTGACTAGTTTCTATAAACTACTTTTTCGGGCACAGGGAACCTCAAAACGTATGTTTCCGGTGAAAATTCGATATCAAAAATTTGCCTCAATTATAAATACTTCCTCTCAACAGCAGTAAGAGGAACTAAAAAAAATAATTTATCCATCGTAGCATGTATATTTCTTTCATTCCTGACCGGTTTTGGATTTTCATTCATCGCCCGAGTAAATTTATCAAGTTCATGCAGAGAGTTCACTTTAACGCAATGTTTCACTTGACACTCGTTCCTAAGTTAAATATTAGAACAATAAAGAGGATGAGTGCAAGGAAATGTTGAGAATGGAAGTGCAATGGCCCAAGTTTAGTATGTGTCCGGAATACGATGTTCACACAGAGAGTGTGGCTGGTGGGGGTGAAGAATGATGTTTATCATGGAGACGTGAATTGTGTACCACCCCCAAATAATATAGTCTTATAATTATGCACAAGGGCAAACTACAATTAGAGCAATATTTGGCCCACGGAGACATACCATTATTGCCTAGGAAGGGATTTAACTACGTCTAAAGGATGCAATGTAATTTTGATAACCTCTCAGTCACTCTCTCCCCCTCTCTCTTCTTTTGTATCCTAAGATCTAAGAAGAATTTGTAAATAATGAAACTTTTCATAAGTCTTGAAACTCTTTATATACGACTTTCCCCTACTGCAGTTCGTAATAATAAAAAAAAAATAAATAACGAATTTGGCATTTTTACTTCAAGTATAATTATACTAACGTAAATTTAAGGGTGGCGGTTACCATAATATAGTAGGCATTGTAATGTGAATGTGATCACTGATCACATTATAGTCTAGAATACTGCGATTAGTTTAAACCCTAATAATATCTGAAACAACATCGTAGTTTGTGTTGAATTACATCACACAAAAAATCTGGTGCGAAACACTCACACAACTTTCTCTTGCTCCAGTTCTGAAAATTGTAACAGACAAATTTTATAGTTTGTGTACCAAATTTAATGAAATTCGTCGAAAACTGAAAAACTGTTCAGTTAAAGCGCACTTCCGGTTTACTAGTTTTCTTGAAGCTCGGAATTTCGGCCACCTTTTTATTTCTAATTAATTTTGTTTGGGTGATAGAATTGTATAATCAACTTTGATAGCACTTTAGTGAAAAACATAACCCCACCCCTCCCCTAAAAGTGCCCTTAAATGAATTTTTCTAGGAATATGTTATAATAAAAGTTGTAGATCTTTGTGTGTGTAGTTCGCACACCAAGTTTCAAGAAAATCGTCGGAGCCTTTTTTAAGAAAATCGGTAACAAGTGACAAAATCATTTAGTAAAGTGGTAAAGTAAACGCACTTCATCCGATTTTTTTCAAACTCGGAATATCAACAACATATTTAATTCTAACTAATATTATTTAGATGACAGAATTGTCTAATAAACTGAAATAGCACTTTAGATAAAAACCTAATCTCACCCCTCTCCCAAAAGTGCCCTTAAATGAATTTTCTCGGAGAAATATTTCAAATAAAAGCTGTAGCTCTTTGTAAGTGTAGTTATTATATTAAGTTTGAATAAAATCTTCGGAGCCATTTTTGAAGAAATCGCAAAAAAGTAAAAAAAAAAACTAGTAAAGTGGTACTTCCGGTTGAGGAATTTTGGCAGATAACACACTGTCCGATCCCGTGGTAAGACCTAAACGGAATATCAAGTTTGAACTTACTACGATTTTTCGTTTTTGAGCTATGCTGTTCACATACACTTACACACACACAGAGACCATTTGCTAAAAAACCACTTTTTGGGACATAGGGGACCTCAAAATGGACATTTCCGGTGAAAACTCGATATCGTAAATTTGACACGATTACTATACTTCCTCTTACTAGCAGTAAGAGAAAGTTATTACCGGCAAAAGTGTTTCAAGGAGTTAGCATAGTAAGTTTTTAAGAAATCGGAACCATCTTGCGATAAAATTCTCAACAAACCTATTCTGTAAAGTTGCATTTCCGGTTGTCACCGATTTTGGAATTCTAGCAATTCTTTTAATGTACGTCAAAAAAAAAAAAAAAATTGTGGAAACTTGTCAACTTGGCCAAAGTTATTTTAGCAAAAAAAAAAAAGAAGAAAAGTTATATGACTTTTTTTTAATTGTAATGGAATCGTCAATTGGCAGGAAATTCAGGAAAGTCGTTGACTTAAATAGGACCTATGTTACAATAACATTGTTTATTTAAAATGACTTCTTCTCAGTTCCCAAAGTTTTTTACATTCCTTATAAATTACCTTGCACAACAGGATAAGCTTAGGATTTGCTGCTCCCCGTCCAAAAAATCATCTTTCCTGATAAAAAATGACTAAAATAAAAGTGATAGGACTATGTGAAACATTGGCGGCCATTTTCAAAAAAGAAAAAAAAAACAAATCGAGAAAAACTGAAATAAAAGATCAATCAGTAAAGACGTACTCGTGTATATTGCAATTTCACCAAAACATTCTTATCAGATCCGATGGTGGAATCTTAAAGAAAATGGAGCTATCAACGGTTTTTTTGATTTAGTGATCATTTGTTTGCAGAAAAACATATATAGGAAGACCTTTTTTTCTCAACCTTTCACTGGTAGTACACACATACTACAGTAGTAATTGAACATGTAATGATAGAACATACAAATTTTTCAATCTAAGATAGCCCCTGATGAAGACAAACAATGTTTGTCGAAACGTCGGATTACTAATAAAAAACACTTGAAAGAAAAATTTTTTTGGTGTTTTCTTATGATACCCTTCGGCCGATCAGCCAACCAACAGATATTTCTCATCTTCTCATATATAGGAAGACTATTTGTTGAAAACCTTCTTTTGTTCGTATTTAATGGAATCTCAAAACGTGTATTTCCGGTGAAAGCTCAATTTCGAAAATGTGTCACAAAGGCCACTCTCATCTTATAATCCTTCTTATAGCGGTAAGAGAAAGTGAAAATCTTCTGAAATTGGTTTAGGAAGTTGCTAAAATATAAATTATGCTAGGTTTAGCTAAAAAATAATTGGATTAAATCTAAGGCTTAATACAAATTTTCCTTCAAAAGAAATTCACTGTATAAAATGAAAAATTAAGAAAAATCACCACTCCCAACTGGCATTTTCTAGACATTAATTTCAATTATAGAGACATCATTTTATAATAAGGTAATAGGATTTATTTTTAGGAAGGAATTTTATAAACGTAAAATTAATCTTGTAATATAATCTTACTACAAACAGCTGGATTAAGGAATATAATAGGAAAAGCTATTAGGCTTGCAGTACGCGTAAGGGGAGGGGGGGCAAGTCTTACTTCTAGGTGGCACTGACTAGTAAATGTTGACGTCATCTAAACCAATATGGCGTCGTGATTTTAATCAGTTATAGCGGTTTGTTATTTTTAAATTTCTCGTTATTCTACTACAAAAGGAATTTGATTATGATGGCGTCCATTTTTTTGAAATGCTTTTTCACGGAAATAATGTTTCCCTGAGCATGAGAAAAAATGTTTCCGCTTTATATAATATATATTATAATATATATATATATAGATATATAGAGAGAGAGAGAGAGAGAGAGAAAGTGGTGCGAATGCTGAAAAATCCAGACCACTGGCACAAGTTTTAATAGACTGGTGCAAGTATTAAAGTTATACAGACGATTTAGATATTATTCCCAAGCTAGCCACCAACGCGTGAGAACAATAATAATAGATCACCGGAAATAAAAAGAGGGATCCTTTTTGTCAGAGAGTGAAATTTTGGTATTGAGCGACACCGTGAGGAATAAATTTAATTACAAGAAACACGAAGTCGATCGATCTTAAAACGTTAATCCGATCGGTCGTGATGTACGGTTCGGAAACATGGATCCTCTCTGTCACACTCAAAAAAATAAATAAACAAGATGACTTACAAATCTTCGAGCGTAGTGGTTCGAGAGTATAGAATCTGGAGAAGGAGATCAACCCAAGAGATAGTCGATATAAAGAGCCAGATGTGGTAGATATTATAAAACTCGGAAGGTTATGCTGGGCAGGAAAAGATCGAAAGAATAAGATAAACTGGCCGATCAAAGCTAAGATGGTCAGAAGGAGTGAGGATGGATACTAAGGAACCATTCTTTGTTTAAATAACCGGAAGGCAACCGGACAAGATACCGAAAAGTAGCGCAAACTTTTGCATGACACCCTTAAGGCTTTTTAAAGAGATGCAATACCATTGATGATGATGATAATGAATGTATATGTGCGTAATTAGTACAAAACGAAAAATTAAAGGAAATTCTAACTTGAACTTACTTTTAGATATACACCACCAATGGGAACCGAAACGAAAGTTTCGGACAAAATCTGTCAACCGGAAATATGCCACTTTACTGATTTTTTTACTTTCTCTTACTCTTGGTGAAATAAATGATGAAAAGACTGTGTATATGAGGACAACAAGGAATTCCGAAAGAATAGAAGGAAGTGTGTGTTTTGGAATCCACGAATTCAAGACAGTCAGTCAGTTCAAATATTTAGGAGCTCTCGTAACAGAAAAGAATGAAACCTCTGAAGAGATTAAGGCCAGATTGGCTTCCGGGAACAAGTGCTATTTCGCACTTCAGAAACCGCTGAAGTTTAGAGGTCTGACAAACAGAGCTAAGGTCCTTATTTAGAAAACAATCATAAGACCTGTGGTCACATATGGTTGTGATACCTGGATACTTACGAAGGAAACAGAGAGAATGCTAAATACATGGGAAAGGAAGGTACTCAGAAGAATATATAGACCTGTCTGTGAAAATGGGAGCTGGAGGATAAGAAAGAACGCTGAGCTCCGTCAAATATATAATGAACCAGACTTGGTTACCTTTGTGAGGAAAAACCAGCTGAGATGGCTGGGGCATGTGGAACGATGTCCGAAGGCAGGATTCCAAAAAAGCTGTTGGAAGGGAAACCGGGAGGGAGCCGTAGAAAAGGACGTCCCCGATTGAGATGGCTGGGCGATGTGGAAGAATTATTGAAGAGAATGGGAGTGAGAAGATGGTGAAGACAAGCCCAGGAAAGAGAAGAGTGGAGTAGGATTGTGGAGGCGGCCCAGGCTCTTGTAGGGCCGTGGCGCCAAGGGGTAGGTAGGTAGGTACTCCTGGTAGCAGAAAGTAAGATTGAAATTGAGTTTTTTACTGGAAATACATGTTTTGAGTGTCCCTCAATACGAAAAATAGGTTATTAGCGAATGTTCTGTATGTATGTTTATGGACAAAATATCTCAAAAAGGAAAAATCGCAAGAAGATCAAACTTGGTATTCCGTTTAGGTATTACCACCGCATCAGACACCAAGGTTTCGCGCAAAATCCATTAACTGAAAGTGTAACTGAATTTTTTTTTTCTTCAGTTTTCGCAATTTCCTTGAAAATGGCTGCAATGATTTCCTTTATACTTTATATAGTATAAACATATAAATGCTTATCACTTTTATTTGAAGCATTTTACCAGGAAAATTGATTTTTTTATGGGGTTCTGGAAGGAACAGCAACGATAAACTTTTCTGCAACTTCACTACAATATATAGTTCTCTCACCTAATATAATATTGAAAAATTGATTTTATAATTTTTGAGGGATCTACAACATTAAATTTCAAATATTATGTATATTTTTTTGGTTGTTAGTGGCGCTCTTTTCTAAACTTCAATGTAATCCATTCGCTTTTGTTCCATGTACCCCTACCAACTGTGTATTTATGTTAGAGTTAAGTGAAAATACCGAAGTTTAAAGAAAATGTGTCAATTTCATAACTGTATTAAATATAGTAACATGAAGTCGTGTAAAAGTGTTCCGCAACAGATCTTAATACGCCATTTTTAGGGCTCAGTGTCTCTTAAAATATGTAGGCATATCTGTAACTTGTGTGACGCTGATGTAAGGTTTGTACTTGTAGCTTTGTGAAGCTGTATGTTTGCATATTTACACAGTAGAGTGGATGGATGTTTAGTTATGTACAATGTGTACAGGACCAAAAGTATACACCCCTAGAGCACTTCCGTCATCCACTGATGAGAAAAGAGACATTGTTTGTTCCACTACAATGATCTGAAACAGCCTTTGTGAAAGGTAGGAACATAGAATGAGAAAGGTAGACTGGTTCATGAGACACTTTTTCAATTTGTATAAGCAATCCAATATTTGTCTTTTATACACTTTAAATTTTATAAACCTTAAAAATAACAATTACATTATTACAATAATATTACTGAACAACTCTCTAATTCTCTTATTTAAAACTATACTGTTGTAAAATAAGTGAATAAATAGAAAAGTTTTAACCAAAAACAATTAGCAGTTTAGGTTAGGTTAAATGGGTGTATATGTGTATTAGTACACTTCCCATACACATACATAGATAGCGCGCAAATGCTGTTTGCTTTATTTGTTAGTGTATATCCCTTTAAGTTTCACAATTTTCACTCACTGCACTGCACCCATTCTAGCACATTACTCCGCCATACCAGAGAGGAGCAGAGAAAGAGATAGAGTGAGAGGAATATTGCGTAAGTGGTTTCCATTTAAATTTATGACTAAGTTTCTAACAACTTTGGTTAGGGTGTTGGTTTAATTCTATAACATCCAAAGCCCACTACTTACTTAAACTACTAAAACTAATATATAAATATATTAACTGCACGAGTATACACACGCATACACACATTTGATTCTTATTTTTTTTGGGTGGTAGACCCTTCTCCTCTCTTCTTATTCCCGGCTGTTTTCTTCTTCTACTTCCTTTTACAGTTTCCTGTGCATGAGTTGGAAGTAAAACACTCAATATCCTAATTAAAGGAGATTGGTACAGGGTAATTTACATATATTTTCGCTGCCAGATAGGAGCACTAACTTTATCTCTTATTTAAAACTGAACGTTGTTAGTAGTTTTCTCTGTTGTTTAGAGTTATTCATAAACAAGTGTTTTACAATTTCATGTTGAAGTTAAATCCAAACTTTTGAGGTTAGCTAAATTGCTTGGAAAACGTAAATGAACTTTTTTTTTATTTTTATTTATTTTTAATCTTGTTTTCACCACCGTTGTGTGAATCTCTTTGGTAACCATTGTAAGATCATGTCAAAGTTTCAAAATTGAATTATCACTGGAAATACATGTTTGTGTGAATAAACTGTTTTAGTTAATATTGTTTAAATACATTTTCTTGAAAACGGCTCCAATGATTTTCTTTAATTTTAGTATAATTTCTAAATACATATATACCTATTAGATGAAAGAGACTCAAAGCCTACATTACGGAGACTAGAGGTAGAAATTTTGAATAATTTTTTTAAAACTGTTCTTGAGGGTGTTGAGGTCAATCATGATAGAATTCGCTATTGCGCGAATAATTAATAATAATTAATGTTTATCGAATATCACAAGTTTTGTTTTAAAGAATTTACTTCCAACTAGCGAACAGACGACATAGATAGAGGAGGATAGCAAACATACTTGACTGGATCTGTGATTTTATTGAGCTTGCAGCCCCCCCACCACGTATTTAATATTTTACTTCTCATTGTAATGCATGAAATAAAATCTAATGCAAGACCAGGAATCAAACCTAGTATCACAATATATCTTAACTTTGTGTTCCTCGCCTCTAACCATGTATTAGATTTATTAATACACCATATTAAAATTGTAACCATTTATCTGCTTTGACTAGTGAATTACCCTCGTAGATTATTAATTAGAAAATGGATTAAGGTATTGGCCAAACAACTCTAATATTAAGATGCATTGCAATCTACTGTCCGGAATTCAAAAATATGGCACCAAATTTGATTCATAATTTGTAATTACTAGTTTTTTATTTATTTAATTGCCTTGAAATTTATTAATAAATTCTTTATCTTCATTTATTAAATAATAATACCGCTCTGTTTCGTTATTATGTTGTAAAGTTTGTTTCACGTCTAAACATTCTTCTCTTCATGTGTTCACGTGACCATATTGTTTCAGGATGGCTGTTTCGAGTGCATACTTTGCGCATGTTGTTCAACATCCTGTCCGTCATATTGGTGGCATGGTGGAAGTCAAAAGGAAGATTTTCTGGGACCAGCAGCATTGCTGCAGGTAATTTTCGATTTCAATTTGGCACCGCCACATGTTTAAAAGTCAATCCGGTCACACTACAAGAATCTTGATTAGAGTTTTTCTCGAGAAAAATTGAAAAAGAAAAAAATATTCAGGAAGTCACTCCTTCCGGTTGAAGGGATTTTGACCGAAATCTGATTGGATCACACGGTAGTATTTAAAAGAGAATATCAACTTTGAGCTTGAGGTGTTTATCCTAATTGATGGTGGCGATGATGATTAATAAAATTAGAGAAAGTAATAAAAATTATTGTTTTACTGTCTAACAGCTACTGGAAAGTTTAATCGCCTCTGTTATTGTGCTTTATACTATGTGGGAGGGAATAGACAAAGCTGGCGCAGTAGTTATACTACAGGTCTTTCATAGTGCTACAGTTTCCGCTAATTATGAATAGAAATAATTTCAGTACTTGTGTGGTTTAATGGTTGCGCATGCGCCATACAACTGTTTCCTGTACTAACACACTGTACAAGTACTACTTCCCTTTCTTAGTGATGTGTGAAGCGGCTTTACAGCTGGGGCAGTGCTGTTTGTGGGGAACTAGACTGTACAAGGGTGGGAAGAGAAGGAGGTGGACAATTAAACGTGTAAATGGGCGTCGAGCACTTGGTTGGTGCACTAGCTGTTGTTATGGTCTCTCAGTTATTAGTTGTACAGAGTGCACCACTAGTTACAGCCGCCAATTTCAAGTAGCCGTCCTAAACCCGGAGTGACAATAGTCATTTTTAAGTCCATAATTACGCTTAAATATGCTGATGTTTTATATACTATTTCTACTTCCACCACTAATTTATCCTCTTTGTTTTATTCTATTTTTCAGGCTTATCGATGGGTAATCGATTCAAGAGATCAAAAACATTGTGAAAGATTGCAGAAACTGAATCATAAATTCAAATTGTACAGATGTCATACGATTATGAATTGTGTTAAAGCTTGCCCTAAAGTAATTTTATTTATTTAATTGTTTAATATTAAAATTAATTATTCAACTATACTGCTCGGACAGTCAGGCAGGCTGTTAGAAAATGGAAATTCTTGCATCGTCACTTCCAAATTGTTGCTAAAATTCTCTTGAAGATTGAGGAGACCTTCCTACTGTTGCACTTCTAATCGGGGAATCATTGTTAATGAGGAAGTAAATCGCTCGACAACTTGGTTGTGAAGCATTGACGATTGCTAAGCTCTGCCCATTGCCAAAGCATTCTAGTTTCTTCCGCCAACAAGTTCCACAAGAAGGAAGTGTCGACTATAGATAATTTTAACAGATTACGCACCTTTGTCTTTTCATTTGTCTGAGCCTTCTATCGGCATGCCAGGTAGGTAGGATGGCTTCCATCCCTTATATATCCTTAGAGGTAAATCCTATTAAAACCTATACAACGAATTCTCTCTCCAAATGCCCCTTCTTCCTGAAGTGAAGTGGCATTTCACAACAGGATGCAAGAAATGTGTCATGAAGAGATCGATGTGTTTGAAGTGTCCCATCAAGAACTCTCTATCGACATCGCTTCACTCTACCGCTTCCACTCATTTAACCTACTTCTTATCTAGTTTGAGTAACCTATCATCCACTACTACTACCACATTAGATTTTCAGACACATGTCTCTAATAGCTTCACAGCTTCATCCACTCAGTTGTCGTCAAGATAAGCTGCTTAGTCGGTTAAAAAAAAAATACTGATTGTGTTCAAACAACGTAGACAGAGAGAGATCTCTTACTGACTGCTCTGAGGTGGGTTTTTAAACTAAATTTCAGTGTTATGAGGTGGCTGTAAACGAAATTAATTTTCAAATAAGATATTTTTTCCGTCGATATTTTATTAAATAACAATAAATACTAATATTCTTGTTAAAAATCGGGATTGTTCGGGACAGATGACACCAAATCGGGCTCTTTGTATTTGTACTTAATATACTAAGTTTAAAGACAATCACAAAAAACTGAAGAAGAAAAAAAAATTTAGTAAAGTGGGCTTCCAGTAGAACGATTTTTATAAAAAGCTTATTCTTCTAGCTCTCCTGGTAGCACTTTAACGAAGTATTAAATTGGAACATTCTGTTATTTTTCGTTTTTGAGATATACGTCTCACACACAGTTAGACAGATAGACTTTTACTAAAAACCACTTTTTTGAACTCAGGGGACCTCAGAACGGATATTTCCGGTGAAAACTCGATATCGAAAATTTTACACGATTACAATACTTCCTCTTACTAACTTAAAAGTTAAAGAGAGTAAATAAAAAAGTAAAAATGTTATAGCAGAATCTTCTATTTCATTTATTTTTGTCTCAGCTAATTTGTTATCGGTATTTTAAATTATGTCATTTTGTCAGACTCTCTTTAATATTATTTTTTAATGAATGAATATATTAATTTTTTTTTTTTTGGCTTCAGCTTTCGCCTACACTAGCCTACGCCTACACAAATATATATATTTATTTTAAACTTTACTCCCTATAAAGACTTACATACACTTTTTATCCCCCCCACCTTCAATAACCTTAAAATTTTAAATCAGACCAATAAAAGAATATCATTTAAAAAGTTATAAACTTCATTCTCACTTAATACTGAGCTCTACGAAAATGAACAAATGAATTTTTTGCTAAATGCATCAAACATAATTTTCTTTTTCGTACTGAATTTAGCGCACTCCATAATTATATGACTTATATCTTCGACGGACCTACAACCTAAACAGTGCGAATTATTTTTTCCCCCTATTTTATGAAGATAATTGCCGCAAATTCCGTGGTTATCCTTAATCGATTTAAGGTAGTACAATATTTTTTTAGGTAGCCTTCATGTGAAAAACCTAGGTTTTAATCCGACTATAGGGATAATATTTTAATAAAACTTTCCAGTATTGCTAAGGTCGTAGTAAGAAGATTGCCATTTTTTAGTTGCTCTTTTGTGTTTATATTTCGTCGGAACTCAGTAGATGGTATTTCAATTTTATACTCGATACCCTCCTCCGCTGGCCTTTAACGCAAATTGGTCTACCTTCTCAGTATGTTTTATACCTACATGAGCTTTTACCCAACACAGAACTAAATTTTTCCACAGTTTTTTTGCTTTATATATAAGGTCAACTAAATGGATTATTAAAATTGCTGTCTGAAGTTCATAATTAAATTTAAACTGTCAGTGAAAATGACAATATACTTTTGTTGCAAAGACATTATATATCTAACGGCTTCGGTTATTGATGCTACTTCTGCTGAATAATTAGAAGTATATCGTGGTAGTTTATATAGACTATGAATGTGTTTAAAGCAGGATCGTATAGGCTGCCCCGACAAACCTATCCTTAGTATCTGCCTGCGAATTTCTAAAGGCTGAACATTTCCCTCCACTTGCATTACGTCATTAGGTGTACCGTGTAAATAACCCATTGCCAGTCTTAAGTGTACTCAATGACGTCAAGAGGTTTCAGAGTAGTTTTGCATGCTTCTCCGTAAAATATGGAACCATAATCTATTACTGGTCTAATGGTATAGTTGTAAAACAGGAGGCCTGTGTTTGGGTCTGAACCCCACTAGTGTGGCAGAAGCTTCTCATTATATTCATCAATTTGGTGGATTTTACAGCGATCTGGTTTGTGTGCATTTTTCATTTCAGAATTTTGTCCAAATATAAACCTAAAAATTTATATATTAATTTTGTACAGGCATTGAATCCAGGCAAAGCAATAGCACTTCTGAAACTAATGCTAACCGAACAAATGAAGAAAGAAGAACCGGATATGGATAATCCACCAATAGATGAATCAGAACAAGCTCCAAGCAAAGAGGTTAAGAAAAAATAATCAGAAAAGAATTAATAATAATAATAATAACCAAAATAATAATATTAATAAAAAATTAAGCATTTTTGTATTAGGTAGGTTTTCTGCTTCTTCTTTTAATATTTTGTATAAAATTCATCAGCTTTTTTTTTCTTTTGAACTGTTACTGAAATAGGTATTAACAAATATATGATGTTAATATTGTTTTTTTTTTTTTGACTAATTGGCGTAAAACAAAGTAATTACTTGAAAATTACCTCCCATAAGTTGTGAAAGAAACACCAATGGGATTTCCAATTACACAATTGAAATTTTCAAACTGACAAAAAAAAAACTTGAATTCTTTGCAGAAAATAATACTACTAGTAAACTTCTGAGGATCGGTAGGGTAGAATATTTATTTTTATTTTATTATTATTTGTGTGTCTATAAGATTACTTCCTTTACATACAGAGTGACTATAAAAAAAGTAAAGAAAGTTATCCATGAAAAAAGAAATTATAAACAACAGAGCATGATCAGCTACTTGCTTGATAAACAAAAATAATAAACATTGTACATTTAATCAGAAACAAAATTAACTAAAGTAATTAACAAACAAAAACAAAGTAAAAAAAAGAAAATAAATTAAAAAAGAAAACAAAAGAAGAAGAAGAAAAAACAAATAAACATGGTAAGTCTCAATACAAACAATAAAGCAAAAGAATTTTAAAGTTAAAATAATATTAAAGTTAGAGTAAAGGTATACAAATAATAAAGAAAAGAAATACTGCCAGCAATTACTCATTCAAAATAAAGGACCGAAGCCTAAGTACACTATCAATATAGTAACACTATCAATATAAGTCAATTATAACTCCTTAGAGGTACTGGATAGATAACTGAGAATAGCCGTCTCTAGAGGGTATATAGATTGGGAATCATTCATTCTTATTGGTGTATATATTGGGCATTAAGCAAACAAATGAAAAAAGTCTTCCTTCACAAACATATTACAAATAGTACAGATCTGATTACAGTTTACAATATACGTCATATTATTTAAAGTCAACTTCATAATATATTGATTTGAAAGTCTCAATTGGGCTATCATAATACGAAATAACATTCTGATATTAACATACTCCTGAGGAGCATTAGCTAGGAGTGGAAGAGCATTATAGATTTGACTATATCGAGAACTTTCAAGGAGTTGCCTATCCCTATGCTTTAAACTATCTTTAAAGGAATTAACAATTTCTCTAACAGAAAAATTAGTATCTCGGGTTAATTCTTCTGGATTGAGTCAATACGTGCTCCAGAAGTAAACTATTCAACTGAGAGAACCAGTTATATTTCAGACTATTTACAGAATCCGCATGTAAGTCTATAAGACTAATAAAATATTTACGCGGCAGCCCCTTACTTTCCATACTAGCCAAATTTTTAACCCAGCGCAATAAGACTTTAACTATATGAAGAAGAATGTGAGGATGCCAAACTCATTTCTAACTGGTAGGGTAGAATAACGAATATATTTATTTCTGAGTGGCATGATGATGCACCCAGGTTAAGAATCACAACAAAAAGAGGCATCTTTCAAAAAGGAGACTAACTAAGCCAGCTATAGTTTTGCATGGCTCTAAACACCCACTTTCGTAAATCATAGATCGAGTTTCTGTGGAGTTCAACATTAAAAACGGACAAAATTGTCAAGTCATTTCACATCTGCTCTATATGGATGACTTGAAATTTTATGCGCCTTCCTACGAGTATAGTTTCTATAAAATACCTAATTATAAGGTACATTAAAGGCATTGCTGAATTTCCAATTTAAGGAAAATCGAGAACAGATTTCTGCGGCTTTATAAAATTGTTGTTTTTTTTAAATTTTCTTGATAAGTGTCTACAATGATTTCCTTTAAGCTTGGCATGCTAACTGCATAGATATAAAATCTATCACTTTTATTTGAAACATTCTTTTTTCCGAAAAAATGGATTTTTTGTAGATTCCGGGGAATTTAAAATACTAAATTGTACTAATACTATTTCTGATTTAGATCACAGCGCTGTCATGCGACCTGCTATGAAGAGTTACATTCACTAACTGATCCTGAAACTAACATGTGTAATGCATGGCTCCCCACCAACTATATAGTTAAGGTATAGTAAACTATACTTACATAAAAATTCCAAATTTGAAAGGAATTTATCAATCATAACTACGTAACTTGCAATAAAAGAGGGTCGTGTTAGTGTTTCACTTCAGATTTTTTTTTATTGTCATGGTTTATTTAATGAAATATTTGTTCATAAGTCTATAGAGAAAAGAGATCACTTTATAAAATAAAAAAAAGAGAAGTGATTGGGTATTAAAGATTTTAATTAATGAATTGGAACTCCCCCGCCCCTATTACTTGTCAGAGTTTATGCAGATGAAAACTCAGTAATTTCGATGAATTGAAATCATGTTCGTATTTAATCTAATTAACTGGACTAATTATAGGGCTTAATTAACTCCAAAGCCCTTTGATATCAACCCACATATTTAGTTGAGGTAATATTCAATAGAAATGAGAGTGAATAACAAGTGAGTGCTTTTTTTATAAAAAAAAGATGTATTTTTTCGATCGGTCTTCATTTTCATTATAAAGCAAAAATATGAACTGGCTGGCATACCTGACATTGAGTGAGTATTTGAAGTTGTTGATGAAAAAAATAAGTAGATGGTTGTCGTAGCTTGAGTTTAAGTCTTGGATGATAAAACCGACTCGCAAAGTAGATGTGCGCAGACTGAATTCAGTCGGATGATTGTCAGCTGGCGTGCTTTTTTTTTGTACTTCTTCTTAGTGTAGCTACAATTAGTTTATTGAAAGTTTGTGAAAAAATGCTCAACATTCCGAAAAGAGAGTACAGTGAAGCGTTATAGATCCGCTCAGCGAAAGAAGGACGCTGGAGAATAAGAAAAAATAAAGAAGAGCTGTAGCAGATGCTCCACAAAACCAGATATGATACCGTTTAAGGTTGCTAGGTGTAATAGGATCTAAGGAGAGGATCCGTAGCAGAGAAAGAGAGGCAAAATGGTAGGACCACTCTCTCGGACTAGAACAAAAAAAAAAAAACACTGTATAATATAAGAAGTGACATTGACTGCTTGGACTTTACACTTACAATGGTAGCGTATAGTAGAGTGGTAAAGGATAATGACACCTTGTGAGTGGCGAGTGACCTCAGTTGTAGGAACTGTGTTGTATATCTATCTCAAGTCGCTGTATTTATATTTCGTAGTTTTCCCATTCTAGTCCGAGAGATTGGTCCTGTCATTTTGCCTCTCTTTCTCTGCTACGGATCCTCTCTTTGGATCCTATTACACTAGAGGTTGAAAGCAGCCTTCCTAAAGAAGCTGTCGGGAGGAAACTTCGTGAGGAAGCATCTTCCACCTCAGATGGTTAGTTTGCAAGATACACTCGTTATATTTAGTGGAACTGTGTTGAATATAACAGAAAATAAAGCCTGAGATCATAGCTGCTCCTATGAACATCTTCCACAAATCAATTTGTGCCTGCGAAAATGCTTAAAAACTGGCAGTTACTTTCTTTGTCCGTTTGGTAATTTTAAAGAAAATTCTAACATTGTAAAATTCAAACGTTGAGTCGTTTGCGAGAAAGTTACCAAAAAAAAATTAGTTAATTTGACGTCCGTTTGTTGTATTTGGACACGAAACCTTAATATTAGATTCACTGGTAATATCTAAGTGAAAATGAATTTTCATGGTTGATGACGGATTCCCACCGAAACTTTCATCAGAATCCGTGATAGTTCTTATAAATGGAAATTCTAATTCTTTGAAGCTTTGCTTTATTTTTTGTTCACAACTCACACACATACGTACAGTTCATATCCATCACAGCTAAATACACTGTTTTCATCTTCAAAATATGTCATCTTTCCGGGGATTATATCTTACCTAAGACTGTGATCACAGTAGCTTCGCTGTAGGCAGAAAAGATCTTCGTTCGTTGGCGGCCGTGACTAATCAACGTTTTTTTCCCATGGTATTATTGTATCAAATTTTTAATCTAAATATAAAGTTAGAGTTCTAAATTTAAATTGTAAAGTTTATTTTCTTAGAAATAGGAATTTTTAATAAATTTTTTTTACTAAATACTTAACTGTACTCCCTCCACAACTTAAGTTGGTACTACTGAACGATACACTCGATGACAGTAATTAGTAAGCCTATTCTAAACCTATTTAATTATTTCCATTTCCCAGTTAAATCACTGTAAACCATCCGACCAATATCTCCATCAAACTCAAACGTTCCTCCTCCGCCATTTTCACTATTTTTTCATAAAAGTCAGACAATGATGGCCGAAGAAATGAACGGCGAAAATCCGGCCCTTAAGGTCCAAAGTTTTATTTTTTCTATTGAAACTGATGCTGCTAAGTCACGGTCTTAACATTCTCCCAGGGATAACCTTGATCTATAGGAAATAAAGGACCAGGTAAATAATACATTTTTCAATACATTTCTATTATTTTTCTTCTCACATTTTATTTTTCTTTTTCCCAATTTTTTTTTTTCTTTTTTCACTCTTGTGTTTTTTTTTTGTTTTTTTTACATACCATTCACTTATATATATATAGAATTTTCTTTTTGTTTTTCTTTACATTTATCAAATATTTTAATCAACACAATATATATATTATATATATATTTATATACTTTCACATTTTTTTTTTAATATATATTTACTTTATTGTAAAATAAATTAAATGGAGATAAACTTATATTCTGTTTAAAATAAATAATCATTTTTGAATGGGAGAATAAAATCTCTTTGGTACAATAAATTTTTTTGGCGCATTTATTTTTTTTATAATTTATACTTAGTTTATATACAAATCTAAAAAATAAAATAAATAAAAACCCAACTGATTAAATATTTATTGTAATACAAGTTTTATTAATATTCTTTCAATGTCAGAATTACTGGAAATGTGTTATTATTTCTTTATTGTAATTGTACATTTCAACCAAAGTATCTTTTTTTTGTTATTAGGGATAGATAAATAAATGTTCTGGAGAAAGAAAACAGATAGGAACCGTCGTTTTTACGATACCTTTTTTAAATTAAATGCGGGGAGCTTTAAAAAAAATTAAAAATTAAATGGCAATACTGTTTGTTCATTTTATGATTTTCTTTTCTACTGATGCAGCCAGGTTTCTTATTTTGTATAGCCGCTGATGGTTTTGAAAGAAATCTGAAAAATATTTAAAACCTATTTAACTAGAAACCTGTATAAAAACGGGTCCTAATCTATGACGAAAACTAGTGAAATGAAATTCAGAAATTATTCTGAAACTTGGAATTCTAAGAATAAAATATTTAAAAAAAACGAAAAAAAAAAGCGGGATAATAATTATTATAATAACCATGCAATCTTCCAAAGCATAACCCTTTTTGCGATTGCGTGACATGGACGACAAGGAGTACAAAGCTTCCAGTTGTGAAAAGGGATTTCTGGCAGAGGTCTGCAAGGATTTTAAGGATAGCCTTAATAACAAAGCTTGAGTGAGATCCATAATGATTATAAAAGGAAAAATATCCTTTTAGACTATTGAAAGAAAGAGGCTAGAATGGTTTGGACATGTAAACAGGGTGCCAACTGGGTGGAAGTCTTGCAATGGGAGACCAAAGGAAGAAGGTCCTTCCTTTGTCCAAGGAGAATATAAAAATCTCATGGGGAATGTCTTAATTATTTCCATTTCCCAGTTAAATCACTGTAATCCATCCGACCAATATCCCCATCAAACTTAAACGTTCCTCCTCCGCGATTTTCTCTATTTTCTCATTCAAGTCGGACGATGATGGCCGAAGAAATAAACGGCAAAAATCCGGCCCTTAAGGTCCAAAGATTTCCTTTTTTCGATTGAAACTGTTGCTGCTGTGTCACGGTCTTAACATTCTCCAAGGGTAACCTTGATCTATAGGAAATAAAGGACCAGGTAAATAATAAATTTTTGAGTGAAGAGGACGCCTTGGATCAGGTGAATTGGAAAAGGGCAAAGGGAAACAGGTTTAAAAAATACCGCAGATCTGTGGAAACTCCTTAAAAAAAAAGAAAAGAAATTGAAAATAGAATTTTACTGTTAAAAAATCTGAAGAAATGGAAGACGATTATTTTGAAGAGTATAAAATAATCCCGGAAGCTCTAGGTTGAGAAGTATCCTGTTTAAAATTCTCTAAGAATTACTGCCACTATAAAAAAATAGAAATAAACAAGGAAAATAAAATGGTGTCCATTCGGTGTGCGAGGCGAGGTAAAACCAAGTATTGTCGTTTATGGTTTCCACGCATATGATTTTTCTATACCTAATTTAATATATATGTATATATCCAGGGAACTGGTTATTACCAAAATAATTTCTTCAGCAATCAATAACAGGCAACATTTAGCGTTTAAGTTACAATTGGAATAATCAAGGAAGACGTGGAGGGTAAAAGAAAAAAGAAAGAAATAAGGATCGCATGATTTGTAGCCGAGAGCTGAAAGCAATGAGAAACTGAATCCAACGATAACTGATACCAAAGGAAGATTTGCTCTGAGATTTGTTAAAGAATTTAGAAGAATTTGGTGAAGTTAGTTTAGCAATAAACCTCTAAAAACCGAAATGAATTCATTCGTTAATGAACAGGATAAAAGTGATGATCAGCATCTCTCATTCACTAACGCATCCAACAGGCAAATTTTTATAAACTGAACCTGCCATCATTTTGCCTAAAATGACGCTTAAATTTTTATTAAAATCAAGGATTACAAAGATTGTATTGTATATATCGTTATCTATTTAGTCAAATAATACCGTATTGCTGTGTATTGCAAATCAGCATGTCAGATTTTTGAAACACTTTATCTTTCTTAAGAAACCGTTGGCCATACCTCTTAGGAAACAAAAATTCCCTTTCCCGGCAGATGGTCATCTCAGCTGTTGCAAGAATTATTAAGAGCGACCTGTGGATGGGCGCTTATCAGAGAATCACAGGCTAGACACTTACAGATCTGTACTACTCTAAAGCAAATTAAACAGAAGACAGATCTAAAATTTTGTAGGAATATCATGCACACGGTTTTCACTGATGATTTTGTTTAGTGACAAAAACATTTTCCGCATAGAGGAAAAATTTAGCCGTTAAAATGATACGAATATATGCTGATTGTATATCTCCAGAGATGCAGGCAGGATGTGAGTGATTGGTAAAGTTGAATGAGAACATCCATCCGAGTTCCATTGTGGGGACTGAATTATCAGGGGACAACAGAAATCCATTTTTATGAAAAAAGTGTTGAAAACTGAGCGAAGAATTACTTGGCGAGGATATTTTAGAACTCACCATAGAATCTTTAAATCAAAGCCTTTTTTTTTCAAGTAACTCAATGGGTGTTTCAGCAAGATTCAGCATTTGCCCACAAGGCGAGATGGACCGTTGAAATGGCCAAGACTAAATATACCTGAGTTTATTAGTGCTGCAGATTGGCCTCCAGGACGGTCAGACCTCAGTATACAGTGTACATATGGTCACATCTTGAGAGTATGGCTTGTCACAGACAATATTCCCGTCTGAATAGCCTAAAAGAATGTTTAGGTTGGGTAACTTGCAATTTTCCACTGGAAATTCTACGTAATCCGATCGATGATTGTCGGGGATTGAAAGTTAAAAATAGGAGATAATATATAAATATGTATTTATCATATATATACCTCGTATTTTTAACTTTCACAGTATTTATGGCAGGATTAGGGAGTTTTAAAATTGAATTCACGGTATACTTTTATGTTTGCTTTTACTATGTTTCATGGTCTCCTTAAGGACATAACAAAAAGAAAATAAAAATAAATAAAACAACATGTTTCATTTCGCGCCCCTAGTAACACAGCTGGCCGCCATTATTATACTCTATCAAAGCAATTAAAATAGTTGAAGCAATAATAGGTTGAGGAAATTAGCCAAAATATAAGTGCAAACTTGTTATCCTTAATCTTGTAAATTTTACATATACTGTGACCCACTTTGGAATAAATTTTATTCTTGCAAGACATAAATAAATATGGGAAAAGGATGAACAGGAGTATGCCAGATCTTCACTTTAAAACATGATCGAAACTTAAATTGAATTGCCTTTTAAGATCTCGGCCATGAGGAAATTTCATCCCGCATCAACACTATTTCTCAAATTATCGTAAAAATAAAGCCCAAAAACAAATCGGCCCTTGAAGTTCAGTTTTAATAAATATTCTGCAATGAATAAAAAAAAAACAAACAAATGATTCAAACAGAATGAAACTAAATTCTGTCAATTCGTTACTTAAATTCACACAAATTTTTTCTTTGTTTTTTTTTTTATTATTTTTTTTTTCTTGTTTTAATAATTGACTGAATTTTTTAAATTAATTTTTTGTTATTGTTTCGTTTCAAAATATTTGCTATTATTAATAATATTCAATTAATTAATTATTAATTAGATTATTTTTTTATAAAATAATAAAAAAAAAATCGTGAAATAAAATTAAAAAATTAATTTTTGTTTTTTTCCATATAAAAATCTTGAGCTTTATACAGTTTTATTTTTTTTTATAAATATTTGATAAAAACTAACATTATAAATTATAAAATTAATTAAGAATTAATTAAATTCATTGGCATTTCTAGGGGCGTTTTTTTTTTTTAAATTCAGTTAACTTACATAACTATGATAGATTTTTTTTTGAAAATTTTTTATTTGTTAATTAATTTAAATTTATTTTATTATTATTATTATTATTTTACAAATTAATTATATATATATGTATATCATTAAAATTTCATCACAAAAAAACAGACAGCCACACAATAATTCATTCACTCATACAATCTGGGTTCGTATCCACAAAACTAAAGTTAAGTTTTTATTATTATTATTTTTTTTGTAGAAAAATGAGCAAAGTTCCTCATTTTTGTTTTGTTTTGTTTTTAAATTAATTTTGTTTTTTCATTAAAAATACTAAATTTAATTATATATATATTTGTTTTCATTTTAAATGGGGTAATGTTTGGTTTCATGAAAATTTCCTTTATTTACAATTTTACCCCCAAACTTCTTCTGACACTCAATTAATTCGCCACATTTGAGGAACAATAACATTTAAACAATTAATTTTTTTGGTAGCATTGTTTATAATTATATAATTTATTTATTTATTTTAATTTGGAAAAAATCACAACCCTATGGAAAGAAAATTTTTCTTAAACCTGAAAATATTCGT
Source organism: Triatoma infestans (assembly GCA_011037195.1). Taxonomy (NCBI): domain Eukaryota; kingdom Metazoa; phylum Arthropoda; class Insecta; order Hemiptera; family Reduviidae; genus Triatoma; species Triatoma infestans. Next base: position 247,642 of record JAAEAF010000470.1, read on the forward strand.
TTATTTTTTTGTTTTGGTTTTGTTTTTATATATAAATATAAAATATAATAATTATAAAATAATCCGCCTAGAGGGCGGTCAATGTATGCTAGGCGGAAATTGTAGCCGTACTGAATGGATCAGCGCTTTGTAAACTGAAATGTCGGTAAGACAGATAGTCTTGTGATGTAGGCCCACTGCCTCCCGTATCGCCACGCGTACCAACCTCACGGTGTTTTTTCACTTTTAAATAACTGAGCACTGATACTAATATAATGAATACCACAAAACCTAGACAACAGCCGACTATCAGCCCTAAACGTCTGGTTAATATACTGCCGGGAACACGACTACTTGGTTCAGCTTCACCAGTTGTACCTTCCAGTGTTCGAACCTGAAACAAAATATAAAAAGTAAAAAAAAAAAAAATTTATTATTTTTGTTCCAGTTATGTCGTTCCAGTTCTGAGGCAAATTCTGATTGATAATTACCAAATGACGAGTAGGAGGATTTATTACGATCATGCCAAATTTTTATGATGGAAATGTTTCGAGGTTTCTTGAATATGAACAAATGTCTGTGATTTTATATTGTCGTGTATGCATATTTTTGATGTTCCTGACCGGTTTCGGATTTTCATCCATTGTTAGAGTAAAAGGTTTCCCGGTATAGAGAGTTGATTTCAACTTAATGTTTCTGTTACGCATTACACTTGTTGATGGTATGCAGGAGAGGTTATAATGGTTATGTTAGTATATATATATACTAACATGTATATATATATATGTATGTTTAACAACAAAAATGGAATGATTAGACATTAGAAAATGGTGTATAGTACATAGCGTGTTTATTTTAATAGTGATGTTAAGTATGCTCAGTGTTTTATCAAGTCATTTTGGGGACTTTTAATAGGGGGAGCGTTAGGAAATTTCAAAAGTACATTATTTTATTATATAAAAAAACAAAAAAAAACGAAAAAACATGTATATTAAAATAAAGCGTGGGGACCACAACGGTAATAACGATCCCCACCTTAGCCAACTAAAGAGAAGGTGGTGCCAACAAGCCTCAGCCAGGGCCCTCTCTCGGACCTATTAAGTCTTTTAAGGCAAGCAGGACTCGAGAGGGTGCTCTGATGGCAGGTGCTCTGATTGACCACCTGGGAGCCCCCCCCCCAATTCCACATTCCGGTTAAGGACAGGATAGGGGGAGGGTCTCCAACTAGGGGGGTGCCACAATAGATCCTTGGGGTGTCGCGGTGGCGTAGGCTGCATAGCCATTTCCCCCTGTAGAATCTATCTATCTATCTATCTAGCCAACTAGTTGGCGCCTTTTCATGGCTCTCAGGTTAATACAAAACGCTGATGTCTCCAAGAAGCTAGTGCATTTAATTCAAAGTCAGCAGAATATGGAGAATATTGAAGAAAGATTTTTTCTTCATAGGAAGCCTCTACAGCTGATTGTCCGGTGATGGATAGTGTTGTCTGTAACGAGAAAACACTGTCCGAAGGCCGAAAGTGCACTAAGGGTCCGGGCACTAATGACCATAGATGTTGACGCGCCTTAAATTAAAAAAAAAATATTGACTAAAACTGTATTCCAGCTGCAACCCTAGAACAGTGCTGGAGAATTCAAGTGGTTCATTGAACAGTGGTTGTAATAAAGAAGTAGATCCTAGACGGAACGAAGCGAGGAGAAACGCATATTACTGTACACAGAAATGGATTATTGCAGAGGATCTGTGGACAGATCTAGGAAAGACTAAAGTAAGAATGCGAATTGTATACGGGACGTAGTGTTTAATGAGAATATCTTCCAGGCAATAGAGCTAAAAACCGGCAAAGGCCTATCTACATTGAACTTTATTAAAATAATAATTACATTTAATAATTAAGTTTTTCGGGGGTGGGGGGACCTATAGTTCTAATGGTACTTTTTCTAGAGTTTAACTGAAATGAGAGTCACAAACCTCATTAAAAGGATTTAAACTAACACCATGGCAGGGGAGAGAGATCTCATCTAATGTATTATTAATGTTTCCAGGAGGTCACCATCTTCCATCTCCCCACTCCCGTTCATTTTTATTCACCTCAATAATGCTTTTTAACACAAAATTGGTAAATCTGGTCACTCCACCCTCTCCTCGGGCAATAAGATTATAATCTTCTTTCTCCCTCCCCCTCTCCAAAATGTTTTATTCATTTTAATATAAACCGCTCGAAATTATTCCCCCACTCCAGATCTGTTGGAGTAAAAATATTATTATTTTTTCTCTATATTTTCTTCTTGCGAACTTAAAGATTGGTTGCCTTATGTCTTCCACTTTTGTAACACAGTCATCACCATCTTCTCCATAGTTACGTCGTGTAATTATATAAAATGGATGCTAGGAAAAATAATAGTATCAACAGAAGGAAAAAAAAAAGGAAAGGGCAAGAGTTGAAAATGTCATTTTGGCAAGGTTTGGGAAAGGAAATTTATTATTACAAATGCTAAGTAAGAAAGATAAGTTGGAAGAGATGAGAGCCTGAGGACAACGGAAGGGAGATAAGAGATCTAACTCTGGAATTCATATTGTTACTCTAAAACGTTTCATTTTTAATAATAATTTTGTAGGGATAGGTTTCATCATTCCTCCAGTTGAAAAAACAAACGAAAAACAAGCAGACAATAAACCAGGTTAAATCTTAATTCGGTAAAGCCTTCGATTCCCGAAATAAACCTATTGTAGGGTTAGAGCCATATAATTGAAAATAAAATGGCAAGAATTAATCTTCATAAATTTTTCGTATTCAAATATTCACTTCCATGACTGGAGCTTGAGAAAATAACAATGTACATCGCTTAGAGCTTTTGGAGAATTTAATCCAGGCTCTGTTTACCAACCACTTACACCCCTCCATGGGTGCTTAGCTACTGAATGCGTTCCACTCATTCCCAGACAATAGCAAAGTAACGGAGTAGTCACTTCACATGACTGTATCACGTACATCTTAAAGAAGATGAGGGGGCGGGGGAGGTTAATGCCCTTTTAGCACGTTGTTAAACCTTTTCAATATAAATCCATACTTTATATAACTAAATACATTTTTATATTTTCAATATAAAACCTTTTCAAATTAATAATAATAAAGATGTATACCTCTGTACAACGGCTGGTCTGTGAATCAGTTAATTGTGGCAGTGATTGTGGCATCAGTTCAGAGGTATTGCTGAGTGTCGGAGGCGGTTGTACCCATTGTCCCAGACCAAGAACACAGACCAAGTACCTGGTGGCTGGATTTAATCGTCCCAGTTTCACTGATCTTGCACTTCTGTCCAATAGTTTACCTTCAACCTGCTGGGCACAATGGCTTTACATTAATAATGGTAACATTCATTGAAATTAAATATTCAGATAATTAGCTCGCTAAACAATAATACGAAATTCTCTTACTTCAGTTTTTTTTTTTTTACAATTCTAATAGACATATTTCTTCAAACTTGTTACTTTTTACTATCTGTAGTGAGAGGAAGTATCGCTATCGTGTCAAATTTTCGAAACTGAGTTTCCACCGGAAATACATGTTTTGAGGAACCCTGAGCACGGGAAAAAAATGTTTTTATCGAATGTGTGTGTGTGTGTATGTATGAGCATAATATCACAAAGAAGAAAAATCGCAGGGAACTCAACGATTCCCTGATTTCCTGTTAGGCACCACCAACATATCTGACAATAAAGTTCTGATCAAAATCCATCAACCGGAAATGCGACTTTATTGAGCGAGTTTTTTTTTCATTTCCGTTTTTTGCCGCTCAATAAACACATGTAAACGATGTGACTTTAAAGAAAATTTTTTATCTAATTGTATTAGTTACATTAACAGGAAGTTATGTGTGTGAGTGTGTATGTGTGTATTTCAGATTAGATTTTCTTTTTTTTTTCATATCCAGGCTAACTCAGACCCACGTTATCCAGGAAAACTCATTTTCAAAAATGTACGCTAACCATACCTATCGTTTATAACCAGTAATAGAATTTATGAAATCTTTGACCAAGGATTAACCAAAGAAATGTCGAAAAATAATTTCCTCACTAACCAGAATAATTTAGAATTAGGAAAGCATGCTTTCAATTTTATTAAATTTGGCAAAATTCCACCGTCTAATTTAATTAGAAATATTAACTAATATTTTTCCCTCTTTCTCTGTGTATGTGTGTGTGTGTGTGTGTGTGTGTGTGTGTGTGTGTGTATTAAGTGTGTGAACAAATCCTCTTGAGAATTCAGTGTTGGAAAGTTGGCCAAACTTAAGAAGTTAGCTTTTATGCAAAATCTAGAACTTTCTCTTCAAGCCTATTTGATTAAATACAATGATTCACTTTTTAATTATTATTATTTTTTTTTTATTGCCTTGTTTGTTTACAAATCTTAGAACAGTGATTTTTGCTAAGATTAATTTAACGGATTCAATGTGAACAGTTAAAACAAACAAAATATAATACACGCTAACACACAAAGTATAAATGAATTAGCAAAAGAAAAAAGAAAAATAAATCTTTACAACAAGATGGAAAGATTAAAACAAAAAAAAAAAAAAAACTGGTGTGAAATGCTCTAGCTTTCTTTTCCTTCAATTAATAAAATCTAATTATAAAAATTTTCCTTAAAATTACAAACGTTTAATTACGGTAGCCATAAAAAAAAAGAAGGTGGTAGCGGTTATACTATACCTGAGTTGGATATTATAGGTGACCCCTCTGTCGCAACCAATAAAGCTAGTTAATTAATTATAAATTCCTTTATTAGTGTGGGTTCTGACAAGTCTGTGACATTATATTTGCTATGGAGGGTTGTAGTAAGTCGTAACATATTCAAGTACTACTAGATAGGAAACAGACAACCACCACCATATTTCTGTTAGGGTAATTAAAACATTTAGCAACAATTCCCAGTTTTATGGAAACTGTGTCAATTACAATAATTATAATAATTCATTACGAGAATTTAAATGATTCAAACTAGTTTTTTTATTTTTTGTTTTTGTTTTATATCAATGCATGCAGAGCCCGTTGTGCTTTGATGAATGCTGGGAGTATCAGTGTCACAATTTACATAGGTCACAACACTGCCATGATGCAAACATAGAGCTACTGGCAGGACCTGTCCAGAACTCTTGGACTCTTGGAAATTTGTCTCTGAGCAGTCTCTTCCGGATAAGCCTTCTTAGAACCATCAGTTTGCATAGTGTGCCTCAATTTTGCGATCGAAGTGGGCAGCCCTAGTGGTTCTCCTCTTACTTACTTACTAGGTTTTCCCTTCTTCTGGTTAAATCGCCCTCCATATCTCTCTATCGTGTTCCTAGTTGTTACCTATTAAATTTAAAAGGAAATAACTAAAAACACTTTTGTTGTGGAACAAAAATGTCTCTAAAAAGAACAAAAGAATTATCTTTTCGTCAATCATTGAAAGAATCCTAACATTTTCCACATCTCCCCTAGATTTACCAAAGTCCTGGCAGCCATCAGCTCCTCGATGACATCCTCCCACAGACATCGATAATCTACCTTTTCTTCTGTTCCTTTTCAGAATTCACTTCTTAACCATTTCCGGCTATCTCCAGGAGGCAACCTCCTAGGGCTTTCCATACCTACTGAGCTTTCAAGCGATTTCTACCACCGCTTCAGACACTGTCTTTTCTTGGCTGATAACATCATTCCTCATTCTATCCCATCTTCTCTTCTTTAGTCACCTTCTCCAATAATCCATTTCCACAACTCTAAATCTTAAAAGGCTTTTCTGGGTAATGCTCCTTCTTTTAATCATTTTAAAGATAACTTAGTTACACGCACGGTGTGAAATATTTTACTTCTTTCCTCTCATCTAATACAAATTTACAGGTAACCATTAGATATGCAATCATGTGGAACTGGAATCTCTATAACTTGTTACAGAGATAAAAGCAGCAACTTCCATAAGCTGACAGAACGTAATCTTCGCTAATTCACCCCACCCCCAACGATGAGCCAATGAAGAACTTGCAGACTTGTAGCTCGAAAATAATGCTAGAACCTAGATGGTTTCCTAGTCAGAAAAGCTCAAAACAGCAAAAAATGGTACAAACAAAGACATACTACCTATCATATCTTAATACTTACTGAATGATGTGTATCCAGAGCATGATATGCAACTCTATAGCCGTGCAGGCCGGTATGATTACGACTTTGCCAGGATACCACGACAGAATATGGTTGGATATCCTGTATGGCCAGTTTCAATACCAACGGTGCTGAACAAAACCTTGGCGGTTCTAATTCCAGAAATAACAGTCCACGTAGTTCCGGCGGTTGTTCACAACGCAGTCCGCCCATGGATACGCCCACGCCGACCACTTTCTGATGGTCTCTCAGCCATTCCCATAGTTCTTGCTGTTCACAGCCGCAGTGTAACGGATTCTCTGGAAAATTTAAACAAATATTATACCAAATTAATGTATACCAAGTATACATGTGCATGTAAAAAAATCTTGTGCGGTAGATAAGTCGTAAAAAAAAAAAAACTTCAAGTTTTACCCATTTGTCTTAACATGAATGTAGAGGTGGTGGGGGGACAAGTGCCAACCTACTAACACAGGCGGCAGGTAGAGAAGAGATTACATGGCTAGCCCACAATAGCCCACTAATAACAATTAATCAACCCAAATATAATTTTAAATTTACGGCACTAATTCTAAAAAGAAAGGATTCAAATAAAGTTGACAGTTTTATTGCGCAGTTAACAATCCAAGTATCAAAGAAATTGTGGTTACCTAGAAAATTTCAAAAAGCTCAAAAACCAATTATGTAAAGTCGCACTTGCCCGCAAGGGGTATCTGTTGCATGCAGTAGCGACCCCACGGGTTAGCACAGCTCAGTACTCCATGCACTTCGTCAGAACAGTACACAATACACTTAAACTACATACACTCTACAGTTTACAGACAAGGACAAACACAGTACACAAACTAGGGTGTTCGTCCCTGGTTAATTGGCGAAAGCCAAGCAAAACCAAGTGACAAGGAAGGGATTAGCTCAGTGGTAGCGCGCTGGAGTAGCAACGCGGACGTCCCGGGTTCGAATCTAGCATGCTGCCCTTAGATTTTCTCTTCCTAGGAGCCTCTATAACTCACTGTCCGGTGATGGGCAGAGCTGTCTGTAGCTAGAGAACACTGCTTGGAGGCTGGCTGTGCATCGGAGAAAGCTCCCGGGGGGGCGCAATAATCTTTCACGTCGCAGTGCAATAATCCCCTACAACAATCTACAATCTACAAAGTCGCACTTCCGGTTAACGGATATTCTTCAAATTTAGAATTCTAGCACTGCTTTCTATTATATAATTATTATAATTCTTAAATAAATAGTAGACCCATAAATCAAACTAAATGGTACTTAGAAAAGAAGCTGAAACATTACTGTTCCCCTAGAATGCAACAAAAATTCAATTTTCCCGGATAAATGTTTTAAACAAAAGTTGTAGATCGTTGTATATACGAACTTTAATAAAATGTTTAGTTTATATACGAAGTTTGAAGAAAATCTTTGGAGCCCGAAAAAAAAATCAGTCAACTCGCACTTCCGGTTAATGGATTTTGCACGAAACCTTCGTGACATATGTTCCCTGAAGGGAATACCACGTTTGAAGTTTCTCCGATTTTACATGTCTGAGACATTTTGTTCACACACACACACGCTAAAAACATTTTTTTTCGCACTCAGCGGACTTCAAAACATGTATTTCCGGTGAACACTCATTGTCAAAAATCGAACACGATCCTTGATACTTCCTCTTATGTAAGAAAAAGTAGTAAAACGTGATTATTATTAGAACATATTGGATGTTCATGGAAATGTTACGATCACTAGAGAGAACTTCATCAAATCAAAATAACACCAACAAGTTCCTTTAAAACTGAAAATAATTCTCCAGGAAAATTCATTTTGCGGGGATCCCAGTGGAGGAGTGGGATTCTCTCCTCAATGCTATTTTAATATATTAATCGACATTATCATCTAAATAATATTAATTAGAATTAAATATGTTGACAAAATTGTGAGTTTGAAAAAAAAAATAGGTTGACCGGAAGTGCATTTTTACTTTCTCTTACTCCTAGTAAGAGGAAGTATTGTAATCGTGTCAAATTTTCAATATCTAGTTTTCACCGGAAATATCCGTTTTGAGGTCCCCTGAGTCCAAAAAAGTGGTTTTTAGCAAATGGTCTCAATGTGTGTGTATGTGAACAGCATAGCTCAAAAACGAAAAATTGTAGAAAGTTGAAGTTTGATATTCCGTTTAGGTATCACCATGGGATCTGACAGTGCGTTATGTGTCTAAACTTCTCAACCGGAAGTACCACTTCACTAGTTGTTTTTTTTTACGTTTTTACAATTTTCTCAAAAATGCCTCCGACGATTTTCTTTAAACTTCCTATATAAACTAAACATAACAACGATCTACAACTTTTTTTTAAAACATTTCTCTGGGAAAATTCATTTAAGGGCACTTTTAGGGGAGGGGTGGGGGTTATGTTTTTTTGTAAAGTGCTATGATAGTTGATTATACAATTCCATCATCCAAAGAAAATTAATTAGAAATAAATAGATGGCCAAAATTCCGAGTTTGAAAGAAACCAGTAAACTGGAAGTGCGCTTTTACTGGACAGTTTTTTTTTTCCAGTTTTCGACAAATTTCATTAAATTTGGTACACAAACTAATATATAATTTGTCAATTATAATTTTGAGAACTGGAGTAAGAGAAAGTTGTGTGAGTGTTTCACACCAGATGATTTTACTGAACAGTTTTGTCAGTTTTTTGCGAATTTCTCCGTAAAAATGTCGATGGATAATCTGCAGAGACCGGTCGCTTTTATTTGAAACTCTTCTCCGAAAGTTCATTTAGGCGCGGTTTTAGGTGAGGATAAGTTTGTCTAGATTACTAAACATCTATTAAGAAAAAAGTAGAAGTCTGAAGAAATTTGTCAGTATAACTTGGTGAATTGCAGTGAGAGAAAGTTGTGTGAGTGTTTCACACCAGATTTTTTTTTTTTTTTATTCAATAATTAATTTTACTAGGAAGAGAAAATAAATTTAAAGGATAAAACAGTAGAGGGGAAATGGCGGTTCTGGGCCACTTTTTTTTCAAAATGGC
>JAAEAF010000471.1:0-59161 GCA_011037195.1 Triatoma infestans
AGATTTCATTAAATTTGTTTCAGTAATAATTATGAATACAGAGACTTATCACTTTTGTTTGAAATTATTTTTCTGAGAAATATTTAAAAAAAAAAATAGTTTCGGAGGAGGGGGTAAGTTATGCTTTTTATCAAGGCAAAGAGTCATTTTATTAAAGTTTAGATTCTCCCAAAGAAATTGAAAAAAAAAAAGCAAATAATTAATAAAAATTATAAACATACAAAAAAATTTATCACTTTGTGTGTTAAACTGCGGTCGTATTTGTGAGGGTTTTACACCACAATTTTTGTTTTGTTTTTGTAATCACGCAACACACATACGTACATACATACATACAGACAGAGGCAGTGTGAGAAAGAAGCAATTGCTAAAACATTTTTTCACAGGGAACTACTTCAAATAGAATTTCCAGTGAAAAGCTCATTTTCAAAAATTCGATACAATTATTTTGAGCAACATAAAGTAAAAAAAAAATCTGATGTGAAACACTCACACAACATTCTCTTACTCCAGTTCTCAAAATGATAATTGACAAATTTTATAGTTTGTGTACCAAATTTAATGAAATTCGTTGAAAACTGAAAAAACTGTTCAGTAAAAGCGCACTTCCGGTTTACTAATTTTCTTGAAACTTGGAATTTCAGCCATCCATTTATTTCTAACTAATTATGTTTGGATGATAGAATTGTATAATCAACTAGGATAGCACTTTAGATGAAAGTCTAACCCCACCCCCTCCCATAAAAGTGCCCTTAAAAGAATTTTCTAGAGAAATGTTTTAAATAAAAGTTGTAGATCTTTGCATGTTTAGTTTATATATGAAGTTTCGAAAAAATCGTCGGAGCCATTTTTGAGAAAATTGCGAAAAGGTGAATAAATGATTTAGTAAAGTGGTAAAGTAAACGCACTTCCGGTTATCCAATTTTTTTTCAAACTCGGAATTTCAACAACATATTTAATTCTAATTAACATTATTTAGATGATAGAATTGTCTAATAAACTGAAATAGCACTTTAGATAAAAACCTAACACCACCCCTCCCCAAAAAAGTGCCCTTAAATGAATTTTCCCAGAGAAATGTTATAAATAAAAGTTGATAGCTCTTTTGTATGTGGGTGATGTTAGGAGTTTAAGAAAGATCGTCGGAGCCATTTTGAGAAAATCGCAAAAAAGTAAAAGATCTAATAGTAAGTGGTATTCCGGTTGAGAAAATTTTGACAGATAACGTAGTGTAAGATTCCCACGGTGCTAACTAAAGAATATCAAGTTTCAACTTTCTACGGTTTTTCGTTTTTGAGCTATATTGTTCACATACATAAGTACATACATACATACACACACACACACAGACCATTTGCTAAAAACCACTTTTTTGGACTCAGGGGACCTCAAAACGGATATTTCCGGTGAAAACTCGATATCTAAAATTTGACACGATTACAATACTTCCTTTTACTAGGAGTAAGAGAAAGTAAAAAGTAAAATAAATTTGAAATCAAAACTGGTGGAAGACATTTCAAAAACAGTATTCAAATTATTTTATGGAATTTTTTTTTTAAATAATAATTCAATGAAATGAAATCTTAGAGTAAATAGGAAATGATAACACAAACCAAATATTATTATTAAAAAGGAAATAATATTTATTTCGATAACGTATGACTTGCTTTCGTTTTTTATTTTGTTTTGATAAGTAATTTGTCAAAAATTCTGCGTTTTTACTTTCTCTTACTCCAGTTTTCAAATTTTATAAGTTAGTGTACCAACAAATTTAATGAAATTCGCCGAAAACTCAAAAAATTGTTCAGTAAAAGCGCACGTCCGGTTTACTAATTTTCTTGAAACTTGGAATTTTGGCCATCTATTTATTTCTAATTAATTTTGTTTGGATGATAGAATTGTATAATCAACTATGATAGCACTTTAAAGAAAAACATAACCCCACCCCTTCCCTAAAAGTGCCCTTAAATGAATGTTTCTAGAGAAATCTTTTAAGTAAAAGTTTTAGATCTTTGGATGCCTAGTTTATATACGAAGTTTCAAGAAAATCATCGTAGCCATTTTTGAGAAAATCGCAAAAAAGAAAAAAAAAAATTAACGAAGTAAAAGTGGTATGTAACGCACTTAGGTTATGCGATGTATTGAAAATTGAATTTCAACATATTTAATTCTAATTAACATTATTCAGATGAGCGAATTGCCCAATACTTGTGCACTTTAGATGAAAACCTAACCCCACTCCTCCCCTAACAGTGCCCTTAAATGAATTTTCCCAGAGAAATGTTTCTAATAAAAGTTATAGGCTCTTTGTACGTATATGTAGTTGATGTACTAAGTTTGGAGAAAATCGTCGGAGCCATTTTTGAGAAAATCGCAAAAAAGTAAAAAAACAAACAACAACAAGTAAAGTGGTACTTCCGGTTGTGGAATTTTGACAGATAACGTACTGTCAGATCCCATTGTTATACCTAAACGAAAAACAAGTTTGAAATTTCTACGATTTTTCGTTTTTGAGTTATGCTGTTCACATACATACATACACACACTTAGACCATTTGCTAAAAACCACTTTTTTGGACTCAGGAGACCTGAAAACGGAAAAATTCCGGTGAAAACTTGATATCGAAAATCGATTACAATACTTTCTCTTACTAGGAGTAAGAGGAAGTAATAATATTACGATCGTGCCAGATTTTTAAAATTGAGTTTTCACCGGAAATACATATTAGTATTGGGATTCCCTGATTATAAAAACATGTTTTTTAGCCAATAACTACTGTATGTGTGTGTGTGTGTGTGTGTGTGTTTTAACAGAACATTGCAAAATTCTAGAGTGGCAGGAAGCTTGGTATTCCGTTTAGATACACTAACACCGCATCCAGACACGAAGTTTTCGGGCAAAATCCATCAACCGGAAGCGCGACTTTACTAAATTTGGAATATGTGGATGGGTCCGCAATGTTGGATAATATGTGGTATTTTATCCGTTGTAGCATGCATATTCTTCATTTTCTTCCTGACCCGTTTTGGGACTTTCATCCATCGTCATAGCAAATTCACCAAGTTCGTATAGAGTGTTCACTTCAACGCAATGTTTTTGTTACACTCACAGTTGATGTTTGTTGGTTATATACGAGGGTAAGTCAAATATAAGCTGGACTTCTTCTTAGTGCCTCATCAGGCCGTCCCAAACGAGATAGCGGGAGCAGCCCAAACAAGGTCGGTGAGTTAGGGGTCGGGGAACCTAATCGACAATTGTTTATCTCCGTTTTGTCGCCAGGGCAGCCATGACTGAGCAAGAGGTTACATCGCACGTTGTGCAACATATTATTGTTAAGTTTTTAACTAATGAAGGTGCTGAACCAACGGAAATTTTGCCTCGATTACAAGCACAGTTTGGTGAAGGTACCCTTTCCCAACTGTTTGATTGGGCTAAGAAGTTTAAAGGTGAACGTGAAAGTGTAGAAAATCTAGGTCACGATCGATGCCACAGATGACAAATCATTCGTGCTGTACGTAATCTTATTGAAGGTGATCGCCGCGTAAAAATCGATGAAACCGCTTCAGAGTTAGGAATCAGCCATGAAAGTGCTTATACCATAATCACAGAGATCTTGGCTTCAGAAAAGTCTGTGCCGGATGGGTCAAATCAAAAAGAGGTCAGATTGCAAATCACTAAGAGACTTTTGAATCAATTCCGGCAGGAAGGAGAGTTGTTTTTGAGGCGCATTGTGACATGTGATTAGATGTGGGTGCACCACTACAGGCCGAAATCAAAAATGGCCAGTAGGGAATGGCGAAAAAAAGATGAAGCATTCCCTGTGAAGGCACAAACCCGTCTCTCTGCCGGAAAAGTGCTCGCGACTGTTTTTTGGGACTGGAGGGGAGTTTCACTCGTTTACTTCCTACACGATCGACGCACAGTGAATTCTGCCTACTACTGCCAGTGTTGGTGTCAGCGAAAGCCACCTACAGAACCAAAAGATGGGCTATTCCAATCAGAGGTGTAATCCTCCTTCATGACAACGCCAGGCCTCACAACGCGACTTTGACAAAGGACAAATTGGTCCGAACTACATTAGAAAACCCTTGAACACCCTCCCTACAGTCCAGATTTGTCTCCCTATGACTACTTTCTGTTTGGGCCCTTGAAACAAGCACTGGGAGGAGAACGGTTTGATAACGATCAAGCTGTCGAAGATTCCTTACGCAATTGGCTTATGAGTCTACCTCAAAACTTCTTTAAAGAAGGGATCTTCAAGCTTCCAAAACGCTGGGAAAAATGTGTAGAGTGTAAAGGAGACTACGTTGAAAAATATTAAATATGTTTTTTGTAATTTCTTATCATAAAGAAATATATAAAAAAAAAAAAAGTCCGGTTTATATTTGACTCACCCTCGTACATGTGGGGAGGTTTTATATATATAAGTGGGGAGTTATTTTATTAATAAACAAAACAACTGTGAATGTAAACAATAAAACAAACCAATAACAGAAACATTGTGTTGAAGTGAACTCTCTACACGAACTTGGTGAATTTGCTCTGACGATAGATGAAAATCCAAACCCGTTCAGGAACAAAATGAAAATACATGCTACGACGGATAAAATAGCACAGAGTAACTAAATGTGTTTTTTGTTTGTTTTTTTTATTTTTTTATTATATTCTCGAAAATGGCTCTTACGATTTTCTTCAAAACTTCGTATATTATGTACACATATAAATAAATACCTATCACTTTTATATGAATATTTTCGCGGGAAAATCGATTTTTTAGGGTTCTGGTAGAAAAAAATGTTATGCTTTCTTCTAAAGTACCACATAATATTAAAACACTTAAGAAGCATTGATAGAATTCCAAATTTGAAGAAAATCGGTTTACCGGAAGTGCAATTTTACAGAATAGGTTATTTGATTATTTTGGAATTTTCTTGAAAACGACTATAACGATTTCCTTTAAACTTGGTATGCTAACTTCACAGATAGAAACCTGTTACTTTTATTTGAAATATTTTTCAAAAAAAAAAAAAAAAAAAATCTGGTGTGAACCACCACCAATTTTCTCTTACTCCAGTTTTCAAAATTCTAATTGACAAATTTTATAGTTTCTAAATGTAACTAAATTAATGAAATTCGTCGATCTTTTTATGAAAAAAAAAAAAAAAAAAAATTACGAAATCTGAAAAAAAAATGTTCAATAAAATCGCCACTTCCGGTTTAGTAATTTTTTTTTTTTTGGAACTCAGAATTTTGGCAATCAGTTTATTTGTAATTAATTTTGTCTAAATGGTATAGAATTGTACAATTAACTAAGATTAAGATAGCACTTTAGCGGCAAACATAACCCTACCTCTACCCCAAAAACCCCCTTAAATGAGTTTATCCGGGGAAATGTTACATATAAAACTTGTAGCTCTTTATATGTTTAACTGACATACTTAGTTTAAAGAAAATCGTTGGAGCCATTTTAGAGAAAATAGAGAAAACTGAAAAACTGATTTCCTTCAAACTCGGAATTTTAAGAACATATTTAATTCTAATTAATATTATTTAGATGATAGAATTGTTTGAATAAACTTGACATAGCACTTTAGAGGGAAACCAATCCCCACCCCTCCCCAAAAAGTGCCCTCAGTGCAATTCCAGAAAAACATGGTGCCAAATAAAATTGTAAAAATCCTTGTATGTGTAGTTGGTTGATATACCAAGTTTAAAGAAAATCGTTGGAGCCATATTCGAGAAAATCGCAAAAAAAGTGAAATAATCATTTGTAAAGTGGTACTTCCGGTTGAGGAAATTAGGATTTATTGTCGGATCCCATGGTAATACTCAAACGGTATATCATATTTGAACTTTCTACGATTTTTCGTTTTTGAGCTATGCTGTTCACATACATACAGACACACTCACACACAGAGGGGGAGAGAGAGAGATATATACCGTTTGCTAAAAACAACTTCTCTGGACTCAGGGTACCTCAAAATGGTTATTTCCGGTGAAAACTCGATATCCAAAATTTGACACAATTACAGTACTTTTCTCTTACTAGGAAGTAAGAGAAAGTAACAAATATTTCGGATAGTTGTGGCGATAATTTCAAATTTTATAATATGTAGTTGGTTCAGTATATTTAGAGCGGTGATATAAATCTACTAGGCCATGTTATAATCTTCAATTCTCTGCTTGCCAAAATTAGTGTAGGGTATTACTTATCCACTAAAATATTGTATTTATGTTAGCACAAATACGCAAAATTTGAGTTTAATTTGTCATTTTTACTTTCTCATACTCCTAAGTAAAGAGAAAGTATTTGTAATCGTGTCAAATTTTCGATATCGAGTTTTCACCGGAAATATCCTTTTTGAGGCCCACTGAGTCCAAAAAAGTGATTTTTAGCAAATGGTCTGTGTGCATGTGTATGTATGTGAGATGGATGAAAGTAGGATTCCGAAAATATGTTTCCAAAGTTTAGTTCTTAGTAATTTGCCCCTCGATTATAATTGGGCCTTACAATTGCGACATCTGCTTGTCACTGTTGGCGCTGACCATCTGTGGTCTGACCAAAGCCTGAATTCTGTCCAGTCTAATCTGAATGATTTAGTTTTTCGGTTAAAAAATCACTGCCTCTCCTTAGACATACAACGTGCCATTAATTCAAGTTATAGCTCAGTTTATCGTTCCATCACTAATTTTGGGGAAGTGCAGCAATATTTAAAATTTAGAATCAATTTTAGTAAAATTAGATTTATCTGCCAGATTCGCCTCTCTGCGAATGGTTTACTCAGATTTTTTATTTCTAGAAAGTTTTATAATATAGATTGTGCAGCGATATGTCAGATGTGTAAAAAAGATTTTGAAACTTTAGAGCATATTGTCTGTACTTGTGAAGCGCTGGAAAATTTAAGAAAATTATATTTAGGTGAGTATGAAGCCCCCCTTTCTGCTGCACTTACTTTCAATAATATAAAAGAGGTTAATAATTTTTATAAATATTTCTTACATGTTCTATCTTTGAGAGATCTAGTTGTACATGTCTCTGTTTAATATAAACCCAATTATATTTTATTTTATTTTAATATGAGCTATAATTTTGTTCGCAAGAGTTTTGTTTAAGTTAATTATTTATTTCCAGTTTATTAATTTATTTTTGTATATTTAACCTATTTATATTTATGTATTATTTATATCCAACTCCATTTGTATAAACATACGTTTGAACAAATAAAATTGATTGAAAATTGATTGCATGTGTATGTATGTGAACAGCATAGCTCAAAAACGAAAAATCGTAGAAAGTTCAAACTTGATATTCCGTTTAGTTATCACCATGGGATCTGACGCTACGTTATCTGTCAAAATTCACCAACCGGAAGTACCACTTTACTAGTTTTTTTTTTTTTTTACTTTTTTTGCAATTTTCTCCAAAAAACGCTCCGACCATTTTCTTACAAAACTGGTATATCAATACCTAACACGAGCTACACCTTTTATATGAAACATTCCTGGGAAAATTCATTAAGGGAACTTTTTGGAGGAGGGGTGGGGTTATATTTTGATTAAAGGGCTACCATGAATGATATACAATCTATGCATCCTAAACAAAATTAATTAGAAATAAATGTAAGGCAAAAATTCCTGAGTTTCAGTAAGTAACCGAAAGGCGCTTGTACTAAACAGTTTTTTCAGTTTTCGACGAATTTCATTATAATTTGGTACAAAACTTGAAATTTGTCAATTATCAATTTGGAGAACTGGGTGAGAGGATAAGTTGTGAGTTTCACACCAGTTTTTTTTGCTCTCTCTCTCTCCGCTCTCTCCTACTCCAATCCTTTCGGGTGTGTGCTTGTTTGTGTTTGTCCGTTTTCTGTGCATGTTGAGGGCACGATAGTTCAAAATTGATTCCAGAAACACGACTAAAATCTGAATAGATCTTTCAGGTTTTTGCATAGAGTGGCCTTAGCCGCCATCAGACCCACATTTGAGTTCGCTGATGGCGACATAAGCTATTTGACGACATAGTTACATTTGGACATATCGGATCCATTTACCTGAATTAATAATTTATATTTCTAATTAAAGTTTTATCGAAACCTAACAATTTGTCAAATATTCAAACATATTTTATTTTAAATACATTAAATATGAATAAAAATACTTACCAGTATATCGATTGGAGGAGCGTACATAACCAACACTGTTTAATAGTAAAAAACACAAACTCAATTCCCCATACTTTTACCAAATACTTTGAAGAATATTAAAAATAAAAAAAATTGCATTTTAATGTATTGAATCATTATTTTAGTATTGAGTAAATAGATTGTTAAATTAGTGATTACATAATAAAATGTTTGCTTTGCTAATCATTATGAAAATATTTGATAAAATGATTTTTGAATTTTTCTTTGTAAAGTGATTGTAGAAATATTTTATTATAGAATCGTATTTAATTTAATTGATTTATATATATTTTATTTATAATAATGTGATTACTAGATACTTTCTTTAATTGTTTACAAGTCACTGCGCTCATGTTAAATTTTCTAAATTTACTTTTCTTCCAGAAAATTCAAAATTAATATTTTATTTTTAAGTATTACCAGAAAACCGTTCAAGAAAGATTCAATTTAAATCGGTCAATCGGAGTAACTTTAATTGATTGAAATGGTACTGCAAGTATTTCGGATTATTTCAATAAAATTGGAATTTGAAGTGTATATTAAGAACATGCCCCTGAAGTATACTGTAGAATTAGATACCTCTGGATTTCACTCAAGCAAATCTCACAATTATCCTTAGCAAAAAAAATAAATAATTCTGGTGTGAAACACTCACACAACTTTCTTTTACTTGTGTTTACAAAATAGTAATTGTGAAATTTTATATTTGTTGTGGTGGTTGGTTCCGCAGAGCTGGAAAGCATCAGAGACAGTTTCCGTGGTAGCCTGCTTCATTTGTGGTCATCGACCGGGTTTCGGGGCGTCGCCCATCTCAGGAGGCGTTTGTCAGACAGTGTACAATACAGACGCGACAGAACATGTATCATAGTATAGAGTTTACATAGTATCATAGTACAGAGACAAGTTAGAAACTTAGTGTTGAAAATAAGTCTCTGTACGAGGTCTGTGTTGCCCACTGTCTGAAAACGGCATCCTGAAGGGCGAAACGCCCGAAACCGGCGATGAACCACCAAAAATTAGCAAGGCTACCACGGAAAATGTCTCTGATGAGAAATTTTATAATTTGTATACTGAAAAACGGTTCCAGGTTAGTCATTTCTCCATGTATGTGTAGTGGAATCGTTTATCGGATGATCTGATCTTACCGTGATACTACCAGATGTAGTGGAATCGTTTATTGTGATTCCTGAGGTATGTAGTAGATGTCTTGAAGAGGGCCGGAAGTTGTTTAGAGATTTTTGGAAGTTAGTGTTCGAATTATTAACACGGAATTTATAAAAATAGAGTGTATTTGTACAATACTTTAAAAGTGAGTAATGGTAACTATTAATAAGAAATACTTAGAAATAAGTAGGAGATAAATAACTAATAATTTAGAATGATTAAAATAAATGAACTAAGATATGCATAACTAAGGAAATAAGTAAGTATAAATAAAAACTGTATAGGGACGCGGAAACTGCTGCTCGTATAATAATCTTGAAGACGTACTGAAGTATAATCATAGAATCATCCCCTCTTCCAATGGGGCGAAGTTTATATATAAGTGTTAGCAACACTCACACCAAGCCATCTGTCCTAGTGTGCGACCTTGGTTATTTCGGTGACCAGTGATTTAGGTCAGTGGCCAGCCTTAGCGGTTGCTTGCTTTGATGTAAAGTATTGACCCTTGGTTTTGTTTGTTTGGCCGCGGCCTTGTCTTGAAGAAAGCAGCCGGCTAGGCCAATAGTTATAAATTATTCTTTCTTTGTTATGTATTGTGAAGGTTTGACATTGCTATGACTCTGCCATGTCATTACATATGTGTTAACCCAAGATAGCGTACTCTATCAATAAGTAGGTAGTCAGGTTATTTGTTATGATTGTGGTTGGTTCCGCAGTGCTAGAAAGCATCAAAGATATTTTCCATGATCGACTGCTTCTTTTTGTGGTCATCGACCGGTTTTGGCCGTTCGCCCATCACAGGATGTTTTTTTTTTGTCAAACACAAATCCTTATATGTGATAACATAGACTTGCACAGAACAAAATATATTTGTAGAGTGTATCAACTAAATTTGCTCTGTACAAGTCTATGTTATCACATTGTTTTTGTGACAAAAACATTTTAATGATGGGCGAACGCCCCGAAACCGGTCGATGACACAAAAAGAAGCTGGCTATCATGGAGAATATCACTGGATAAGGAAGGTTATTATTTAATTTAATACCAGGACAGGGGAATTGCCATAAACGTGGTATGAATACATTTCTTTTCTTTTTCATATATATCTTCTATTTTTTTTTTTTTTTTTTTTAACCACTTTTCTATTAAGGAAAAATGATCTTGAAGGTGGTGATAGGAGGCAATAGTAGATTTGGTATGGGGAAGGAAAGAATGACAATTCAACATTTCAAGGTAGATGTTACTATATTAGGATATAGAGAAATGTCAGCAATATATATTGCGTACACAAGCGGACCTAGAATACTACCTTGTGATACTCCAGCTTTTTTTTACTGGAAGAAAAGGAAGAATCCTGAAAGAGTTGACACAAAACTGGTCATTCAGGTATTTATCTAAGACGAATAAGGGAAATAGGTGTCTTAAAGTTTCCAAAATAGACCAATACTTTCTTTTTTGAATTATTAATATTTTTCACTAAGAAAACTATTGATTATTTTAATGTTTCTAACTATATCCTTGAAATGTCTTTTGTTTTGTTATGTAGTACGTGTAATCATCACTGCCTAGAAACAGATAATAGTTAAAAAGTTTGATTTCTTTAACTTGTATTTATAAACAAAAAACTTCTTTTTTTTCTTTTTTTTTTTAAAAACAGTTCATTCGCATTTTTAATAAGATTCAAGAATTAAATTGAACGTATATATACGTCATATATCAAATTTTATTCATTAACCAAATCATCATAAACTTATCCTACTTTAAGATATTTGTACAGCAGTGGCCAGAGGAATTTTTAAAGAAAAAAAAAAATATTCTTTCTTGCTCTACGTTTCGGGTACCATTAGTGGCCCTTCTTCAGGAGCTCTGTAAAAATTTATTGTTGAAAATACATTCTTGTATAGTATAGTAGTTATGAAAAAGTGTATAGATTTATAACAAAACAAAAAAAAGAAAGAAAAATTTAAATTAAAGAAATATTAATAGAAGATATTATAAAACAGAAGTGACAATAAATTAAATAAAATGATATTAACAATAAGATAAAATAAAACAGATGAAGATACCTATAGGGTTGGAGAGGAGTGAATGTTGAGAACGTTGACTGAAATGAAGAGAGAGTAATTTTTTAAAATTTAAAAAAACTGTTAAAAGGTGGGAGGGATAAGAAAAATGTTTATAGTGAAGCGTGGCAATTTCAAATCTAGAAGAATTACAAATTACTGGCGAGTGTCTTTGTTTAGCGTTAGAAAAATATTATATTATAAGTGGAAATTATGATTTCTTTGTCTTTTATAAAATTGATAGAATTCGAATGAAGATGAGGATTGTAAGGATTCGGATAGAAGACGTTTTGAATGGTTGGGGGGTAAGTGGTTAAAATGGAAGGGTTATTGAAATCGATGGCATGATTGAAAGTTAGAACATGTTTAGAGAGAGCAGTGCTGTCAGTTTTTTTGTTTAATAATGTCTAGTTCATGTTGTCTGAGTCTTTTTTGTAAAAAAACTGTTTGGATTCACTTGTGTAGCAAGCGTTGTAGTTGGGTGTAATATACATTGAAGTTCGTATACCGTATGTATTTTGTTAGATTTTTCAATAGGGTCTTTAATTTATGAGAAGATTTTATTTAGTTTGTTGGTGGGGAGAGAAGCCTGTTTCGGAGGTTGGGGATAAAGTTTTTTAAGGTTGTTGAAAAAAGGATGAGAAAAAAAAAAATTAATTTTTTTTTTCTTTGAAAAACTCCTCTGTGCCATTGCCGTCCAAACATGTCATTGTAATTTTAAGGCCTGACGATTTGAATACCATTTTATCCTACTTTATTTTGTTAGGTTAGCTAATTTTTTTGTTTTTTTTATTAGTAAAATAATACGGCACACATAATCACAAATCTAATATTAAACAAAACTGCAAGGTTATTGTAATGTTATAAAAATGTCTGCATACAATTTTGGCAACCTATTTCCTAGTTTTTGGAATAATGCCATAAGGTAATTGGAAATTTGTAATATTTTTACCCTACTTATTTGCTGTAGTTATGGTAGAACTTTTCCCTTTCTCTTACCGTTGTAAGTGGGGAGGTGGGGTGGAATATGTCAGATTTGCAAAGTTTTAATTGGAAATAGTTGTTTTTTGGGTCACTCTAGAAAAAAATTTAAAATATTTTTAGGGATTAATCTTGAGTATTCTAACAATATAAATCTCAAAAATGAACAATTGCAAGAAATCCCAAACTTTATTTGCCGTTTAACGATGAAATGAACATATAAAAATCTTAATGAACATTTTTATTTTATTACAAATATAAAAAAATAGTTACTTGCTTATAGTATTACTTTCTCTTACTCCTAGTAAGAGGAAGTATTGTAATCGGGGGTGTCAAATTTTCGATATCGAGTTTTCACTGGAATATCCGTTTTGAGTTCCCCTGAGTCGAAAAAAGTGGTTTTTAGCAAATAGTCTGTGTGTGTGTCCGTGTGTGTGTGTGTGTATGTATGTATGTATGTATGTATGTATGTATGTGAACAGCATAGCTCAAAAACGAAAAATCGTAGAGAGTTGAAACTTGATATTCCCTTTAGGTATCACCATGGGATCTGACACTAGGTTATCTGTCAAAATTCCTCAACCGGAAGTCCACTTTACTAGTTGGATTTTTTACTTTTTTGCGATTTTCTCAAAAACGGCTCCGACGATTTTCTAAACTTTAAACATCAACCACACATACAAAGAGCTACAACTTTTATTAGAAACATTTCTCCGGGAAAATGCATTGAAGGGCACTTTTGGGGGAGGGGTGGAGTTAGGTTTTCATCTAAAGTGCTATTTCAGTATTAGACAATTCTGCCATCTAAATAATGTTAATTAGAATTAAATATGTTGTTGAAATTCCGAGTTTGAAAAAAAATCGGATAACCGGAAGTACGTTTACTTTACCACTTTACTAAATGATTATTCACTTTTTCGCAATTTTCTCAAAAATGGAGCTTTGACGATTTTTTTTGAAACTCGGAATATAAACTAAACATGGCAAAGATCTACAGCTTTATCTAAAACATTTTCTCTGGGAATTTTCTTTTAGGGCACTTTTTAGGGTAGGGGGGATTAGGTTTTTCTCTAAAGTGCTATCATAGTTGATTATACAAATTCTATCAATCCCAACATAATTAATTAGAATAAATAATGGGTGAAATTTCAGTTTCAACAAAATTAGTAAACCGCAGGGCTCTTTTTACTTAAAGTGTTTTTTCAGTTTTCGGCGAATTTCATTAATTTGTTTTTTTACACTAACGATAAAATGTGTCAATTATAATTTTGAGAACTGGATTAAGAGAAAGTTGTGTGAGTGTTTCACACCAGATTTATTTTTACATACATAAAAGTTGATAAATTTGCTCTACATATATGGGGCAAAGAAGTACATATGTTCAAATAAAAAAAAAAAGAAAAAAGTATATCCGATTTTAATATTTGCCTTAAGGAAGACAACTTTGTGCTGGACTAATTTTCATATCATTTTCTTATATATTTTTTTTTTTTTATTGTCAGTGGGGAGGGGCCAAGCCCTATGCCATCCAAAGCCCTTTTCTGGGCCCATATAGCTACCCCAAAGTTCGGAGCCTTCTCAGTGCACTGCCGGCCTCCGGACAGTGTTCTCTCGTTACAGACAGCACTGTCCATCACCGGGCAGTGAGCTGTAAGAGGCTTCTAGTAAGAAAAAATCTAAGGGCAACAGCTGGACTCGAACCCGGGACCGCCGCATTGCTAGTCCAGCACGCCTACCACTGAGCTAATCCCGTTCCCATTTTCTTATATTACTTCTGACTAGTTTTTCTGTATTTCTAGTAACAGGAAGTATTGTGATCGGGTCAAATTTTCTAAATTGAGCTTTCACTAGAAATTCATGTTCTAAGGTTTTCCCATTAGTTAGCTAAAAAAATATTTTTAACGAATTGACTCTATGTTGTTTGTCTGTCTGTGTGAAGAAAAATCGTAGGAAGTTCCAACTTAATAATCCGTTTATAAGTCTCCATCGTATCTAACACGAAGGTTTTCTGGTAAAGTTAGACTTTTTTCTGAAGTTTTGTTTTTCAATTTTTCACAATTTTTTTTTAAAATGACCAACAATTTTCTTTAAACTTTATGTATACTAGCTTCACACCGTACATAACTACCTATCGCTTTTATTAGAAACATTTTTTTTGGAAATTTGTTTTTTTAATTGGGGGGGGGGAGTTCTGAGGGAAACAAAAGCGTTTTTAGCTTTCCTCTAAAGTATCCCTTCAAGTACTATTGTGTTGGTATCGTTTTATTGATACCGGAAGTTGAAGTGATGAGTAAGAGTAAGAGATTGTTAATTAGAGGGTAAGAGAGTAGAGAGTTGGTATTCGAAATGCGTACTACTGATTTATAAAAATATACTATATTTTAACAAATAATTTAAAGAGATATAAAATAGAAAAACTAAGATGCACAATTGTAAATAACTATAAGAATTATAAAATGAATATAAAATATTAAAGAAGTTAGTAAAGTGTTAAAACCTTAAATAGGGACGCGCTCGCGATGTGAGATGGTGCTTCTGATCTGAAAACTGATGTAGATGTTTGATGCCTGAGTCAAACTGAATTCCTCCTCCAGTGGGGCGACGTGTTATATTTGCATCAGTCACACATCGACGCTGTTGTGTAAGTACGTGTAACACTAAGACATCTCTTGTGATATATTGACTCTAGGGGATGTCAGTAGTTAACAAGGGCTGATTTGGCCGTTTTTTTTTTCGACGCTTTGTTAACAGATGGTGGGCCAGATAGGTCAGAAAGGTATTATCTCTTGACTGTATATTAACCCTTTTTGAAAGAAATACAAAAAGGGTGTGCCGCGGTTCATGACTTGCAGGTAGCGGCTGGCTGGACCCTTTTCCAATTTTCAACCACTAGTTGTAATTTTTAGATTTATTTAAAAATTATCTCTTCTTCTTTTTTTTTTCTTGCTATCGCTATCACATCACACTATCTATCGTTCTACCACTTAAATAATTACTTTCTCTTACTCCTCCTAGTAAGAAAGAGGAAGTATTGTTAATCGTGCCAAATTTTCGATATCGAGTTTTCAACATGTATATATCCGTTTTGAGGTTTTGAGTCAATAAAAGTGGTTTTTTAGAAAATAGTCTTGGATGTAAGTGTATGTGAACAGCATAGCTCAAAAACTTAAAATAGTAAGAAATTTCAAATTTAATAATATTCCACATAGATATCCACCTATAGGATTCGACAATTTGGTTATCTATCAAAATTCCTCAACCGGAAATACTACTTTATTTCGAATGTTTTTTTTTTTTTTTTTCACTTTATTACGATTTTCTAAAAAATAGCTCCGATCGAATTTTCTTCAAACTTGTTACATCAGTTACACATACAAAGATCTATAATTTCGATTTAAAAACATTTCTCTAGGAAAAATTTCATTTAAGGGCACTTTTGGGAGAGGGGTGGCGTTGGGGGTTTTTCTCTAAACTTGCTATTTC
The DNA here is from genome assembly GCA_011037195.1 of Triatoma infestans. Classification (NCBI taxonomy): domain Eukaryota; kingdom Metazoa; phylum Arthropoda; class Insecta; order Hemiptera; family Reduviidae; genus Triatoma; species Triatoma infestans. Next base: position 15,873 of record JAAEAF010000471.1, read on the forward strand.
ACTTTATTATACAATTTTTTCATCTAAATAAGAATTAATTAGAATTAAAATGTGTTGTTGAAATTGTAAGTTCCAAGTTTTTACTGGAATGTATTTTTCAGTTTTCTGATTTTTTTTTTTTCCATAAACGGCTTCTACGATTATCCTTAAACTAAGAAACTATGGGTGTAAAGAGCTACAATTTTTATTTGTAAATATTTTTCTGAAAAAGGAAAAAAAATGGATTTTTAGATTGTTCTGCCGAATTTGTGGCTTTCAGTTTCAAATTTTTTTTGTGAAGTCGGTTCATTTTTTAATTTTCTTCTACCTATCTGGGTAGGAGGTACTTGTCTACCCAAGGAATCCCATTGTATTTAATTTAAGCAAGAAGAGTAAAATTTAGAGTGTAAAAAAAATTTATCACTTTCATTATTAACCAGCAATGAGAGAAAGTCGTGTGAGAGCTTCACATCAGATCAGGAGGACTGAAAGACGATCTGTGGATGCGCAGCATTTTGAGGAAAGTTGGATTTTGATATGATTAATGACAAGTTAGTTAACCCTAGCAATGTTTTTTTTTTTTTTTAATGGGGGGGGGCAACGCACTGCGACCATGATCAGGTCTATTGTGCTATGCCCCCTGGGTGCCACAGGCCTGCCCATAGCACCCGAACGGATGCCCAGTTGAACATCCGTTCTACAATACCTCCATCAGGTTAAGATCCCTGAGGAATCCTAATACCCTTACGGGCTCTAGAGAGGGTATGTCCCCCTCCTCCACCTGGTAGCTGCCCAGGTTCCTAAACCTTCTCTGAGTGGCAGCCTCGCAGTCTGTTAGGAGATGTATTGGAGTTTCCTCCAACTCCCCACAGAATCTGCATGAGCTGTCACTTTCCAAGCCCAGCTTCACCAGGTGTCCTCTAAGTCGGCAATGCCCCGTGAGGAAACCCGTAAGTACGCGGAGCTTGTTCTTACTCAATCCAATGCAGGCCTCCGACCTCAGTTGGTTATAATTTCCCAAGCAGATCTTGGCCTGCCGCAAACCGGGGAGGGAGTACCAGAGTTGAGATCTCTTCGTCTCCTCCTCCTTCCTAAGTTCCTCTGACAGAAACTGGTCGCTAATCCCACAAAAAGGTTCCGGCCCCAGAAGTGGGGTCATAGCGCCTATCTTGGCCAGGGCGTCGGCCATCTCATTCCCTTCAATGCCAACATGCCCCGGCACCCACCAGAGTGCAACTTTGTTCCTGCTGCCCAGATCGTTAAGTTTATCTAGGCATTCCCAAACCATTTTAGAGTTAATGACTGGTGCACCCAGAGCTCCAATGGCTGCTTGACTATCAGAAAGGATTACAATCTCCTGATTCCTGTATTCCCTATCGAGGTTAAATTGAACACATCTTCCGATAGCGTATATCTCCGCCTGGAAGATGCTGGGAAATTTACCCATGGGTTCCGAGTGCTTGATCCTTGGACCAACCACCCCCGCCCCAGTCCCCTCGAGGGTCTTCGACCCATCAGTATACCATTTAATGGCATGTTCCTTGATGCCCACTCACTCTTGGACCCTAGCTTCGACGAAAAATACCCTAGCAATGTTTCATTGTCAGTGAAATTTGATAAGTGAAAATATCGATGAAGGTGTTTCATTTGATTAAAGAATAACATATTTAAATGTTGACAAACTCAGGACGCCCATATAGCCATACAGGATGCCATCCACTGACGTTAAAATACAAGTAAAATCATGGACGCCACCTCCAACCCCCTATTTTTTTAGTTAAGAAATGGTTTACAAGTTTTGGAGGAGTTCTGTCTGGTGCCCCCCGACATCCTACAAGCCTAGATAGGAAGCAAGCCCATTCACTATAGATTTGGCAAATCCTAAGTCATTCTGTGTGCTTTGCTTAAACCATTTTGTGTACATTGTTTTAAAAATAAAATTTAAAAAGAAACAAGTTAGTAAAAAAAATGCCGATGTATAAACCGTTATTACCACTAAAGTTTTTTCCCCATTTTTAAAAAATTACCTGAAAAAAGTTCTTGACAATATTAAAGCGAAAAGTTTTAACCTTAAAACAAGTAACACCGCGGTATTCATTTTTTATGGTCATAATTACAAAAACAAAAAATAATAATAAAAAGACTATCATCCAATTTTTATGAAGTAATAAAAGATATTCCCATTCAATAGTATTTAACGATCTATGTGCTCTTTATTTAGTTTTTATTTTTATTAGGATCTAAAAAAACTGAATCGTGTTTATAGAATAGAGAGCACAATACAATATGAAATTAAAGTTGTAAATATTGACAATTTAGGTGGGGGGCAAGAAGTTTATTGAATACTGTATTTATTGACAGTATCAGTCTCACATGTTTATTTCGTCTATGTGTTGTAAGTGATTTTTTAAGTTTTAGTCAGTTTTGATTCAAATTATAATATACTGTAATTATTTAGTGTGAACTGTGAATATTATTTGTGTGTGAGTTTCATCCTAAGCTGATATGACGAAGTAAATTTAATTGGGGAAAACGAAATTATTTGTTTCTCCCTTTTGTAAAGAGTTCAACTTATCATAAAGATTACCAATAATAATATAAATGCATTCATAATGGAAGTGATAAATTATTGATAATAATATTATCTCCAGTAGACGACAACAATGGACAGAGAAAGGGACCTCTTGATAAAACTATAAGTTGTTCACTTTAACGCAAATAGAAATAATAATTATTTCTTAGAATAATTAAAAATTTTATTTTTACAAAACAATAAAATGAATAAAAGGAAATTAAGAAACAGTATAATAAATGGTGGACAATTAATTTATGAATTAAATAATTTATTAGATTTAAAATTAACAACTTTAACAACAAAAGATGAAGTAATAAATAATATTATTAAAATGAAAATCAATTGTTTAGAAAAAGAAAATTTATTATTAAAAAAAGAAATTATTGAAATTAAATTTACAAGATTTAAAAGATATGGTAAGTTTAAAAATTTATAATACTTACTACTATTAGCTCCGTTGTTATCTGGGTTGACGACTAATCTCTTGACTTTCTCAATCTAATATTTTACTTAATATTTTTTTTTTTTTTTTTTGTAAATTGATCTCTGAACCTTATTAAATATTATGTGACCGTGATAAATTTATGAAATTGAATTTTAACAGGAAATACCCATTCTGAAGTACCTGAATAAGAAATGGGTTTCGGTATAGAATTGTGACAGGAAGTTATATGCTAAAATTCCTCAACCGGAAATACCATTTTACTGAAAGGATTTTTTTCACTTTTTTGCGATTTTCTCCATAAAAAATGGCTTCAAGATTTTTTTTTTTTTCATTTGCTTATTACATGCATACATATCAATCTATCACTTCTTTATATGAAACATTTTTCTGAGAGAATACATTTTAAACGATTCTTATATTCTTTTTTTTAATGAAGACAATTAAACATCTAATAAGCATTATATGTTTGGAAAAGATTTAGTCAATGATATGAATTGAAGTCGTGTGAGTGATTTTGCACACCAGATTTTAACTGATATAGATTTAGATTTAGATTGTTGTAGGGGATTATTGCACTGCGAACTGAAAGATCTATTGTGCCCTCCCGGAGTCTTCTCCAATGCACAGCCGGCCTCCAAGCAGCAGTCTCTAGCTACAGACAACACTGCTCATCACCGGACAGTGAGTTGTAGAGGCTCCTAGGAACAAAAAAAATCTAAGGGCAGCATTGCTGGATTCGAACCCGGGACCTCCGCGTTGCTAGTCTAGCGCGCTACCACTGAGCGAATTCCTTCCTTCTCCTTTGGCTTTCGCCAATTAACTAGGGACGGAGACCCTATTTTGTGTACTGTGTTTGTCCTTGTCTGTAAAGAAGGATAGATGTATCTACTTTAAGTGTATTGTGTACTGTTCTGATGAAGTGCATGGAATACTGAGCTGTGGTAACCCGTGGGGTCGCTATTCCCCAAATAACTGCATGTAACAGATACCCCTTGCAGGCTACTGATATAGACGCAGTATACACAAAACAGAAGACATTAACAAAGTCCCGCACAAAACATTAACAAAGACCCGCAGGTGTATTTGTTATACATACAGACCAATAATAAAAGTATAGATCTTGAGATAACTTACGTAGTAGGGAAGACATACTTAGTTATTAGTAAGACAAAAATTTAGAAGACAGACATGCATACTGTTATGTTTTTAATTTAAAAATAGATAGGTACTTAGTAATCCTTAAGTAACAAACATTTATTGACACTCATTCAACATTATTATTAGGGAAGGGATTAGCTAAATGGTTAGCGTACTAGGCTCCCACGCGGAGAACCCGGGTTCGGTCCAGCTGTGCTGCCCTTAGATTTTTTTCTTCCTAGGAGCCTCTACGCTCACTGTCCGGTAAAGGACAGTGTTGTCTGTAACGAGAGAACACGGTCCGGAGGCCGGCAGTGCACTGAGAAGGCTCCGGGCGCCAATGACCATAGATGTTGACGCGCCTTAAGTTAAAAAAAAAAAAAAAAAAAAAAAAAACATTATTTTAATGATACATATTTTTTTACCACACACGTGTACATTTTATATATTTTATACCTTATGTTAATTTTTTTTTTAAATTTAAGGCGCGTCAACATCTTAGCTATTAATCCTTTTAATGTTATGATTTATAATAAATATTATTTTCCCTTAGACTTTGACAGACTCTCCGCCCGTATTTGTGATTTTCAAATTTGGCTTATATTCTGTTTCCCCTTTCCATCAGTAACCGATAAGGTGGAAAACACCTTACCGAAGCACCACTTCGTTTTAGGATTCCCTGTCTCCCTGCCTCCTACTTGGAATTCCCTAGAGGTGTATTTTGGTTGGTGGTATATCATGTCACTAGTTTCGTTCTTATGTTTCTGCCGAACATGGGGTAGTAAGCGCTTTTACCTGTTGAATTGAGTACCTTTCGTAGTTGCATCAATAATCTTTGTACCTTCAAGTCTGAATCACACCTTTTTTTCAGCCAAGACCAAAAACATTTCTTTTTTTTTTTTATTGTTTGTACAAACCTGTCGGTTTGGCCATTTGAAGAAGGGTTGTTTGGGGGCGTGGATATCTTGTGTAGAACTCCATTTTCAGTTAAGAACCTTTCAAATTCTTGGGATTTGAACTGAGTCCCATTATTGGATATTAAAACGAGTGGAATGCCAAAAGCCGCTAACATATGTCGTTACTGTTTAATGCTCCACTGGAATGTAGTGGATCCAGCAGGGATCACCTGAACCTATTTGCTATAGGCATCGACTATAATGAGGTGGCAAGTACCGCTAACTGGCCCCGCGAAGTTAATGTAAATTCTTTGCCGAGACATGAATGAATACGTGCCATGTTAGCTGAACTAAGTAAGCAAAGTGTGTTGTGCATTTCCGGACTTGGCCATGGATTTTAATTGATTTTAATTAATAAGAGCAATATGTAGTAAAGATGTTTGCTATCCGCCTCCGTCCATGAAACCTGATCGGTAGTTAGAAGTAAAGCACGCTTGAAAAAAGTAAGCATTGAAAAATACTTGAGTTTCCGGGTTGAAACCACCGTCGAAAAACTAAAAGATCAAAATAAGCCATACTTTACTCTTTTTTTTACAGACATAAACACATGTAAATAAATACATGCAACCGTTCAGATGACATTCAGGAATGCATGAAACAGATAGACATATAAAAAACAGACATAATTAATAATAGACGTTTAGATAGATAACTGCAGTCCAATAACAGAATCATTTACATACTTACGGACTTCTGCAGTCATAAATTCAAAAAGAGTTTTACGTGACATTTTTCTTTAAAAAAGTGATATACAAAATAACCGATATGTTCTACCGCACATTGTTATAATACATGAAATATTGATTATATTATTTAATAATCATTAATATTGTTTGGTTTAATTATGTTATCCTTTGAAAGTGTAACTAACGTTGCTTACCTTATTCCCAAGTCTATTAATATTTGCTTTGTTATTATTGACCTAGTGTTTGTCATGGTATATATCTGATTGAAGATATAAGAAGCCAATAATGTCCGTATTAAACTATATTTAGAGAAGTTTACCCTATCATATTTTAAGAGAGTTAATTTAACACTCTATTGAAGTTATTGATTTTATAATCATCAATTATTAACATCATAATTTAATTAAGTAACTCTTCTTTCTCATTAAACTAAAATATTTCTCATAATCTCTTTATACTTTCTATCTAATCTCTCTTTTTCAAGATTTTATTTGATTTCTTATTTATAAAGTTAAATTGTAGAAGAATTTTGAGCAAAATATGTAAACTATTAGACTTAGTTTGTATTATTATATACACATATATTTCTTTTTCTCTTACACCTAGAAAGAGGAAGTATTGAGATCGTGTCAAATACTTGAAGTTTCACCGGAAATACACATGTTTTACGGTCCCTTCTGTACGTATAAAAAACGTTTAGCGAATGCTCTGTCTATGAGTTTTTAACCGTATATCTCAAAAACAAAAAGTCGCTGGGAGGTCAAACTTTGTAATCGATATAGAAACTACCGTCGCATCTACACGGAAGTTTTTGGGAAAAATCCATCAATCGAAAGCGCGGCTGTACTGAGTAGTTTTTTCTGTTTTCAGTTTTTCTTGATTTTCTCGATTTTGTCGAAAATGGCTCCAACAATTTGCTTTAAACTTCAACTTCATTTACATTATACACATAAATACTTCTTCTTCTTTTTTTTTTCTACGCCTGAGAACCGGTGGCGGGGGTGTGGCATTCGGTATCACGCTGTCCATTAAAGTTTGGACATTATTGTCCGCTTGTCCATGTTCTCGGTTAAAGCATTTATTATGTCCACAAGTGCAGGACATGTGTCGAGGTGGAAGGCCGGTCATCTTGTCAAAGTGACAAAGAGGACATGTTGCAGGCACGGCTATTTCGATTTTGAACAGATGCCTTTGTGGGTAGTCATGTCCAGTAGCTAGCCTGAAACATGCTACGGCATCCCTCCTTTCCAGATTAATCGGAATGCGCTTCGATTTTATTTGCAGGTGTTCTTCCACGTTTCCCTACCGCTTGCTGTCGATGGTAGTCCTTAATTTCCTTGGCCACTACGTAGCGAATGATTCTCTTCGCATTGCAGATGTTCCCACTGATTCCTTACCGCTTGATGTCGATGGCAATCCTTAATTTCCTCGGCCACTACGTAGCGAATGATTCTCTACGCCGCATAGGCATTAGATACGGCGGATCTAGGTTGAAAGGTTCCTGATACACTCTTGGCAACTTTGTCAGCTTCCTCGTTGCCAACTAATCCACAATGAGAAGGGAAAGCGACTTGCTTTCCTGACCTGGATAAGGCCCGGCGGTAATTTAAAACGGTTGAAATGTTATTGATGTGTTGTGATGTTGTACTTGCTTGTGGCGTGAGCGGTTTTATAAAGGGCTTGTGAGTATATATGTTTAAGAGAGAGCAGTATCAGAAATAAGAAAGTAATCACCACTGCTAGCAATAAATATATTCTATTCAAATAATAACTACAAGTTATTTGCAAGGAATGTATAAACTTATTAATATATTGTAGAAAGCACTGATGCTAAGAGAGCGAAAAACAAGTGTTTTGCTTGAATGTCTACAACAGACTGTCTTGAAAGAATGCCTTCTCTTCATAGTTCAAATCCTCCCCTGTGAGAAGGGGTAGACAATGCTAACCAAATTCATGAACTCTAATAGACAAAGCCAACCAGGTCCTTTGAACTCTTTCTGTAACTGTAGTCTTCTACACCTGTGTGTACCCTTTTTGCCAGCGAATATTAGATTTTCTTAAATAAAATATATTTGAAAATATATTTCTGGCATTCATGACACGGTAAATGATTCTGTCCTCTTTTTGCAAGTAATCCACTGTATAAGCCTCTTTTTGCTCTCTGCCGTGGCTTCTACTTTCTCAAAGCCTCGTAGATGGCAGCGATCTTGCCAACAAAATTCTTGGCTTCCCTACCCACAGGTATATGGCAAGCTGGAATGAGGGTGAATATACTATAGCATCAGAGTTCTTTCTTGCTCCATGGGCGGAACCATCACTAAATGCCTATCACTTTTATTTGAACATTTTCCCGGAAAAATAGATTTTTGGTGCGGTTCTGTTGAACGGGATCGTTATCCTTTCCTCTAAAACATCACTTCGGTACAAAATATGGTTTTACCACCTACATAATATGAATACCTATACTTTAGAAGCATTGATAGCATTCCACATTTGAAGAAGAAAATTGGTTAATCCGAAATAAAACTTTATAGTATAGGTTTTCCAGTTTTTTGGAATTTTCTCGAAAACGATTATAACGATTTCCTGTAAACTTGGAACACCAGTTGTTCCGAGATAAACCTATCACTTTTATTTGTAACATTTAAAAATGAAAAAAAAAAATTGTTTGTAGGTTCTGAATGAGAAAGTGCGACGTTTTAAACGATCAATGACTTAGGAGTTTTGAGTTCCGGTTTTCGAGAACAAATTTAGGTGTCACAGATAACATTATTTCGGCACTGGAGATTTACTGACCAGACTTTAATTTTGTTTATATTTATATATCGTAAATTGAATTGTAAATGAGAATTAGTTTGTCTGGAGTGTTATATTGCTGTTTAGAGGGACATAATGTTCACTTACCTTTAACTATGAGTTATGAGCAGTTTATTTCGGTCAGATAAGAATTTAAAGACGGTGAGTGAAACAACTTTGTTTACCGTAACATATCCACATTAACTCAATAGCGTAGTTAGGATTTTAGAAGGCCCTTCGGCAAAATTATATTGGGTTCCCCATATACTTTGAGAATACATTACTTTTATTTATTCATTTCTTTCATTTTTATTTTAAAAAAGTTTATTTGTTTAATTAAATTTATATTTTAATTCAATACATGTGTACCCTATGTACCCTTTGTCATTATTATGTATATATAAGTCCTCACATGTTGGTCTAGTGGCTAGCGCACTCGCCTTTCGTGCGAGAATTCAGGGTTCGATTCCCGAGAGGGCAAAGTCGGTGTTGACCCAGCATCAGTGATAAAAAGTGGGAAGCTACAATGAGTAGCGCCCTAGGTAGCAAAGGCCGGAACTAAACGACGTGAGAACTGCGGCATGCTTACCACACGCCTCCCATTCTAATCGCCGTCTGGCAAGCCTATATATATACGAGGTGTGTAAATTAAGTAATGAGACTGATTTTCTAATGTTCAATCTGGCAACACTGGAGACGCGGCGCATGCGTGGTAGGGCAAGTAAACATCTGATACACGTCCAGTGCAAATTTGAAAATGCTAGAGTTGTTGCACTGTCCGTAGTGACTTTTTTTGTGAGCAAGGTTTTTTCAGTGCGTTTTAAAAATGAGTGACATTAATTACGAGCAACGTTGTGCTATCAGGTTTTGCTTCAGACTTGGGCACAGTGCAACGGAAACGTTTGAAAAACTGTGCCAGGCCTATGGAGACAATGTTTTGTCGAGGGCACAGGTTTTTAGGTGGTTTAAGTCGTTTGCAGAAGGAAGGGAATCAATTGAAGACGAGCCTCGCAGCGGAAGGCCTTCATCTTCAAGAACCGACGAAAATGTTGGCAGAATCCGCGATCTCGTGCATTCAGATCGTCGTTTGACAGTCCGAATGATCGGCGAAGAGTTGAATTTGACTCACACAACCGTTCATCAAATTTTGACTAATGAATTGGGGATGAGAAAAATTTGTGCAAAAATGGTTCCGAAAAATCTTTCACATTAATGAGTATTTGGCCAGTAATAACATTCCTGTGGCTCCTCAGCCTCCTTATTCACCCGACTTGAGTCCATGTGACTTTTTTTTGTTCCCCAAATTGAAAAATCACCTCAAGGGACGTGATTTTGGAACATTGGAGAATATTCAAACAGCCGTAACCGACCAACTGAAGTCTATTCCAGTATCCGAGTTCCAGCACTGCTATGATGAATGGAAGAATCGTCTTCAGCGTTGTGTGGCTTCCCAAGGTAGTTACTTTGAAGGGGACAATGTTGAATTGTAATTTTATTTGAATAAAAAAAAGATAAAAAATCAGTCTCATTACTTAATTTACACACCTCGTATATTTAGGATTTATATATATATATATTTATATATATAGTGGTTGGTTCCGCAGAGCTGGAAAGCATCAGAGATATTTTCCGTGATAACCTGCTTCTTTTTCTGGTCATCGACGGACTGGTTTCGGGGCGTTCGATCATTCATCAGGATGTTTTTGTCAAAACAGTGGAATAAATAGGAATTGCACAGTAGCAAATACAGTTGATACACTGGACTTTAAATGTCTGGTTAGGATCAACTAGATTAAGAGGGTGAACGCTACTTGAAAGGGGAAAAACACATGTTGGTTCAGTCCTTTAGTGACGTTGTCACTTTTAAAATGGAACCCATCAATGCGTGGGATCTCCTCAAAAAAATAGTTTAAGTTTACAACCCCCACTCATTGATGTTTCCATTTTAAAAGGGAACAACGTCAATTTTAAAGGACCGAAACATGTGTTTTCCCATTCTGGTAGCGGTCACCCTTTCTTAACCTACTTAGATCATAATAAAGACATTCAAAGTCCAGTGTATCAACTGTTATTTGCTCTGTGCAAGTCTATGTTATTACAGTGTTTGACAAAAAACATCCTGATGATGGGCGAACGCCCGAAACCGGTCGATGACCACAAAAAGAAGTGGGCTATCGTGGAAAATATCTCAGATATATAATATATATATATGTTCATCTTTCTCATTGTACGATAACAGTAGTATAGGTTAAAAGTGTTTACAGTAAAAGTTTTACGATTATGTCTGTGAAGTTACCATTTTCCAAGTTATCATTTTCCACAAAAAACTCAATCACCTCCTAATCTATAAAGTAGCAGTATAGGTTAACACAGGTTTTTTTTTTTTCAAATTTTCGATTCCAGCAATGCTTCTATGTACCTCATTATTATATAATTAGTAGAACAGTACATTGTTCTTTAAAGGAAAGCTTAATAACGTTGCATCTCCTTAATAAATGGAAAAATGCATCAAATAAAAGTGATAGTCATTTATGTATGTAATTAGTATACGAAGTTTAAAGAAAATCGTTTCTTTATTTACAGTGCCATCTATGGATTTGATATTTGATATTTTATTTTATTGCCAGAAAAACGGTTACATCCTTATTGGCAAGGTCAAGTTACAATATAATTTGAATTCACAAAATTGTCAAGACAAAAACTTAATTTTAAAATATTTCATGTAACTCATACAGCGGGGGTGAGCTAATAACAGTTTTTTTTAACATTAGTTTTGAAACACTTCAAAGTATTATTTTTTATATTCACTGGTGAATAGTTGTAAAGAGAGATGTATAAACTATGGAAGCTGGAAAGTTTTGGTCAGACCTGTTTCTATTCTGGCCAAGATTTATTGCGTTTTCTGGTGAAATGATCATGAACTTGCGAGAAACATAGAAATTAACCTTCATTGCACTTTACCTATAGACGAGGCATTGAAAAAATAAATATGGCTGGTAGTGTCATTATGTTCAATTTCTTAAACAAAGAACAACAAGATACTTTCACGAGTCTAAACCCAAAGTGACTCTAATTGCCTTCTTTTGTAACCTAAATATTTTTACTTCCTCTTACTCCTAGTAAGAGGAAGTATGTAATCGTGTCAAATTTTCGATATCGAGTTTTCACCGGAAATATCCGTTTTGAGGTCCCCTGAGTCCAAAAAAGTGGTTTTTAGCAATGGTCTGTGTGTGTGTGGGTGTCTTGTGTGTGTGTGTATGTATGTATGTGAACAGCATAGCTCAAAAACGAAAAATCGTAGGAAAGTTCAAACTTGATATACGTTTAGGTATCACCATGGGATCTGACGGTGCGTTATGTGTCAATATTCCTCACCGGAAGTACCACTTTACTAGTTGTTTTTTTTACGTTTTTGCAATTTTCTCAAAAATGGCTCCGAAGATTTTCTTTAAACTTGGTATATCAACTACACATACAAAGAGCTACAACTTTTATTTGAAACATTTCTCCAGGAAAATTCATTTAAGGGCACTTCTGGGGGAGGGGTGGGGTTAGGTTTTCATCTTAACTGCTGTTTCAGTATATTAGACAATTCTGTCATCTAAATAATGTTAATTAGAATTAAATATGTTGTTGAAATTCCGAGTTTGAAAAAAAATAGATAACCGGAAGTGCGTTTTTACTGAAATATAATTTTCAGTTTTCTGGTATTTTCTCGAAAATGGCTCCAACGATTTTCTTTAAACCAGCGTTGTTAACTATACATATAAAGAGCTACAACTTTTATTTGAAACTTTTCCCTGATAAATTCATTTAAGGGGACTTTTGGGGGAGGGGGGTTATGTTTTTCTTTAAAATGCTATCACAGTTGATTATACAATTCTGTCATCCAAATTGAAATAACTAGAAATTAATATATGACCCAAATTCCGAGTTTCAAGGAAATTAGTAAACCGGACAGTTTTACTGGACAGTGTTTTCACTTTTCGACGAATTTCATTAAATTTGGTACACTAACTATAAAATTTGTCAATTATAATTTTGAGTACTGGAGTAAGAGAAAGTTGTGTGAGTGTTTCACACCAGATTTTTTTTTTACATTCGGCAGCATTACCCCAAATTATATACCATAGCACAAATGGCTTATTAACATACGCAAAATATGCCAACTTTAAAGCTTCTAAGTCAAAAACCGACATTCTTAATTTTCTCAAAACATAGATTCCACGAGACATTTTACCATTTCACTACTTTAAGTTACATTAAAAGATTTTTTTAGAATTCCATATTTTTGTGTAGAAAATCCATTAATTTGGGAATAGGTTTTTAAGTTTTTGAAATTTTTTTTCAGACACTATTCTAATTACTCGAACAATTTTCTTTAAAATTAGAATGTTAGGCTGTACAAGAAATAGCATTCTGTTAATTTTCACTTTTAATTGAAATATATTTTTTCCATAAGGATAAATTTAAAATGCTTGTTAGAAAAAAAGGTTTGTTAAGTATTTTGATACAGAGAGCGCTGTCAAATAAAGAAGTAAAATAGCCACCCAATCTTTATTTACTTTGAATCATGCCCAAATATACGTTTAATAAACATTATATATTCGGTAATAATTAAGATTTCAATGTTGAATGATTTTGATTTAAGTTGGTTATGATATGAAAAGGCCATCTTGTATTTAGTATGTACATGCCAAGTATGTGTGTTAGTGGAAAATACCGGTAGAGTACAAAGGTAGTAAACGTTTAACTAATTAAATATTAAGTGTTTAAATAAATACTAATTATAATACAAGTAAAATAGTTTTTAGGTGCCATTTTGAATTTTAAATTGGCACTGTATTTATGCTTAATATTATTATATCTATTACAAGGTTAACTATAAAATATTCGTATTTTATGAACAAATCTTTTCTTCTTAGTTTTACTTCAAACACTTATTAATGAAAAAAAAAATCTGGTGTGAAACACTCACACAACTTTCTCTTACTCCAGTTCTCAAAATGATAATTGACAAATTTTATACTTTGTGTACCAAATTTAATGAAATTCGTCGAAAACTGAAAAAACTGTTCAGTAAAAGCGCACTTCCGGTTTACTAATTTTCTTGAAACTCGCAATTTTGGCAACCCATTTATTTCTAACTAATTATGTTTGGATGATAGATTATTGTATTATCAATAGTGATAGCACTTTGAGGAAAATGCGAAAAAAACCGCCCCCACCCCTACCCCGGTAAAAGTGCCGCTTAAAAGAATTTGTCCAGAGAAATGTTTGAGCTAAACGTTGTAGATCTTTGCAGTTTTAGTTTATATACGAAGTTTCAAAACAAATCATCGGGGCAATTTGAGAAAATTGCGAAAAAGTGAAAAAATCATTTAGTAAAGTGGTAAAATAATGGACTTCCTGGTATCGATTTTTTCAAACTCGGAATTTCAACAACATATTTAATTCTAATTAACATTATTTAGATGACAGAATTGTCTAATAAACTGAAATAGCACTTTAGATGGAAACTTAACCCCACCCCTCCCCCCAAAAGTGCCCTTCACTGCATTTTCCCGGAGAAAGGTTTCAAATAAAAATTGTAGCTCTTTGTATGTGTGGTTGATTTATGACGTTTAAAGAAAATCGTCGGAGCCATTTTTGAGAAAATCGCAAAAAAGTAAAAAATCCAACTAGGAAAGTGGTACTTCCGGTTGAGGAATTTTTACAGATAACGTACAGTCAGATTCCATGGTGACCTCTAAACGGAATATCAAATTTCAACTTTCTACGATTTTTCGTTTTTGAGCTATGCTGTTCATATACATACGTACACACACACACCACACCCACACACACAGACATTTGCAGAACCACTTTTTGGACTCAGGGGACTCTCAAAACGGATATTTCCGGTTGAAAACTCGATATCGAAAATTTGATCACGATTACAATACTCCCTTACTAGGCCAAAAAAAAAAAAAAAAAAAAAAAAAAAAAAAAAAAAAAAAAAAAAAAGTAATAAATCTTTTAAGTGTTGTATAGAATAAAGTAAACCATGAATGAAGTTGCATAATTACAACCTTTTCTTCAAAAAAAATCTGAAATAAAGTAAACTTTTACAGATATTAGCAGAGGCTATTAGAAAAGAATTACATTGTAGAAAAACCAATAATGAACTATCATCACATTTAAATTTTTCCGATTCCTCAGAACCACCTAAAAATAATTTTTTTTCATTCAGAAAAAATGTTTCAAATAAAAGTGATACGTTTACTAACATCAATGTTGTTAGCATACTAAGTTTAAAGGAAATCGTTATAGACGTTTTTTAAGAAAATCCCCCCCCCCAAACTCAAAAACTTGTTGTGTAAAGTCTTGTAATGTTATTTGGTTGATTTAGTTGTGTGTATAATGTTGTATATTGTGTAGTGTAGCTTGAACAGTATTGAAAGGACAATAAGTAGATTGTTGTAGGGGAATATCGCACTGAGATCTGAAAATGCCTTCTGAGAATACCCCCCGGAGCCTTCTCAGTGCAATGCCTGCCTCCAGCCACAGACAACACTGCTCATCACTGTACAGTGAGTTTTAGAGGCTCCTAGGAAGAGAAAATCTAAGGGCAGCATGTTGGATTGGAACCCGGGACCTCCTCGTTGCTAGTCCACCTTGCTACCACTAAGCTTATCCCTTCCTTCTCCCTTGGCTTACGCCAGTCTGTAAAGTACAGAGAGTATGTAGTTTTAAGTGTATTGTGTACTGTTCTGATGAAGTGCTTGGAGTACTGAGTTGTGGTAACCCATGGGGTCGCTACTCCCCAAATAATTGCATGCAACAGATACCCCTTGCGGGCTACTGATATGGATGCAGTATATAAAAATAGAAGACATAACAAAGTCCCGGACAAAACATTAACAAAGACCTGCAGGTGTATTTGTTATACATACAGACCAATAATAAACGTATAGAACTTCAGATAACTTATTTACAGAAGACATACTTAGTTATTGGTAAGATAACAATTTAGAAGATAGACATGCATACTGTTATGTTCTTAATTTAAAAAAATAGATAGGTACTCAGTAATTCTTAAGTAACAAATATTTATTGACACTCATTCAACATTTTTATTTTAATGTTACATATATTTTATCAGTGCAATGGCGGCCTCCAAGCAGTGTTCTCCAGCTACAGACAACGCTGCTTATCACTGTAGTTGTAGAGGCTCCTAGGAAGAGAAAATCCAAGGGCAGCATATTGGATTGAAACCTGGGACCTTCGCGCTACCACTGAGCTAATCCCTTCCTTCTCCTTGGATTACGCCAGTTAACTAAGGACGGAGACCCTAGTTTGTGTACTGTGTTTGTCCTTGTCTGTAAAGTACAGAGAGTATGTAGACAATAAGTGTATTTGTACTGATCTGACAAAGTGCATGGAGTTTTGGTAACCCGTGGGGTCGCTACTCCCCAAATAACTGCATGCAACAGATAGCCCTTGCGGACATGAAGTAAGTAAGAAGTCGCCCCTGTTTTAAAAATAAATATATTATCTCTAAATGAATTTAAATAGTTCACAATAATAAGCTTATTAAATATATAGAAACTCTTGCACTTAAAATATGCTTGAAACACAAATGTTTAAATTAAACACTTATTAGCATACTGAATTTAAAAATGATAGAGTGACCTTCTGAATACGACGAATGGAGGTTGAATGCTGAAATTAGATTCATGAAATAATGTTCGTCTTAGTAGTTAAAACTTGCTCTTTATATTTGATTTCTAGAAGAAGGGGTTAAAAGACAATAGTGCTGATGTGCTTTGACTTTTCTTCAAACGGTTGTATTTCAGGGGATTGCAAAACATTTAGTTCCGGTGAAAACTCAATTTTGAAAATTTCACACAATCGCAATACTTTCTCTTGCGTAAGATAAAGTAATTAATAAAATAAAATAAAAAATGATTCCTTAGCATTGTTCAAAACAATAAACCTATCTTATAAATGATTAAAGTTTCCTATTAACCAGTGATTTTCCAGTTGGATTAAGCTTTTGTTTCTTGTAGGGGAATTTAAAAAAAAAAAACAAAATTAACAAATACAATATATTTATTAACCAAAATCTGTAAATCCAAACAATTACTCACATTACTTTAACAATATAATTACCACGTTAGTATCGTCAGCAGGGGGACACTACTCCGAACTAACAGACCAACTTGTCAAGGTTATACTCCCTCATATCTTTCTGAATCATTCCTTTAGATAATAATCTAAATACGCAGTAATGTCGCACAATGATGCCACCATCTTTACCCATCGCCATTCTCACAATTCTAGTTTAAACACAATTTTTCTTTAAACATGGAATTTTTACAACACAAAATATTATAATAATCATTTATAATTCGAGGAAATTGTGGGGGGGGGTTCAATAAAATATAGCTTCCGGTTGACAATTTTTGACTGAAACCTTCATATGATAGCTACAACAAGTTTAGAACTTTCTCTTGATTTTTCGTTGTTTATTGGTGTTAAAGGATTGAAACACGATCTTGTCAAATTTAGGAAATTGAGTTATATCTCGTGAAATACAAATTTTTTTAAATTTGCTTCGTGCAAAAACAAAAATCTGGTGTGAAACACTCACACAACTTTCTCTTACTCCAGTTCTCAAAATTGTTATAGTTAGTGTACCAAATTTAATGAAATTCGTCGAAAACTGAAAATACAACTGTCAGTACAAAAGCGCACTTCCGGTTTATTAATTTTCTTGAAACTGGAATTTTGGCCATCTATTTATTTCTAATTAATTTTGTTTGGATGATAGAATTGTATAATCAACTATGATAGCACTTTAAAGAAAAACATAACCCCCACCCATTCACTAAAAGGCCCTTAAATGAATGTTCTTAAAGAAATGTTTTAAATAAAAGTTGTAGATCTTTGTATGCGTAGTTTATATAAGAAGTTTCCAGAAAATTATCGGAGCCATTTTTGAGAAAATCGCGAAAAAGTGAAAAAACCATTTAGTAAAGTAGTAAAGTAAACGCACTTCTGGTTATGCGATTTAATTCTAATTAACATTATTTAGATGAGCGAATTGTCCAATAAATTGAAATAGCATTTTAGATGAAAACCTAACCCCACCCCTCCATCAAAAGTGCTCTTAAATGAATTTTCCCAGAGAAATGTTTCAAATAAAAGTTGTAGCTCTTTGTATGTGTAGTTGATGTACCATGTTTGAAGAAAATCGTTGAAGCGGTTTTTGAGAAAATGCAAAAAAGTAAAAAAGCAACTAGTAAAGTGGTACTTCCGGTAAAGGAATTTTGACAGATGATCCACTGTCGGATCCTATGGTGATAAATAAACGGAATATCAAGTTCGAACTTTCTACGATTTTCGTTTTTGAGCTATACTGTTCACATACACACAGACACGCACACACACACACAGACCTTTTGCTGAAAACCACTTTTTTGGACTCTGGGGACCTCAAAACGGATATTTCCGGGTGAAAACTCGATATCGAAAATTTGACACGATTACAATACTTCCTCTTATCTACTAGGAGTAAGAGAAAGTAAAAATGTTTTTAGCAAATGTGTTCTGTGTGTGTGTGTGTCTGTTCATATGCATGTATGTAAGTGTGTGACCACAGAATATCTCACACACGAGAAAATTAATACCTGAAGGTTTATAATCCGTTGTTGTTGCAAATAAGACAAGATAAAACTTGAAATTATAAAATTATTTATTCGCATCAACTAAAGTAAACATTTCACTTTGCACACAGACAATTACGATAACGTAGGATAATATTCAAATAAAAATATTAAAAAAAATCACGAATAACATTAAAAATAATTCTAATGAAAAGGATGAACCTAGTAGTATGCTGCTATCAATTTGTTAATATTCGGCTCAGTCTTTTGTCAGTAAGTAGCATTCTTAAATTGTTCACAATCTGTTTCTTTTGTAATGGCATCCAGCAGAGAAAGAGAGACTCTCTCTGGTTAACAGAGAGAGCCTCTCTTCTCTAATGGAGTTGTTGAGGAGAGAAATTAGGTTTGATTGAATGAACGAGATATGAAGACACTGTTATAATGTAGCTATAAGTTTACACTAATTGCACTGGACTTTATAGTGAAACTGATAGAATAAAAGGTGGGAGAAAGATATGACATGATGCGATGTATGGTTGAAACTGATAAATATCCTCTAGATCCGTGGTCCCCAACCATATGCCCGCGGGCGCCATGGCGCCCGACCGCTGTTTTGTATGTGCTACCATGAAATAAAAACAAAAGAAAAGCAAACCATTTGAAATTTAAGCGAAAATTTGTATTAAAAATAAATTAAATTGATAGATTTTTGAAATTTCAAGATTCAAAAACCAAAAATTTTCATTTATAATTTTATTCAAACTGTAAACTGCAAATTGCCTTACAGTTAGGTTATTTATAGTTACAGTTAGGTCCTGACTAACATAGTGTTTTGTAACTCCCTAGCTTTCTGTTGTTCGTTATTGATACATTTTATTAAATAAATTTTTAATCCTAAAATGACTGGGCCAAGTAAAAGATCTCAATCGCATAATTTCAATATACAGATTGGGAAGAATCCTATTGTTTCGTAAATATTAAAGATTAATGTGTTTGTCTATTGTGGGTAGTACAGTTGCACTCGCAAAAAAATATAACGTTAAACGCTACTTCATTTCTAAACATAGCACTTTTGATAACTAATTATCCAGTTAAATCTCAAATTAGAAAGAAAAAAATAAAAGATCTAAAACTAAATTTATTTATTTATTAATACATATTTATGTGGATACATATTTATGTTCATTGTTTTCAACCATGAACATAATAAAATCAAAATACAGATCTCGAATTACCGACGAGCATCTTGATGACTGTCTGCGGACAGGAATATCAGCCTACAACCCTGATTATGAGGCATTCGCCTGATTGTGATGGTCAGTGGCTAAGATCACATTAACTTTTAAAAAAACTTATTTGTATTGTACTTTAGTTTGTCATACATATTATAAGTAAATGTTAAATTAAATATATTGTTTTGTACATTATTTGTGTTATTAATTTGAAAGTAACTATAAATTTAGCTTTAAAAAATGAATGGTGCCCGTTACATCATCGGCAATTTGGAATATGCTCTTCGGTAATAAAATGTTGGGGACCACTGCTCTAGATAGATTCTCAATGGATTATATACACAGGTTCTCCCACTCTAGCCTGCCTAAGTAAGTCAGAGAGTAGTCTCTGTTAACCAGAGAGAGTCTCTCTTCTCTCTGCTGGATGCCATTACAGTTTTCAAAGATCGAACTTGCCAAATGCCTCCAATTTTTATATTTTAAGGTATTGGGAAATGATAGACTTGTGAATGATGGCCATCCCAAGAAAATATAAAGTGTTGGGATTTGTAGTAAAAGTATGGAATTAGTTGCAGAGAGATGTGGCTTAATGATGTATGATATTCAATTTTATTATATACTGATTAGGAAAGAAATCGATTTTATACGCTACCGTGTGATCCTAGCTTTACGAATTGGTCTGACATGGATATTTTTGTTGTTTTTTTTTCTAAACGGACCTAGTGAGAGGCCGTGAGGAATAGTGTAGTTATGACTGGAAAGAAGGGAAAAGAGAATGTGAGGACGAAAGCCAAAGAAGACGGGAAAAAAACACTTTTATTATATACAGTATTTAAGCTGTTAAAGCACAGTATACTAATTAGTCATCACAAATTTGTGTATAACATAACTATAATCCATTTAAGAACATCGTCATATAGTTGGTTGATAGATCAAAGGGTAAAGTGTCCACTTTACACACTCGAATCTTTGGTTCCCAGAAACGAGCAAGCAATTGCGACAGCATTGGAATAAGAATTGTAAAATTACCTTTACTTTCGCGATAAATATTGATGATTTTTTTTCCCAGTATTGATCAGTGCGTGACATGCTTGTCTGTCAAACTTACTTGACTTCACCAATGATTTGTTGCAGCTTATGTTTTCTGATTCTTTCATAGCTCCCCCGGGAGATTTTAAAAAATTCAACGTCTCCCAATTTCATCTAAGTTGTTACCGCTCCCAAGGGACGATATCCACCCCCCTCCCCACTTTGGGAATCACTGCACTAAATCTTTTCGTATTTTCATAACTTCTGAACTAGTATTTCCGGAAATTGATTCTTTCACATTACTTTGTCTTTCAATAGTTAGAAAATGTTGAAATATTATTACTTTCTCTTACTCCTAGTAAGAGGAAGTATTGTAATCGTGTCAAACTTTCGATATCGAGTTTTCACCGGAAATATCCGTTTTGAGATCCCCTGAGTCCAAAAAAGTGGTTTTTAGCAAATGGTCTGTGTGTGTGAGTGTATGTGAACAGCATAGCTCAACACCGAAAAACCGCAGAAAGTTGAAAGTTGATATTCCGTTTACGTATCACCATGGGATCTGACAATACGTTATCTGTCAAAATTCCTCAACCGGAAGTACCACTTTACTAGTTGGATTTTTTACTTTTTTGCGATTTTCTCAAAAACGGCTCCGACGATTTTCTTTAAACTCGGAACATCAACCACACATACAAAGAGCTACAACTTTTATTTGAAAATTCTTCGGGGGAAATGCATAAAGGGCACTTTACGGGTAGGTTGTGGGGTTAGGTTTCCATCTACTTGCTATTTCAGTTTATTAGACAATTCGTGTCTCTAACTAATGATAATTAGAATTAAATATGTTGTTGAAATTCCGAGTTTAAAAACAATAGGATAACCGGAAGTTCGTTTACTTTACCACTTTACTAAATGATTTATTCACTTTTTCACAATTTTCTCAAAAATGGCTCCGACAATTTTTTTTGAAACTTCGTATGTAAACTAAACATGCAAAGATCTACAACTTTTATTCAAAACATTTCTCTAGGAAAATTCTTTTAAGGGCACTTTTAGGGGAGGGATGGGGTTTTGTTTTTTCTCTAAAGTGCTATCATAGTTGAATAAAGTCTTCATCCAAACATAATAATTAGAAATAATAGATGGGCTGAAATTCGAGTTTCAAGAAAATTAGTAAACAGGAAGGCCTTTTACTAAAACAGTTTTTCAGTTTCGACGAATTTCATTAAATTTGGTACACAAACTATAGAATTTGGCAATTATAATTTTGAGAATTGGAGTAAGTGAAAGTTGTGTGAGTGTTTCACACCAGATTTTTTTTGAATGAATAGTATGTATTTAATTTATGTAATGGATGTATTTATTTTAGTAATGAAGTTTTGTTTACATATAATGTAACTTTAATGGATGTATTCATTGAGAAGTAAATAGAACTAACTGTATTTCTCCTTAATGTTTACAGAGACAAACCTAAAATATATTTATAAAAAAAAAAAAAAAAATACTTTTAATAGTTTAGTTGCAATTTTAGTAATGAAGTTTTGTTTACATATAATGTAACTTTAATGGATGTATTCATTGAGAAGTAAATAGAACTAACTGTATTTCTCCTTAATGTTTACAGAGACAAACCTAAAATATATTTATAAAAAAAAAAAAAAAAATACTTTTAATAGTTTAGTTGCAATTATGTCTGATACTTTTTTCCCCAAGGAGTGTCTGGAAATGATTCATGATGAGCGTTGTTGATATCATACTTGTGTTGACTCATCGTAATTTTGATTTTATCACTTTACTATTCACGTTAAATAGTATTTTATATATAAATTATAAAAATTATAACATATTATATTCGATTTAATTTACATTTATAAAATACAGACTTACTAAGATTTTTTTACATTATTGAATATCAATTTATTATTGAATAACAATAAATATAACAATTTACATTATTGAATCCCACACAGAAATATATGAACATATTTCAAATTGATTTGGATTGATGTAAAAAAATAAAAAAAAAAATAAAAAATTGAAAAAGAACGAAAAAAATTATAAACTTTTTTTTTTTTACAAAATTATTATAACTTTTTTAATTTTTCTCATCTTTTAATTAATGAGAGAAAATAATGAACAAAATGAAATCATCAGACTTTTAATATTCCCGCTATTCCTCTTGTAATATAGTTTTCTGCATGCGGCTTTTAAATTCTGTGGCAACCTTTTTTATAATGCACTCACCCGAACTATGGGGCTGGGTGTGTTCGCGGCGCCCCTAGGTCCACATTAATATTGATTTACTTGTCAAAATGAAGTTTGTATATTGCAGACAGCAATAAATCTTTACCATAACCACTATCAGTGAATGAATGCATTTATTTATGTTCTGGGTTATATTGCAGCAATATAAACTGAAGTTAGTCGTAAAAGTCGGTAAGTTTAAAAATAAACTTTAAGGACCGAAGTGGTTATTTGAATATTGTGTTTTTATCCATATATTCCAGCATAAGCTATTCATTAACAAAAATTTCAATGGATGAAAGAGGGAAATTGATTAATAAAAAAACTGGAAAATTAAAATGCCCTTTATACCATGCATAAATTGTTAGACGGTCGCCCAAACCCCACTAATATCCCACAGGGATTAATCTACAACGTAGTCTTCCATAATTAATTATGAAAGGTGGAATTATTTACTGAGACACTGTGCTAATTTCTATTAATTATTATATCAGAGTGGGGTTAATCTTATTTAAGATATAAAGAGAAATCTTTTATTGCGATAATAAATTTGATGATTGATGAATGAAAAATTTTCAAACAAAAATCATATGTTTTGTATGTATAGTTAGTAGAATAAATTTTCATGAAAACCGTTATTGTGTCTTCATGCAGAAAGTTGTAGGAAAGTGAAAATAAAAAAAAAAGACTCTTCAATAAAGACGCTCTTCCGGTTACCCAATTTTCTTCAACTTTTTTTGGAATTTTGATAATATATTTAATTCTCATTAATGCTGTATAGATGATAGAATCGTATAATAAACTTAAAACAGCACTTTAGAAGAAAGCATAACCCCAAACCCTCCTTCAAAAGATCCTTAAATGAATTTTTCCCAAAGAAATGTTCGAAGTTTCTAGCTCATTATATGTATAGTTGATATACCAAGTTTCAAGAAAATCGTTGGAGCCATTTTCGAAAAGAAAAAAAAAAATAGAAACCGGAAGTGGTACTTCCGGTTGACCGATTTTTTTATTTATTTTTTTTCTCAAAATCCTTATCATTTCAAGATCTACTGGGAAATTTAAATGTAATATCAAGTTTGAATTGTCTGTGAGATTTTTTTGACTTTCCTCTTACACCTAGTAAGAGGAAGTATTATAATCGTGTCAAATTTTTGATATCGAGTTTTTACCGGAAATATCCGTTTCGAGGTCCCATGAGTCCAAAAAAGTGGTTTTTAGCAAATGGTCTGTGTATGTGTGTGTGTGTATGTATATATGTGAACAGCATAGTTCAAAAACGAAAAACCGTAGAAAGTTGAAATATGATATTCCGTTTAGGTATTACTATGTCATCTGACAGTGTGTCCATCTGTCAAAATTCCTCAACCGGAGGTATCACTTTACTTGTTGTTTTTTTTTACTTTTTTGCGATTTTCTCAAAAATGGCTCCAACGATTTTCTTTAAACTATTTATATCAACTTCACATATAAAGAGGTACAACTTTTATTTGAAACATTGCTCTGGGAAAATTCATTTAAGGGCAGTTATGGGGGAGGGGGGTTAGGTTTTCATCTAAAGTGCTATTTCAGTTTATTAAACAATTCTATTATCTAAATAATGTTTAATTTGAATTAAATATGTTGTTGAAATTGCGAGTTTAAAAAAAATTGGATGACCGGAAGTGCGTTTACTTTACCACTTTTTGATGATTTTTCCATTTTTTTTTTTGCGATTTTCTCAAAAATTGCTACGACAATTTTCATAAAACGTAATATATAAGCTAAACATACAAAGATCTACAACTTTTATTTAAAACATTTCTCTAGGAAAATTCATTTAATGGCACTTTTAGGGCACTTTTTGGCACTTTTATGGGAGGGGGTGGGGTTATGTGCTATCATTGTTGATTACACAATTCTATCATAAAAAGAAAATTAATTAGAAATAAATGGATGGTTAAAATTCCGAGTTTCAAGGAAATTAGTTAACCGGAAGTGCGCGTTTACTGAACGGTTTTTTTTTTTTCAGTTTTCGTCGTATTTGAATTAATTTGGTACACAAACTATAAAATTTGTCAATTATAATTTTGATAACTGGAGTAAGAGAAAGTTGTGTGAGTGTTTCACACCAGATTGTTTTATATACAAATTAAGATGGGAACACACACACACAGTCAAGACACACATACACAGATTAATTTCCGAAAAACACTTTTTTTTTTGGACCTAGGTAAGACCTCAAAACCGTGTAGTTCCGGTGAAAACTTAATATAGAAAATTTGACACGATTATAATACTTCCAAGTAAGTGGTAGTAAGAACTAGAGGAGTAAGAGAGAAAGTAAAAATTTGGCAACTGAAAAAAATAGTTTATATATATATATATATATAACTTTCTCCTACTATTTACTACTAAAAGGAAGTATTGCGACGTGTCAAATTTTCAAAATTGAGTTTTCACCGGAAATAAACGTTTTGAGGTCATCTGAGTGTGAATAAAAATGTTTGTAGTGTAAGGTCTGTGAATGAGTGAGTGACCAAAATATGTCAAAAATTCAAAATTATAGGAAACTCAAACTTGGTATACCATAACAGATCCTGCCACAAAAATTCGGGCAGAATCTAGCAACCGGAAATGCGACTTTACTGAATTTTTTTTTTTCCGTTTTTTTCCCCGAAAGTCTATTAACCGGAAGTGACTTTACAGAATAGTAAAGTTTTGTTGAATTTGTGTTGGTTAAATTTCAAATCTAATACGGAGTAGGTTCATTGTTATTGGAACACTTTTCTCGATTATAATGTAAACTCTTCTACGTATATTTGACTGGGTAGATAATTGTCACCCCATCATTACTATATTATGTGATCAAGTAATAAAATTTCAAAATTTGATTAATACATCAGTAAGAGTAAGTTGGCCAGAGTGTTTATACTTATATTTTTATCGGTGATTCAAATCGGGTGTTTATTTATTGTAAATTTAATCAATTTTTCAAAAAAAAAAACAAAAAAAAAATCTGACCACAAACAATTCATTGCCAATAAAATCGTAATAATGACTATCCTAATAATTACGTAGCATCACTTAATACTAATAGAATGGCAACTTAATCATCTTCAAGGTCATATTTCAATTACACTCCAGACTCTTTACATTTATTGTCAATAATAATTTTTAATATTGAATTAATAATAATTAATAATTAGTACAACAACAACAAAAATTAGTTTAAACAAAGTAAATTTTCTTTATTTTTATTGAATTTCTTAATGTCATTATTTAAATATATAAAATAATTTAAGAAAACCGTTATGTTTTATTTTTATAACATCAGTATTTAAAAAAAAAAAATTAAAAAAAAATCTGGTGTGAAACACTCACACGGCTTTATAAAGTACTGTGATTTGCATACTCATAATTGACTAATTCTGTTGTAATTTTATATTTCTTATTAGAAGTGTGTCTTCAAGATATTTGGATGGCAGAATCTAGAGCTCTTTATATAAACTACTTATGGGAGGAAATCATAACTTTATCCCTTCCCCCCAAAACGCCCCTTGAATTTATTCGTAAAACTAATTCAAAAAAAAAAAAAAGGTGATAAGTCTCTCTGTCTGTATAGTTAGTATAACAAGTTTAATGAAATATTCGTTGGTCGTCTCTTTATGGAGAAAGTTGCAAAAAAAACAAACAACAACTTCCGGTTAATTAAAGTTGCACTTCCGGTGAACTGATTTTCTTCAAATTCGCAATTTTGGGCTAAAAAAATTCATTGTAATTAATATTAGGTAAATGATAGAATGATATAATACGTAGAGGGGGAATCGCAACTCCCCCTCCTCCCCCCAACATGAGCATCTAAAACTAAATTTTCTTGGTAAAATATGTATAAATAAAAAAAAAAAAAGCATAAATCCTATTTAGTACACATTAACAAAAAATTTTTGGAGCTATTTTCGACACAAAAATAGACAAATCTAAACTATTCTTCAGCATCATGTACGATTGTAAGATTTTTGATTGTAACTTTTATGTTCCTTACGTAGAATTTTTAAATTGGTTCTCCCAATGGGTGCCTAGCCATTGCGATATTCTGGGCAACGAGCAAATTGTCAATTTCTGCAGCCTGAAGGCTCAGCAAAAGTTTCACCAGACGATTAGAGAAATAAATAATAAAAATGAAAGAAAAGGTAGAAATCGTCCGGAAAAAATAAAGCTACAGGAAGAAGATACGAGAATTTATTACACGATTTCCAATTCGCCATTACTTTCCACGCAGTGTAACTTCACGGCGAACTTCCGGACTGGCCACTGGGCACGACTACCTGGCAAACCTACCGAATAGGAGTTAAACCATCTCTCACCTGTCCGCTATGTGACAGCGGTGCGGAAATGGATGTGCCCACATAATGACTTGTGCCTGTTTGTATGACGTAGGCAAAGATAAAGTTGTCTCACATTGGAAACAAAAATCAAACAAATATTGGACTGCCCGAAAAAAAATGGGAACACTCCCTTCAGAGTCGGTGTACGGGCAAAAATAAAGTAGAATTTAAATTATTGTAAATTAACTTATCTTCGTTTTAATTATATTTATTGTTACTTTCTCTTAGTACTAGTAACAGGAAGTATTTGCGATCTTATTAAATTATAGATATCCAGTTTTCACTAGTAGTATCGATGAACTCTCCTCAGAAATGTCTGCGTGAGTGAGTGAGTGAATAAAATATCTCAAAAAAAAAATCAAAATCGCAGCATAGTTCAAAAATGAAAAAATCATAGGAAATTCAAACTTGACATTCACTTCGAGTTATCACCATAGGGATCTGTCCAGGAAGTTATCTATCAGAAAACCAGAGGTTGTTTGAAGAAATCAAGGCTGACCATCTACTTGGATGGAATGCCAACTGATAGAATGGTTCCTAGGTATCATTTCGAAAGGAACTTCCAAATTGTTATACCGAGCAGAGGCAAAATGGGACTGTGACCCCCCCTGTTCGGTAACTCGATCTGGTATTCAGACGGATCCAAAAACTTCGACTAGGGTCGGCGCCGGGGTCTATGGGGGCAGGCCTAAGTTTATAAGATTAAGGCCAGCCTAGGGGAACGTACGCCACGGTCTTTCAGGCTGAAGTCGTGGCGTTACAAACTCTGCGCTAGGGAGATAATAAGGCAAGGCATAGTGGCGTAGAAGAGTGGCCATATACTCCGACAATCAGGCAGCCCTGAAGGCACTTTTTTCACACCAAATAATCTCAACTGGTGTGGGTAGCCTACTGCCCTAACCGAGGTGGGTACTCAGAAAAACTGACACTCGCCTGGGTGCCGGGACATGCGGGGTTTCTGGGCAATGAAAGGGCGATGCCATGGGAGGGAGGGTTCGCAGGATACCTTTATAGGCCCGAACCCTTCTGCGGCTGTCCAGCAGCTTATTCAAATTCTATCAAAGGTTGGTAGAAAAAAGCATCTGCGTTGGTGGGAGAGAACACCAGGACAGAGGCAGGCAAAGCTCTTTATCAAGAGACATTTGCCTAAATTCACCAGAGATACCTGAGCCATACCCGAAGGGATATAAGGCTATTGTGGGCTACTAACAGGGCATTGTAGGTGAACAGACACATGATGCACCATCTATAACTTTCAGATAGTGCGGTATGCCGATTCTGCAAGGTAGAGGAAGAAACCCGGCGCACATCCTTTGTAAGTGCGCCGGCCTGGCGAGGATAAGGTTTCTTCAATTAGGGGACAGCAGGGTTGTGCTATAATTTAAGGGGATCAAAATAGACCTCGTTGTAGGTCGCAGTGGATGAGGCTCCCCCCCCCCCCCCCTTTTCTAATCTAATCATCTGTAAAAATTCAACAACCGGAAAACTACTTTTACTATACAGTTTCTTTTTTCACTTCTTGATTTCTTGAAAACAGCTCCAACGGATTTTCTTTAACTTATTATATCAACGCACATATAAAGAGAGCTACAGCTTTTATTTGATACATTTTTTTAAACAAAAAAAATTCATTTTAAAGTGCTTTGAGGGAGTCGTAAGGATTAGATGTTTTCAATAAAGTTTTTTTTATTTATGATACAATTATATCCATCTAAATAGTTATTAATTTAGAATTAAATATTAAAAAAAATCCGGAATATTGAAGAAAATCAGGTTATAACCGGAAGTGCATTGTATTTGAACAGTTTTCTGCGATTTGCCTTCCCACACGAATAATTTTAGTAATACCGAAGGATTTTATTAAACTTACTTAGTTTACTATGTAAGAAACTTATATCACTTTTTGTTTGAAATTTTTTCAGAAGAAAAGTTCTTTAAGGAAGTTTTTTTGTGGGAGGTGGAAGCTATATTCCCACTCATAAAAAGTAGTTTTATTAAGTTTGAAATTCAATGATATACAATATGGAAGTCAACTAAACATCTAATGAGAATTTTAAGTCCAGGGAAAACTTGTTGTTATTTATAATTGTTTTTAAAATGGAAATAAGAAAAAATTTGGTGAGTGTTGCATACCAGATTTTTTTTTTTTTTTTTTTTTTTTTTAAGAAAAAAGTTGAAACATATCCTGTGAAACATAAATGATTGATATATACCATAATCTGTCAAAATATTTGTAGTCTTATTATGGCGTAATATTTATATAAATAAACTGACAGACAAATTAAGTAATAAAACGCATTTTTTTTTTTTTTTTTTATAAAACACTAAGAAAAAATTCCATCCTTATCTTGCATTTGTATTTTTTGTCTTATTAATGTTAATAAAATGCAAAGGTCAAAGTGTCATATATGAGTGATTGATTCTAATTACTGTATAAGTAGGTTTTTATCGCTTCGGCTATTGTATTAATTGTACATTTTTTAATAAATATGAAAATTCTTAGTAAATATTTTAAAAAAAAATCATCACGTACGGCTGAAGCATAATTATTAACAGTGGGATTAAAAGTATTTTAAGATTTTTTTTAAGTGGTGTAGTTAAGTCACTAAGTACTTTATCTCCAGTAGTGCTTTTATAGGATCAATATATATACTTAAAACCCCAGCTTCCGTTGGTGGCTGTATTTAATAGCGATTTTTTACTTACTAGGAAGTATTGCGATCGTGCAAGATTTTCCAAAAAAATTGGAGTTTTCACCGGAAATATATGTTTTGGGGTTCCCTGAATACGAAAAAAAAACGGATGTTTACAAATTAGTACGATTTTTCTCAAAAACGGCCAAAACTTTTTCTTTTTTTAAGAAAAATTCATTTTAATTAGAGAGGGGGGGGTTTAGGGAAGGATGACGTTAATTCATAATAATTATTTAACTAATTTTGAAATAAGCTTTTTAAATTTTCAGTATTCGGTATCAAACTTTGTCTGAAACTATTAATATTCCTAATATTTAAAATTGTTGAATTTGATAGTAATGATTTATGAAACTGAGCAGTAACGAACAATTGCTAAAAAGAGATAATTAATAAAACAAATAAAGGAAGAAAGTGTTGATTAGATTTTTTCCATTTTTAAATAAACCGTTATATTGGTTGACCACAAAAATAGTAAATTAAAATCTCAATAATTTTTCTAAAATGTTTTATAAAAATAAAACAAAACAGAATACGAAAAAAAAAAATGAATAGGTTTATCATTATAAAATAAATAATCATTTGATTATTACATACACACTCGAACTTTGAAATCTTGGACACTAGAAAAGCTAGCTTAGTGTCATATCATTATTTGTTTTTATTGTTTTTGAACGAGAGAGAAAATTAATTTATTTTTTTAAATTGAATAAAGAATTTTTATATTATTGTGTTATATTACAAATAAACTATTGTGTTTGATTTACTATTTTGACAGCTGATGTTGAAGGTTACATTGCACGGTAGGTTATGTATTATGGATACAATGATTTTTTTTTCCTCGTTGGAATTAATTTTGAAATCACTGTTTTAAATATTGCAGAAAATAGGAAAGTTTTTAGTTTTCCATTTATACATTTATTTCGAATGAATTAAAAAAAAAAAAATACTGTCACCAAAAATTATATTTTCAAATGGTAGAATTTTTTTTTTTTTTAAAAGGGAATAAATGTGTTTTTTATAAAAAATAAATAATTGTGTCCATTATTTCATTTTATATTTAATAAAAAAAATATAATTAAGTTTAAAAATCCTATGTTGGTATATAGACGTTAGTAATATAAATTACATAATACGAGCCCTGTATGTAGTGGTATCTAATGTAATGTACGATTACGAATCCCCACTATTCCTTTTGGTAACGAAGGCTTCGTCATCATCATCACTCTATTTTCCCCCACTCTATATAACCAAACTTAACTTCTTGAACCTTGTCCCACCATTTTGACAGTTTTGTATATTATCAGACCATTTCATGATATTGATGTTTTTGAAAGTCATCAAGTTTATATTTGGAATTTTTAATATAGATTGTATTGTAGTTTGAGTGAAGTATAAATTTAAAAGAAGTAAGGAAGCAAAAAATATAGTGAGTTGTGAAAAGTATGAGTGGAAGTTTTTAGTGTTTTAGAAACGTATACTAGCGCTGCTACCCCCGGAGGCGGCAAATCGATAGGCGTGCGGCAGCAACTGAGCCAACCTGGGAGGGGTCTATATTGCCCAGTGTGTTTAGTAGTGTGTAGTGTTTTGACCAAGGTGGTTTTTTTTTTTTAAAATTAATCATTTTGAAGTGTTCATTGATAAAGAGAAATAGTAAGAGTTTTAAAGTAAATTTAGTGTTTAAATTTTGTTATTTAATTTTGTAAGAAAGAAAGAAAAAAGCCCAACAATGGATTCATCAGATCCTAGCAATGGCCATACAAAACCCACTCAGAACTCTCCTTCAATCAAATGTAAGTTTGGTAATTTAAATTGCTGCCCCCCTCGAAACAAAATAAATTATTTTCTTTATTAAATTCTATCCCTTTATTTAAATAATCTACTTAATCTTTTCTTATTTTTAATTACTTCATAATTATTTGTTGATGAAATATATTTGAATTATTTAAATACCGTACAAAGTTCATCGATCTGGTTGATTCTGCTTGCTGTTTAATTATTTCTAAACTCAAAATTGTTGCTTACTAATACCGGCCATCATCAAATATTGCTTATTAAACAAATATTTTAAATACATCCACAAATATGTAACTTTTACACATAAAAATTATATAAAATGCTGAATCATTCTGCAGTAAATAAAATTTAAAAAAATAATAAGTTTTTATCTTAGTTTAAAAAGTACTTTTTTTTCAAACATAAAATACATCAGATAAATGGGACAAGTGCATTAAATATTCCTAATTGAATATAGTTTACATTAGTAATTTATAAACTTTTATTAATTTCAGATGCTTGGTTCAACCCAGCGAGGTTACATCCTCAAGGTAAGAGGGTGAAGCTTCTTAGTGCATACTCCTTTTTTTTTTCTTTTTTTTTTTTTTTAAATTCCCAAATTTTATTTTGAGCAATAATTGTAAGGACGTTTTTCTACCATGTGAAATTCATCGATCCAAAACCGCATGTCCTCCAAGTCCACAAAGTGAACAAGATGAAACGCCGCTGAAGCGTTCTAACATATTTTTTTTTTGTTTTTGTTTTGGGCTTATTTCATTTATGGTTTTATTCATTCATTTATTGTTTTTTTAACATTAGCCTAGGTTAAAGAACCTTACAGGAAGTATTTGCATTACTGCTGGCCGTTTGCCTGAAATTCATTTAAAATAAAAATATGGAAAATAAAAATAAAAAAAAACGAGGAACTGTTTGCTAGAAGGTGCAGCGCTCTCTCGTCTATTTTCCAAACTATTCCATCCATTTATTGCCCTAATGAAAGAAGGAGCCAAATTTTACTAACCAAAACTTGAGTTTGCAAGAAAATATTTAATAAAAAATTTAATATGGATAAAAAATGTTATATATTTTATTTATGAATTTATTACTTAAAAGGATATATATCCGCTAATCATCACAGATGACCTCAATTATTAATTTACAACACTTTAAAAAAACAGAAGATATCTTCAATATTTATCTTTTGTCAGTATTTATCTTTAGTCAAGAATCAAAAATAACTTTTTAACAAAAAAAAAAATAAAGCAATCAATAGTAATGCGTTCTTAGCTGTGAACAGAATCCCATTTACTTTAAACTTTTATTTTGTACTTTAGACTTTCTCGCTTGGCGTTTGCTTGGGCTCTTGTGCCCATCGATTGTTATAACTGTTGCGGGCCAGATTGAACGGCTGAATTTAAGTGCGGCCATATTTGATATAAAACTGACATTGCTTAGCTCTCTATATAACCCCCGGGAGCCCCGCATTGCCCTAGCCTTTATATATTTTTAGACATAAAACTTGGCGAGTTGGTGCCAAAAAAAAAAAAATAATTTCTACATTCTACCTAGTTAGAAATAGTTCAAGCTTGAACCTCGATTCGATAACACGGCGTCCGTTTATTAAAAAAAAAAAATTAAATCTTTTTAATTGCGAATTTATAAAGGAAAGTTTCAGTTTTCTAACGGACAGGTTTTTTTTTTTTTTAAATAATAGTTTTTTTAAATTGGTGTGTGTTTTTAAGTAGTGTATAGAGGAGGTATATTTAAATGTGTTTATAATTTTTCTTTTTTTTTTTAAATTAAAAATCATTCCTTTTATATTTTTTATTAAATTTATTAGTGTTTAAATAGTGCATTAAAAAACACAAAACAAACAAAAAAATGCCACTAGATAAACAAGAATGTAAGTAATATATATATATTTTTTTTTAATTTCACTTTTGCTAAATTTCCAATTTCTTGCTTATTAAAAAAATCAAAGCTTATGCATGAATTAGCATTGCACAATTATTTTAAACCTTTTTTTTGGGAGTTTTTAAAATGCCAGAGTGGGGACAATCCTTGAGAGCAGTAAAACCACCCTGGGCTTTATTAATCATCCTTTTTTTTTTTTTTTTTTCTATTTTTATTTAAAATCAGGTAAGAGGAAGTATTGCGATCTTGTCTCATGCTTTCTGTTTTCACGATATTTTCGTGTTTTCTTCGGAAATACATGCTTTTAGGTCGTCCACTGGAGTTCGATAAAAGTGATTTTTTAGAAATTGAAAAAAAAAAGAAACTAAAAAAATCGCAGAATCTTCAAAACTTAATATTTAATTTTTTTTTGGTTCTAGTAGGAAACATGTTAATAAGGTTTTGGACAAAAAAAAAATCTATCAACCGGAAGTACCATTTAACTGACTAGAGTTTTTTTTTTTTATCATTTCCTTGAATATTGCTTCAACCGTATTTTCTCTAAACTTGTGTACATTATCTACCCATATATGGAGCTACAACATTAATTTGAAACATTTTTCTGGGCAAATTCATTTTTAAGGGGAGATATTTTTTGGGGGTGGTGGGGATGATATTAGTTTCCCCCCACCCCTCTGAAGTATCATTTCCGTATATTATACGATTCTATACAATATTAATATAAATTAAATTTATTAACAAAATAAATGAGTTTGGATTAAAAAAAAAGAAAAAGTTAATTGACCGGAAGTATGACTTTATGGAAGATTTTTTTTTTTCAGTTTCCGCTGTATTCCAGGAAACAAATATCGAAAGAGTTTCTTTGTACTTAGATTATACTTATGTTTGAAACATTTTTCCTAGTAAGTAGATTTTCCGAGAGTTATGCGGGAGTGGGGGACGTGTTTGCTCTTTCCTGCTTCCAGCATGTGTCATTCTTTAGTGTATGTTCTTCCAGCTAGCTATTCATTTAAGTTAGCTCAATTGAGGAATAATTCCAATTTATTTATTGTAGTATGGGAAAGTTATGTGAATATTCACTTCAGATTTGTAAGGAGGTGGTGGGGATACTACTATATACCAGCCCTACACTATAGGTAGTAGTTGAATGGATTACATTGTCGGCCACAAGATAGCGCCAATAATATTGAACAAACAACATTTGATGAAATTTAACATCATAGATATAGATACCTTGAGAATGGCTACAATTCATTTTTTAAATGCGCTACAAAAAATATTTTAAATAAAAGTGATAGGCTATAATGTATTGTAGATAGTACACGATATTTAAAGTAAATCGTTGTAGACAGTTTTGAGTAATTCACGAAAAACGGGGAAAAAAAAAAAAATTAATGCAACCTTTATCCGGGCGATGGAAGCTTGAACTTCCTGTAAACTGGAAACATATATTTCCGGTGAAAACTCGAATTTCAAAACATTGTAACACCATCGGCTTTACTTTAAGAGAAAGTAAATAAAATAAATCATAAGAGGAAAACAATAAACTATTTATTTATTCCTTCAAGTGCAATTTTCAAAATTTGTATTTTATTATTTTGATTATTGTGGACGTTTAGGAAGGAAGCAACAAATGTATATACATTTTAAATGTTGAGGACTTTTGATTTGATAATTACTGAAAAATGAAGAAATCAGAATTATGACTTTTGGTAGGTTTTTATAGCATTCCCATATAAGGATCTCTGGAATTATCTCGCAGCGATATGTCCCAGGATAGTGGTTTTCATATCTGCCGCTCTGATGTTTGATGAAAGGTAGAGAAGTACTTACAGTAGTATCTAATGACTTCTGTAGATTTGTCACTAAACTATGAAGTTGTCCCACCTATTTATAGTATAAGCAAGCGTTCTTTTGGAAATATTTGGAAGAATTTCAGAAACAAGTTTGGGATATATTACTTATAATAAGCAAGAAGAATATTACTTCATTTACTCGTTAAGAAAAAGTATTGTTCGTTTGTGGGGAAGGACCAAACCTTACGCTATTCAAATCCCCACTGGGCTCCCATGTAGCTGCCCGATAGGTACCCGAAAAACAACCACAAACCGGGTCTACAACAAGATTCCAGACTGGAGTCGTAAGGGTAAAGACAGACACGGCAGTTTTAACCGAGTTGGTGACCGACTCGATATGTCATTATAATGGTGTTGTTGAGCAGAGAAATTAGGTTTGATCAAATGTACGAGATATGCTGATACTAATATAATGTAGCTATAATGGGGTTGTTGAGCAGAGAAATTAGGTTTTATCAAATGAACGAGATATGCTGACACTAATATAATGTAGCTAAGTTTACACTAAATGCACTGGACTTTATAATGAAAATGATAGAATGAATGGTGAGAGTAGAGATATGACACGATGCGACGACTGGTGTACAGTTGTATGGTTGTATATGACAGATCACTTTAGATAGATTCCCACTGGCTTATATACACAGGTTCTCTCCCACTCAAGCCTGCCTAAGTCAGAGAGTAGTCTCTGTTAACCAGAGAGGGCCTCTCTTCTCTCTGTTGTGGTTGCATTCTCTTTGTTGTGGATGGGTGCTATTACAGTCATGAACTATATCAGAATGGTGTAAAACATAAATAGCGGTGCCGACCGTTTCGTTTCGTGCGGCGGTTTTAAAACAGCGTCGGTAAGTGATTGATGTGGGGAACCGAGTCGGTTTAACTTACCCGAAGTCACCTGAAGAGAGTTTAAGGTGTTCAGATGGCTTTGGGTACGGAATACCCGCTTCATCTGAATGGCAGGGCAAAGTCCCGGCCTTGTCAGGAGGATGTGGCAAAATCGTAGGCTCTATGGACAGGCCAGCCTGTCCAAGGCCGAGCCAGTGACCATTCTAGGCCTTTAAGTAGGAGACTTGTTCTCTCTTCATAATGGTACCACGGGATCGTGAGTCAGCCCGGCAGAGCTGCACTCACGAGCTGAGGAAAGGTTTCGTGGTGATCGAGGTTAGCAGGAACGATAGTGATTTTCCCAACATTTCTTTTAGGTGAACGGGAGTTGGTTTGGTTTGCCTTCGGGTGTAGTTCCGCCTTCTTTCAATCTCTCACAAGAACATGTTCAGATGGCTCTGTTAGGACGCTGTAAGACTCGTTTTGTCTAGAAATGGCTGGAGGAAAAATTTTATGCAGAAAAGCTGATAAACGAGGTAGAAAATCGACTGGCACTTTAGGATATAAAGGATAAATGAATACAGCGATAGAGTTACAAGAAGAAAAATGTTTTTACCATTTCTTGACAAATAGTAACTCATCAAAAAAGTACTTCGCTAAATCCTAGTGAAGTTAAAAAATTTATCATCGTCTTTTTGTTGTACTTCAGCAAACAACGTATGATAATGTCCTTTTTTGTTGCCTTTCTTTGATAATTGGACTCTTCGTTTTACATTCTTCGTTTTAGTTTTTTTTTTTTTTTTATAAATTTTCCAATGCTAATACAATACTGACAAATACACCACTTCGTCCATACTGCAA
Source organism: Triatoma infestans (assembly GCA_011037195.1). Lineage (NCBI taxonomy): Eukaryota > Metazoa > Arthropoda > Insecta > Hemiptera > Reduviidae > Triatoma > Triatoma infestans. The sequence continues at coordinate 52,891 of JAAEAF010000471.1, forward strand.
ACCGCATCGATCATTGCACAAAACGCTTAATAAAACAGCTCAATGTGGTTTGTTAGAACGCTACCGACTCGTTAAACGACGCTTCGGTTGAAACCGTTGTGTCTGTTTTTATCCTAACCCATCTAAGATTCACCGTAGTCCGAACATATCGGGACATTAATGGGAAATAGCCCAAGCGCTTCCACAGAAATCCTGTTCTATCATAGAGATTTTAAAAATTTCTTGTCATAGAGTTTACACCGGAAATGCATGTTTTCATGCCCATGAATATATATATATTTTCATGGGCATGCAGCTCAAACTTGGTACTTCCGTTTAGATACCTTCACCACATATGTGACTGAAGAGTATTTCCAGTTTCGTGCGATTTTCTCAACTGTGGATCCAACGATTTTCTTCAAACAATTTTCGTATAACTGTCTACGCACATAAACGTCTAACAATTTTATTCGAAACATGTTCCCAGGAAGTTTTTTTGGGGGGTTGGGGTTGTTCTGCGCTCCCAAATCATTATTTACTTCCTCTTAGTAACGCCGCTCGATCTGGGATGACACATGCTGCTAACCTAGTTGGCTTCTTGCACAACACCTTGCTGAACAAGGCGGGGAAGAGCCCCAGGTTCTGAATCTTGCCACACGTCTCCACTTATATCATCAATCTAGTCGACGAGGGGGAGTGTGGATTTATTGTTGTGTCATCCCTTTAATTGCCACAAGTAATTTGAATAAAATTCACGAGTAAAAGTACTTTGGGTGCCATGTTGCATCAATATTTTCATTCTTATTTTTATGTACACTTTAGCTACATAATCTATTCTGAGGAGGCTATTTACTATAAAACTAGTTGGGGTGTGCAGTACTTTCAACAAATGTTCCTGCACCCCCTAAAATGGACTAATCCTAAATTGAACTTAAACCTAGTGCGGTTGAAATACTTTTACAAAATTTCTTTCAACCCAAAATAAAAAACCTAATCTATACATTCACACTAACATTCATACAATAAATACATTTACGCTAATAAATACATTCACGCCAATAAATATATTCACGCCAATAAATACATTCACGCCAATGAATACATTCACACCAATAAATACATTCATGCCAATAAATACATTCATCCTACACATTCGTACAAAGGGGAAGTACTCTATATTCCTTTCCCCTAAAATAACTAACCTATTTGGGTGAAGTACTCGATATTCCTTCACCCATGTTTAATTAACCTAATACTAGCCTAAATGAACCTATATATATTAATATCTTTTAAAAAAGCAAATAGCCTCCTTGTATAAGGAGAACCCTCTTGTAGAATTGCGCGCTTGTCATGTGGCAGGCCTGCTCTCTCTCTCTGCGCAGAGCCTGACACCCTTCCAACACGTGCGCCACTGTTAGCCTTTCTCGCATCGAGGACATCTCGGCCTTCTCCCTCCTACAAGGAGGTGCCCATGTGTCACACGTGTATGACCAATCCTCAGCCTCGTCAAAATTACTGAATCATGCCGCGGGTAATTCTCGACTGTAATACTTTGCACATGTGGTTTAATATCTTTGAACTTCTCATTTATCCTGTCCCACTGACGTTGCCATTTTCTATTAATAATTTGTTTCATATATATTTGTAGGTCAGTGGGACGTACTGGGGTGACAGCATCTGTTTGTGTAGAGGCGGCTCGTTTGGCCGCCTCGTCCGCCCGTTCATTGCCGGACACAACAATGTGGCCCGGCACCCAGGCGAACGTCACCCATTGACCACATGCGCTTAATTGCAGCAATAACCTGTAGATATTTAAGACCATTGGGTCTGTCGAGAATTTATCCCGGAGAGCCATTAGTGCACTTAATGAGTCCGTCAATATAAGAGATTTTTTATAATTATTTTTCTCGATTAATTCTAGGGCCTGGCAAATAGCAAATGTCTCGGCCGTGTACACAGATGCATAATGCGGGAGTGTCCAACTAATGGTAACTCCTTCCGTGTACACAGCACTTCCCACTCCGTCGCCTATCTTAGACCCGTCTGTATATAGGTCGAGAATCATAATAAATGTTTAAGATTTCTAATAGTTTTTGTCTGTAGACGACGGGTGGTGTCTTCTCTTTTTTATAAATTGCCAGGTCCATACGGACGCTTGCAGAGGGTAGGAACCAGGGAGGAGAAGGCGCAAATCCCCATCCCTCCACTGGACCTAATTCTATTCCCTCCGCGTCTAGTAGCTCTTTAGCTCGGACCTCAAGGGGTCGCATCCGCATGCGTTGTTGACGGAAATCTTGTTCATGTGGGCTCTCGAAAGGGTGGGAAGTAAGCTATGAAATCGCTTTCCCCATATTCCGGCGATGTAGGTCAGAGTGAGCTGTTCTCTTCTAAGCTGAGGAGGCAGCATCCCCGACTCTACATAAAGGCTCTGTAAAGGACTAGTTCGGAAGGCGCCTGTGAATAATCTAATTCCTTCATTATAAACTCTGTCTAGTGATAACAGGCGTGACTTGCGCGCTGAGCTATATACTGGCGCTCCATATTCTAGTTTGGAACGAGTAAGTGTAGTAAAAATGCGTTTTAAAATTTCCTGCTCCGTTCCCCATTTGTAACTACCAAGAAATTTCAAAATATCGAGGGTTCTCCTTGCTTTTCTATAAGTATAATCTATGTGATCCTGCCAATTTAACTTAGTATCGAATATGAGTCCCAGAAAACGGACACTTGTTTTGTATTGGATCGGTGTGCCGTTCAACAACAATAATGGGGGACTATGGTTTTGCCTTAAACGGCAGATGTTTAGGCACACCGTCTTAGTCTTAGAGAATTTAAACCCATTCCTAGACGCCTTATCAGCCACTCTATCTACTACCTGTTGTAGGGTTTCTCGGACCTCACCCAAGTCACTACCTGTCAGATAAAGGGCGAGATCATTAACATATAATGAAATTTGGAGACCCCGTGTGGAGTCGGGTTAGAATAGCTCCACGGTATTCCCTGCCTGTCGTAAAAGGCGACTAAAAGGGACCTAGCAGGGCAGCTTGGGAGTAAACTGAGTACTGGCCTGTTAGAAGGGGTGAGCTGGCAGCAGGGCTCACTTACTAATACGGCGGCGGAGGAACTGCGTTGCGGTCAACGGCGGCGTTTACGGTCCAGTTAGGTGACTACTGCGAGGGGTAGATGGTGCTCTACAGCCGTGGCGAAGGCAGGCCATCTAGGAGAGGGGACTCCAAACAAACTCACTGGACCTCCAGGTTGGGGGTTGGGCGAGGGGCTGACACCCCCTCCCTTTAAAAATTTCTCTCGTTATGGAACAGCCACATATAGATAGAAACCGGATTGTCTCAAATGGTTATGGACTAAGGCATGTTAAAGGACTTAAACTTTGGAATTTCGGAACTTGGAATGTGAGAAGCCTATATAGTGCGGGTATGAGTGGGCAGTTGGAACAACAGATGAAGAAATATGAAATGGATCTAGTGGCTTTGCAGGAAATAAGATGGCGACAGACGGAATTCGTGCATCTGCAAGACCATGTGCTTATAAACAGCGGTCATGAAGCTAATATCCTAGGAACAGGGTTCATAGTTAGCAATGAAATAAAGCATAGTATAATTAAATATGAGGCGATAAATGAGAGAATTTGCTACCTCAGGTTGAAAGGAAGATTTTTCAATGTCTCCTTAGTAAGTGTCCACGCTCCGACTGAAGAAGCTAGGGAGGAAGATAAAGATGTATTTTATGAGGAACTTGCCAGACTGACCGATGCAGTTCCGGCCCATGACATCAAGATAATAATAGGTGATATGAATGCCAAGATTGGTAAAGAGGAGCCGTACAGACCAGTCATAGGGCCACGTAGTGTGCATGACGTATCTAACGGTAACGGTCAACGAGCGATTGGCTTTGCTACTGAAAAAGGTCTTAGGATATGTAGCACCTATTTTGAAAATAAGAATATTTATAAAGAAACCTGGATCTCCCCCGACGGAAGGACAAAGAATCAGATAGATCACGTTATGATAAGTGGAAGGCATTTCTCTGATGTTATGAATGTGAGGAGCTATAGAGGTGCTGATTGCGACTCTGATCATTACCTGGTAAAGGTAAAAATTCGGCAGAGGTTGGCAATAAGGTTGCATCGTAGAGGAGAGAAAAGAAAAATGTTTCAGATAGAAAAATTAAGCATTCAAGAGAAGAAGGAAGAATATGAGAGGAATTTGGAGGAAAAGTTTAGAAGAGATAGAGCCGATAGTAATAACGTTGATATGAGGTGGAATGCTATTAAGAAAGGTATGTGTGAAGCTGCACAGGAGGTCTTGGGAGATAGAAAGAGGAAAGAAAGGAACAATTGGTTTGACAGTGAAGCGCAGGAGGCAGTAAAAATGCGAAATGAAGCTAGAGCTAAGATGCTTACGAGAGTTACAAGGGAAACGGCGAGAGAATATAAGGAAAAAAGAAAAACTGCCAGAAGAATATGTAGAAAGAAGAAAAGAGAGGCGGAGTCTCGCAAGCTGGAACAAATGCAGATACATTTTGACAGAAATAGCTCTCGAAATTTTTGTAAAGCCGTTAAAGAGATAAAAGGTGGATACCAACCAAGAATAAGCTTAGTGGAAAGTAAAGAGGGAGAACTGATATGTGATGAAGCGGCAATTCTTGAAAGATGGGCTCAATACTTCGAAGAAGTTCTGAATGATGGGGTCTTGACTGAAGAAGATTGTGGTTTAAGGATGGGGGAAGTAGGAAGGAATGGGGAGGATGAAGTAGAGTTAGCCCGCTATCAAAAGACGAATTCGAGGACACATTGGAGGTGCTGAAAAATAACAAGGCTCCAGGAATGGATGGTATAAGCGCTGAGATGTTGAAAGCTGCAGGGAGAAATAAAGATGCATTATTTCATCTTATATCGGATGTATGGTGCCGTGAAGTAATGCCAAAAGAATGGGCTGGTGCACTTATTTGCCCTATATTCAAGAAAGGAAGCGTTTAAAATGCGGAAATTATAGAGGGATTTCAGTCTTGAGTGTACCATACAAAATTCTGGCAACCATAATCAATAAAAGATTAATGAAAAGGTCAGAAGCAGTGGTTGGGGACTACCAAAGTGGTTTCAGACCGGGTAGATCTACAATGGATCATATCTTTACAGTAAGGTCCGTGTTGGAAAAGTGCTATGAGCAAAATGTGGATGTTCACGCACTTTTCATAGACTTCAAAATGGCTTATGATAGGATTAGTAGAACTGGTTTGTCTCGATGTATGAGAGAACTGGGATATCCGGAGAAATTGATTCGTCTCGTCGAAATGTGCCTGGCTGGGAACTATGGGCGAATAGTAGTCCAAGGAAAATCCTCCAGAGAGTTTAGGATAAACTCAGGCCTGAGACAAGGGGACCCAATGTCACCGACACTATTCAACATCCTACTGGAAGCTGTCATGGGGAGGTTGTCAACGGCAACCTGTATAACAGAATGGTGCAAGTAATAGCGTACGCTGATGATGTGGCAATAATGGCAAGATCGCAGCATGAGCTAAAATTAGCCTTTCTAGAGCTGGATGAGGCTGCTAAGGTATTTGGATTAGAGGTGAATAGCGAAAAATCCAAGTATATGGTAAATACAAGGAAAAGAAGATTATTCCGGAACCTTCGGGTAGGGGAGTATACTTTTGAAGGGGTCAAGCAGTTCAAATACTTGGGGGCAATTTTAACCTCTAATAATTGTGTTAGTGAGGATATAGGTGAGAGAATCGCAGCCGGTAACAGATGTCTCTGGTCGCTGCAGCCAGTTTTTAAAAGTAAATGTTTGTCCAGAGCAGTAAAGATAAGAGTCTACCTAACGACTATGCGGCCAATCGTAACCTATGGTTCGGAAGCATGGGTATTAACCAAAGCGGACGAACAAAGGTTGTGCAGGTGGGAAAGAAAAGTACTAAGAAGGATATTTGGACCGGTAAGGACGCAGGATGGCTATAAAGTCAGGACGAACCGAGAAGTAGCAGAACTGTTCGGTGAGCCAGATATAGTAGCCACTATAAAGTCGGGTAGATTACGATGGCTGGGACATTTGCATAGGATGAGGAGATGAGAGGTCCCAAGAAAGCTTTGTATGGACACCCTGGTGGGAAAAGGCCGAGGGGCAGGCCCAGAATGAAATGGTTAAGAGATGTGCACGACGACTTGGAAGCCCTTGGTCAGCAAAGATGGAGTACGTCCGCAAGGGATAGAGATAGGTGGAAAGCTGTGGTGGCTGAGGCTCGGGTCCTTCATGGACCGTTATAGCCCTTGAGT